>PSQN01000006.1:1200000-1558975 GCA_002989075.1 Arthonia radiata | reverse complement strand
ACTACTACAAAGAGTAGGAAGACGAGACTAGCTTGGGACTAGTGCAATACTTAGGCTTGTTACAGGTACAATACTCAGTAACAAAGAGAAGCTGTTGTTGTGTTGTCTGTCTTGTTAGCTAGAATCCTCTAGAGGGATCCTAGCTTATATATCTAAGTCTAGCGGCCCGTGCAGGACTTACTAGATATCTGTTCTTTTGATAGGGGCCAGATAACCCGTAACTTACCGCACAAGACGGTAATTCCGTCTATCTAAAACTGTTAGTCTCAGTCTATCCCGTGTTGTCTTAGACTACGGGCCAGCTGTCTAGGACGGGTCGTGCAATGCTCCTTTTTGTCCTAGGCCCGGGCTACTAGGCCCGATCCTTTAGGTAAAAGGCTTGTTCTATTCTAGGCCGGGACAGCTGGTAGGACCTGTCCAATACTCCGGGCCCCTGAGGGTTCTGGCTAACCAGCTAGTTGGTTAATTTCCAACAAAAAGAGAAGTGAAGGCCTACTAGAGAAGAGAAGCTTGTAGGCCAAGCAGAAGAGTATAATAATATTAAAGAAAGAAAGAGAAAGTTTAAAAGAGTAAGAGCCTTGTTTTATGCCTATCGTTAGGTACCAATAACAAAGCTTCCGCCTACAGATACGAATTTAGAAGTAAAGAAGCCTATTTACGTAGGTTACTACTATCTATAGAGGCAATTAATTAGTAAAAGCGTATATAAGAGCATACAAAAGAACATAAAATTAGGTAAAAATAATATAAAACCTCACTACCGAGCTTATAACTTAGACTCGAGAGCTTTAAATTAAAAGTAAAGCTTAGCACTATAACTCGATACTACAGAAAACTAGCACTAAACGACGCGTAGAATAACAGTAAGCAACATTACTCTTTTTCCGACTAAACACAAACATAAGCCAGCAGGTTTTTAACGAGGTTGTTGCTCTACGTAAAACGATAAATAGAAGGTACGATAGAGATAGCGGATTGCACCTAGATCGAGGGCGATCCTCCTTAAGAGGGAAGGCAGTTATAATGCATAAACGTCCCAATAGCAAATTAAGATAGAATATTATCTATTTAGGAAGGCTATAATCCTTAAAGGATATCTTCTCTCTAGTAAACGCATTCCTTTCTAGTCTTCTTAATAATTAGCTTAAACACTAGTAGGGCCTATCTAGGCCCTTTTTGCTACCTAACTGCTCCCTGTCCTACATCTAGATTACATTAGTAATATATTTATAGACGCCTTAATCTAAAAAGAGCGTCTAGACCTAGATATATAGTATTCTAGAGGCTATTAGGTATTTATCTAGGTTGTCGACTACTAGACACTATACGTAGGTAAACTACTTACTATTAAGTAGGCTACAATTATAGCAGTACTACTATACTAGATAGTTAGCCTAGTTATAGTCTATTTAGACTATTTAGCAGCAATTTAGTTAATTTAACGACTAAAGCATTAATTAGGGCAAGTAGTTCTACGTAGAATACTTAAATTAGTATATACGTAGATAAGCTTTTACTAGTGTTCTAGTTACTCTAAGATAACTAGCAACGAGCACGCTTATTAGTTAGCTAAGCTAGCTACGCTACGTAAAGAAGGAATTAGAAATGCAACAAGGTACTACTCGACAGTTAAGAGCAAGATTTATAGACAGAAATTATAACTAGTAGAGAGATTAATAGCAAATATACGCGGTAAGTAAATTACAAGGTATATTAATAAGGCTCTAATAGTACGGTTGTATCTTAAGAAGCTATATAACTCTCTCTTACGATAGAGCGTAGCAATTCTATATTAGTTATAAATAAAGAAAGCTAGGCTTAACGATTATTTATTAAAAATTAAGGTAGCTAACACTAATTTATACGAATACAGGTAGCTAAAGACAGTACAACACTTTTTCTTTTATTACCTAAGATAAAGAGAATACTGCAGCAAGCTACTTAGTTACCCTCGATTTAGTAATGTTGCGGCCTTTATTAGTATATACTTAGCGACTAAACTCCCTACTAGGGAACCGAGAGATAGTTTATTATCGAAGTAGGCCCTAGATCTAGTAGCGGTTGCTACTACTATTAAGTATACCTATGCTATAGGGCGTTTCTTACATTAAGGATAGTACTTATCTACACACGCCTCTCCGCCGGCCTACCGCACCTTCGCACTACGCCGCTAAAGACTGGTGTACTTATAAGTATTAGCCTATAGATCAACAGGCTTTATTGTAGAGCTTAGCGGGAGTCTTGCGTTAATTTGTACTACCCTCTTCTTTTCTCCGTATTACGGGTACCAGCCCTAGACGGCCTAGCGTGCACTCAAGCATTAACCACCGCTAGTTATCTCAGCCCTACTAGTATTATTCCCGACTAAGCCTATAAACCCGCTGTAAGTATTATCGAACAAGACGGCTATAAGAGTCTATATTCCCTATAAACCCGATATAGACATTATCGAGATTAATAGACATAGAGGAACTTCCCTATATACCTTAGATTATATAGCTAAACTAATGGCTAACCTTAAGATAAACTTTAGTCTATTAACTTAACATTTGAATACAAGTTCCTTAACTATATTTAAGTAACGTACTTTATCTTTTATCTACTTTAGTCAAGCCCCTCTTACCCTCTGTAATCTGTCTCGCCTCTCCTGTCTTTCAGTCTCTAGCACACAAGACACTTACTACTAAGGTCGATAAGCACACAAGGTAAGTAAGCCTTAGTTTAGTTCTTCTAGCGACCGGCGTTACACTTTAATAGACTCGCTACAAAAGCAGAGAAAGCAGATTAATTATGTTTACTACTTCGGCACCCAACAGCCGCAACGCTGCAGACAGATTGGCCAATAGAATAGCTAGCACGAGTAAGATATCGGACGTTAACACTAAGATAAGAAAAAGTTTCTTAGATAAACGTTCTGAAGTTACTTTATTCTTAACACGCCTAGTCGTATACTTTAGAACTTATAAAGACTAGTTTCTGAACGATACTACTATAGTTTTATTCGCTACCTCTTGTATAGATAGAGATGCTTACAAGTAGGTCGAGTACTACCTCGACGATTTCTTGTTTACCTCGATAAAGAGCAGGCGCGAGGACACCGACGAGTTCTTTACTAGCTTTACCTTCTTTTAAAAAAAGCTTTGCGAAATCTTTAGATAAACCGACGCTGAACGCGTCGCTACCAGGAAGCTTAAGAACCTTAAGCAAACAGGACCAGCAAACAGGTACGCCGCCGAATTTATATAGTATGCTAATTAAATAGGATAGAACAAGAAACCCCTAATCGAGACCTTTTACGAAGGACTCAAGGATTATATTAAGGAAATAATCTATATTCGTAGAGAAAAGTTTAATAATCTCGACAACTTTATATAACGAGCAAAGGAGATCGACGACAGCAACTTTGAAAGACAAATAAAAAAGAAGGGCAATCCTATCAATAGGTTCTATAAAACAAAGAATCGAGCAAACTTACAACAAGACCGAGGCGATCTAATAGAATTAGATTTTATAAAGCCTCAAGAGAAACTAAATAACTAGGAAAGAGAATATAGAATGAAGAACAAGCTATGCTTATATTACGAAAAACCAGGGCATCAAGTTAAAGAATGCCGTTCCAAGAAACAACAGTTTAATAGTACCGATAGAAACAAGCATAACAATCGATCTTAGAAACCCTGTCTTCTACGACAATAGTTCAATACGACTATTTAGATATAGGAACACTACAGTCGCGATAAGGCAATAGAATTATTAGCAGCCTTCTCCGACCGCTGGCATATAAACTTAACCGGGGACCGTCTACTTTAAGCGTTTAGACTCCTACCTAAGATTAACTAGAACTAATATAAGTACGTTACCGGACTAACTAAGAAGCAGAAGGATATCTACTGAGGTACCTTCTGTAACTAGAAAGACACTTATTTAGTTACTTCCGATAAAAAGTACAACGAACTAAACTTGTTTAATTTACACAAAAACTGGGATACAGACAGTAAGTTATAGGAAGAAACAAAGGAACGACAAATAAAATAGGAACAACAAGACCTACAGGACTAGAATAACATTAACTGTACTATTCCGAGGCATTAGGTATAGAGTACCGTTACACTATACGATATACTATCCTAAACCGCGTGCTACAATAACGATTGTACGATCCACAAATCCGACAAACTAGGGTTAGAATAGTAGCCGAAGAAACCGACATCTCCTAAACAAGGTTCGATACAAGAACTAGGCCTTACCCGAGGACGACCTAGATCACCTTATTTAGAAACCTAAGAGGAATCTAAGGAAGAATAGATTATAGAAGCTAAGCAAGATAGCAGCTACGATGCGTTATAGGCAAGATAACGACTTAAAGACGAAAACATAGATTCTAATAGTACGGAATCCTCGCTCGAGAACGACACTAATTAGAAAGAACAAACCCTAATCCGTTAGAAAGGAATAATATAGAGACTTTATTAGTTGGCCTTCTACGATAAGAAGTTAAGCGCTAATAGAGACATTAACGATATTCTGGGATATATTTACTTACGCCTACGACGACTAATAAACCACCTTATTAGGGGTCTAGAATTATATAGTTAGTACTAATATCTTCGATTAATAATGTACAACCTATAGACACGATAAGTTTTAACTAGCAATAGTTGCATAATTAAAGTAGAGATCGTAAACAACAGACTAGACGTTATAATAAAAGTAGTACTAGAACACCCTACACAGGAATTCTTACAGCAAATCAACCGACAATAAGTTCCGGTACCTAAAATACTCTAGAACGTATACGATTAACAGGAAAAAGACTAGGCCAACTGCTTTAAGGGTAGTAGTACCGGCCTATTCAACGGTTAGACCCTCTAAGAGTCTAGCTCTGCGCGAGCTCGGCTGCCTATAGAACATACCTACACACTCGGGCAACAGTAAACTATAGAAATATTGAAGTTATAATCGATTTAGACGTAACAGGCAACTTTATCTCAATACGCTGCGTTGAGGAGTGTCAGATACAAACACAAAAGAAGAAATTACCCTACGTACTGTCTAAATTTCAAAGGGTAGAGGGAAGAGTCGACTACAAGACTTCGCCAATAAGTATAACAATTAAGAACTATTAGGAAGAAATTACTTATAATATCGTAAATATTAACCAGCACTACGCTGTGCTAAATATACTTTAGTTGCAACAATATAACCTAGAAGTAAATTAGAGAACTAAGAAACTCCTCTTTACTAGGTACAAGCACTTTAGGCAAGAGTCGTTCTACGGAACAGATACCTTACAAGCTAATTTTAGTAGTAAGGATAAGGAGCGCGATAAGGAACTTACGCGGGTTAGTACTACTACACTCCGACATTTAGACATCCTACGAGAGGAGTCTAACGTAGTATCTCGTCTATAGCTAACTACACGCAAGTATAAACAAGAGACGACTGTACGCCAACGATTCTATACGACGACAAGTACTTAGTTAATTACTAAGATACTTAAAGAATACAATTAATTCTGATACCTGTTTAAAGAAGCTAAGCCAAACTTAGCTCTCCTAGAACACAAACCGTAAGATTACACAATACCTTTATAAGAAGGCAAAACGCCAATATTCGGTCCAATATACTCTCTATTAGAAGTAAAAAATTAAGCGCTCCGCGATTATCTTAACAAGAACCTTAAGAAAGGATTTATCTAGAAATTAATATTACTAGCCGGATACCCGATACTCTTCGTACCTAAGAAGAATAGCAAACTACGACTCTACGTAGATTATAGACAACTAAACGGGGTAACTATTAAAAATCGATACTCTTTACTATATATCGACAAAATAACAGACTAATTGTATAACGCGCAATAGTTTACTAAGTTTAACCTACAAGGAGCATACAACCTAATTTATATAAAGAAGGGTAAAGAATGGAAAACGGCCTTCTACACTAGACACAGACTTTTTGAGTATTGCGTTATACCCTTCGGGCTAACAAACGCTTTAGTATTATTTTAGAAACTAATTAACAACACACTTAGCGATTACCTAGACATATTTATAACTACTTATCTAGACAATATTCTAGTATACAGCCGTATACTAGAAGAACATAAGAAACATATTAAGAAGGTATTAAAAAGATTAACGCGTGCCGATTTACAAATTAATATTAAGAAAACTTAGTTTTATTAACAATCCGTCGAATTTCTTAGATTTATAATTACCGAGCACGGTCTCTAAATAGAAGATTTAAAGATCTAATCTGTTCTAACCTAGCCTATACTAAAGAATATAAAACAATTATAACAGTTTTTTAGTTTTGCTAACTACTACAGGCGATAGATATCCAACTTTGACCGAATTACAGCACCGCTGTCTTAACAGACAAAATAATCGACAGGATTCTCCTAGACGTAGAAAGAACAATCAGCATTTAAAGAACTTAAAGAAGCTTTTAAGATCGAGCCTGTACTAGCAATATTTGACCCTAACCTACCGATTATTATAGAAACAGACGCGTTAGACTATACAATTGAAGCATACATAAGTTAAAATAACAAAGAAAGAAAGCTTAGACCAGTAGCTTTCTACTTAAGAAAAATATTACTTATAGAACAGAACTACAATATTTACGATAAAGAGCTTTTAGCTATTATAGCAGTATTCGAGACATAGCGAGCTTACCTAGAAGAAGCAAACTATACGATTATAATATATATAGACTATAAAAACCTAACTTATTTTACGACAACAAAGAAACTCAACCGCAGATAAGTTAGATAGTTAGAAACTATAGCTCTATACAACTTTATTATTATCTACAAGAAGGGTTCCGAGAACGATAGAGCCGACGCTCTGAGCCGACGACCGGATTACCTTAATAACAAGGAACACGTCGAGCATACAATATTCCGAGAACACAATAACGAGATTAGATACAATTAATTAGCTATAACAACTAAGTTTGTTATTGAACCAAACAGCCGAATCCTAGACATCCTGAACGACCCTAAAACCTACTAAGAAAACGAGAAACGACACCTAGAATTAACTAAGAACAACAAGGGATATTACGAATTCTAAGGCAAAATCTACGTTCTAAGGAATCTAATCTGGAATATTATTAGTAACTTCTACGATAACCCAACTAAAGGACATAAAGGCATCGACAATACTATAGAAAAGATTACAAGAACCTACTATATCCCGAGAATCCGACACTACGTCGAGAATTATATCCGAGAATACGATATATACGCAAGAACCAAGCACCCGAGGCATTTACTATACGGTAAACTACAACTACTAAAGACACCCGAGAGACTATAGCACACAGTCTTACTAAACTTTATTACTAAGTTACTAACTTCCAAGGATCTATTTATAGGAGTAGCTTACAACGCTATCCTAGTTATATGCGATAAACTAACAAAGTACGCGTACTTTGTACCTTACAAGGAAGCTAGTAACTTAGAACAGTTAGTATATACCTTCCTTCGGATTATCTTAGCAAACTATAGCCAACCCTAAAGAATTGTCTTAGACAGAGACCGAAAGTTTATCTTACAGTTTTAGACATCCCTAATACAATAGCTAGAGACAAAATAAAAAATATTAACATTATTCTATCTACAAACAGACGGACAGATAGAACGAACAAATTAAACACTAGAACAGTATCTCCGGGCATACATTAACTACCAGCAGAACGACTAAGTATAGTTACTACCAGTAGCGTAAGTAGCGCACAACGATACAAAGAACGATATAACCAAGATAACTCCGTTCTACGCCTTATATAGCTATTACCCTCTTTAGGAAAGACAACTACAAAATACCATAGAGAACGAGTTAGCTACACGAATAGCTACGAACATAAAACACCTACACCAGCAGTTAAAGTTTAACAGCGAGTTTATTAACGAACGAACAAGAAAGTAGTATAATAAGTCAAAAACAACCCTAAACACAAGCATAAAAGAGGAGGGAAGAGCTTACTTGCTTATAAGAAACTTAAAAACTATTAAACTAAGCAAAAAACTCGACTATACTAAGACAAAACTGTTTAAAATCTTACAGCAATTAGGACCCGTAACATTTAAACTTAAACTCCCGAAGACAATAAGAATATATTCTGTATTTTACGTAGCGCTGTTAAAACTAGCCTACTCCCGAGAAGTAGAACGATCTAACCTAGAAATCCTTTCTAACAATTAAGAACCTGAGTATAAAGTTAAAATAATTCGAGCTTATAGACAATACCGAGGCAAACGACAGTATCTTATAAAGTAGAAAAGATATTCTGAATACAAAAATTAATAGAAACCGGAATAAAACCTAACTAACTGTAAAGACACTATTCGACGATATTGGAACCAGAATATTAATCAGTCGTAACAGCACTAACACCCTAATCTACTACCTAGTGTGCCTCGCCGGTACCTAGGTTACCCTTAAACGAACCAGCCTACTATATTACAAGACCACTATCTAATACTGAGTAGAGATTACTCTAAAAGTCAATAAATAACCCGCTCGGACATTTAAATATATTACTACTAGCTATCGACGCAGTAAACTCTTCTTACTTCAATAACTTATTCCGAGCTAACTTCGCTGCTACCCGCGCATAAGTCTTCTTAACCTTCTCTTTTAACTTCCGGACCTTAGATCGGTTACGCTACACAGCCGCAACCAACGCTGCTACCTAAGCCTTTAACGCACACAATTGGCTCTTTGCGCGCTAAAGGGCAGCTAACTAAGAGGAATATTAAGAATAAACTAAACGCGCTACAATTAAGTTAGTTTTAGTTACTATAAAAGGACACTAAAAAGGTATACTATCTATTATCGATACCCGTAAATTATAACTCTTTCTATCTTAAGTATATACCGAACACGTCGCCTTCCCGAACTAAACTACACACCTTTCTTTAATCGACATACATTTAGAACAAGAAGGTATCTTAATACCGCAGGCTTTAATTAATAGGTATTAGCTATACTTTTTATTAGGACCCGCAGCAACAGACTTTATACGAGGCATAGCGACTTACAGATTAGTCACAAAAGAAGAGACGAAACGCAACTTATAGGTATTTAAAAGGCTAAGAGTCAATCAAGAACAATTTAACTAAAAGAGAGGGGATTGTGTTACGGGCACCAGCTCCAGACGGCCTAGCGTGTACCCAAGCATCAACTACCGCCAGTTATCTCAGCCCTACCAGCATTATTCCCGACTAAGCCTATAAACCCGCCGTAGGCATTATCGAACAAGACGGCTATAAAGGCCTACATTCCTTATAAACCTAATATAGGCATTGTCGAGATTAACAGACATAGAGGAACTTCTCTATGTACCTTAGATTATATAGCTAGACTAATAGCCGACCTTAAGATAGACTTTAGTCTATTAACTTAACATCTGAATACAAGTTTCTTAACTATATTTAGGTAACGTGCTTTACCTTCTGTCTACTTTAGTCAAGCCCCTCTCACCCTCTGTAATCTGTCTCGCCTCTCCTGTCTTTTAGTCTCTAGCACACGAGACACCCACCACCAAGGTCGACAAGCACACAAGGCAAGTGAGCCTTAGTTCGGTCCTCCCAGCGACCGGCGTTACACTCCGCCACCTACCCACTCTTACACCTATCGACCTACGCACACGCCTAAGTGCTCAGACAGCTAGATAGACGGCTTTTAGGCAATTAGGAGGCTCCTTTTGGTAAGACGAGGATTAATTATGACTGCTGTTGAGCAGAATTGCTATATATAGTACTTACGTATGCTCATGCCCACTAGGGCGACACGGCACCTGAATAAATCAATCAATCAATCACTCCTTCATCTTTTTAGCGACATGAAACCTTCATCAAGCATATGATTTGTTTCTAGTAGCAAGAGCCTACCATACACCGATTTTACTCTGACGTCTCTTGCCCGTTTGACTATCACTCTCCATCGTTATCCGCGTCGAGCCCTGCTTCATGGCTCTACATCGTATTGGTGGTGCTGCTCATGGTACCAATTGCCTTGATTGCCATCATGATGCCAGAATTGCCAATGTGGTGGATGCTGTTTATTCTGCGGCGTGTGCCAGCGCCACAACGTCCATGGAATTCGTGGGCCATGAACCTCGCCCCGTCTATGGCCGGGCCACGATTTGAAATGTCCAGTATCGGGGTCGCGAATGCGGTTAACGTCAGTATGGCTCGTGAACTCGCCGGAGACCCAACCCAATTGCTTGCGTGGGTTGCTCTTGTGGTATTGATACTGTATGTCACCCCACAAATTCGAAGAAGATCCGTTAGGGATGTAGCCTTTGTACTCCATGTCGCTGATGACAGTGTAGCTATGCAATGTTAGCAGACAGCTCGTATGCCTCAGCAGAATGATGACCTACACCCAGGAACGGCATCCAGAACCGCCGCCCGAACTGAAAAGGATTCGTCAGTGTTCACCATAGCGTAAACTGCTGTCATTATGACACACAAGTGGAACAGATGTCTCTCATGACGGTAAATCATGTCGGCAACGTTCTTGACGGCAAAGTCCTTGGCTGGCTGATAAGTGTTTTGATGAATCGTTTTGGTCGTTGCGAGGTAATCAGTTTCTTCCCCTAATATCTCAGTAAGCTCTTATAATTTCGCGACGCGAGCATTTGTTAGGCACATACAATAGACCCCGCCTTCGGTCTTCCCGTGCTCGGGTTCATTTTGTCTCATGTTAATACGTATGGCCTAAAAGCCGATCATTAGCACTGCAAAGGCCCTACTCCAGCGGCGCCGAGCCAACGCTTTAGCTCATTGAAAGTGGACCAATATCAAAGGAAGAAATGATACGGGAACTGCCAACTTACCTTGCTCTCACCAACTTTCAGCACAATTACCCAATGATTCTCGCTAGTGTTTCCTGTTACTTGCGAGGAGAGTGCAGCGACAATGACTTGCGTGACCTTACGGCCATCGCCTATCACATCTTCGTATGACTTATCCCTACGGGCCGACGACATCTTGTCTTCTGGAATTTATTCGTGTAGGCTTAAAAAGCGAGGACGTTCTGTTTTATATCAAGTACAGTGGCTCACGATTTTTGTGTTCACGCAAATTTGAGTCCGTACAAGTACTTATTGGACTTTAGGACAAGTATCCACTTCCGCTCACCGTTTGCGCAAGAATTTGGTCATTTCGCTGAGATTTGCAACGTAGCACAACCATGAGAGGCAACTCACGCTGCACTGTCAACTTCGGCTACGCGGCGAACAAGAAATCAAAACGTGGCAAAAGACGCGGCTTGTGCGAGACATCCGCAAGCATGGTCAGCGACTTACTTGCGCAGCCATTGACGGCTCAAGCATGGTAGCTGTCCCATAGAAAAAGACCAGATATACGTTGCAATATCAAATCCAGCCTTCTGTGGTCATCTAGGGGTTTGTCAGAGCGAAAGGGCGCCGACCCCGCTGAGGGACGGAATGCCTGTGACAAATGTTAGGCAATGTCAGATGTGAAAGCACCAGAGCGTTGCAGAAGACAGCACAACCACACGAAGATAGATAGAACACATTTATGCCTGAATTCGGCGCCGATACAAACGCCAATGTGGCAAGGGGGACCGTATCAGGAATATGGTACAGCTTGCAGGCGACGCAAACATAACAATCGAAGAAGGAGACGGCATTGACGGGCCCAGTGGTAAGGCATTCGCAAGGTGCTCCACTGTGTATGACATAACAAACATAACTGCAAATCACCATGCCCCAGCGGGCGAGAACAAGGTCAACGCTACAAAATCAACCCGCGACCAGGGCCATTAGAACCCGGTAGTGGATCCAGCAGATCTCTGAGATCTCTTGGCCATGCGCGGCATGACACAGCACATATCACCCAGGTGCAGACGTGTAACAATGGCCTGACATCAACCAGTACAGATTTACGACTTGACGCACGCATTTACACGCTGACTGCTCACTTGAGCTTTCGCGAGCGGGCTGTGGAAAAGTACATGTTCGCCAGATGACAAGGCGTTGCCAAGGGTGCATTATTCCAAATTCTTCTGAAAGCCCACAAGCACCAATTACAAGCCATGCGACAGACGCAGCACGGATTGGTTCGAGACAAAGTTGGGGCGAGACGAGGAGTTTGGCGGCTCGAAAGGGATACAACACATGGCGTGATACGTGGTCGACGCATGAGACAATCTATAGACGACGGTACTGAGCGGTTACGCAGGGCTTTTCTGGCCATGGAGTGACTAAACAAAAGCCGAACGGCTGGCGTAGTCTATATCTGTTGACATAGCGAGCTCTCTAGCTGATAGAAGCGTGGTGTCCGTCGGCAGTAAACAGGTTGCGCCGATGGCGACGCTTGGCAATCTGGTCTAACAAGCCTGTAGTCACCCGGAATAGGTAGTCCGCGGGGTAATATTCGACGACATACCGTCTCAGGCAAATGCGTCCCAGTATGCATCTAGATCATGCTACGCGGAGATATATGTGATTGGTCTAGTATGCTCGCTTACCAGTTCCGATCTCATGCGGCATAAGCCGGAGATCGCCGAAGTACGTACTTCTCTGTCCGCAATGCACACGGTTCAACAACCTATAAGCGCTAGTATTCCTTATTTATCTTCGCACCAGGGTTCAGTGTAGATTCAGTGCTTATGCTGATTATGGGCATCTCGTTCCACCAACGGCTCGGATGGTATGATCTGTCCATCTGCTACCATTACGAGGTGGACTCCGACGGAAAAGAGCCTTGCTAGACGGCGCAAAAGGTTTTGTACTTGATAGCATCACGCAACATTCCAATTTGAGAACAGCAAGACTGATGTACATTTTGGAGTACTGAAGCTCATGACAAAGCCGACTTACATGCGCGCCTGCGCGACATCAAGACTGCGTATGTCCTCGGAGGAAGACAACAATGATTTGCTTCAATCTTCGTGGAACAACGATGGGGCAACGCCTGCGCCGTTCCGCCGCATTGCTTAGCAGCCACGGGACCCTATTCGTGGTTGTGTCTCCAGTGCCATTGTCCAGAGGCTGGAACCCACATGTGCCAGCCGATTCTGCCATTGTTGGGTATGAAGGGGTGTCTCCACATTCTGTGGACATGCCAAGTACTGTCGACAATGACGCCTTGGTGATGGAAAGTGCCTGAGACCCAATTTATCTGAGTAGGTGCGTTTAGTCTGTGATACTGACGCTGTAGGTGAGGCCACGAGTGCCTTGAAGATCCTGAATTAACGTAGCCTTTGTGCTCTAGATCGTAAAGAATGACGTATCTAGTAGGCGTGTTAGACCAGACCTGATTCAGATCCTTTGGAAGACGCACTTACACCCAGGAGCGGCATCCAGAGCCTCCACCAGACCTACATCATCTGTTAGAAGGGGGTAAACCCATGCAGCAGCGCACACCCAGGCACGTACATGCTAAAGTCTTCCCTATGATGCTCATATATCATTCTCACGACGTCTCGGACCTGGAACGACTTCGCACTTGGGTACGAATACCTTCTGATGGTCTGTAGAGATGCATCGTAGTCTGTCTCGGCGTAAAAGATTGTTCCGTCCGTGGTACCATCCGATGCAGCGCCCATGTTGATTCGCGCATATTTTCCATCATTCAGCTCTAGGACCAACAACCAGTGGTTCTCACTCACGTTCCCCACTACCAATGTCGAAAGTGCATCCACCCGAACGGTTGTCACCGTGCGTTGGTCCGTAAGCATCTGCTCTTTCGTCTTGTGTCTGCGTTGGGAGGCTGACATCGTCGATAGCGGGACACGCAATGTTTGAAAGACTTTAGAACGAAATGTTGGAAAGACCGGGAAACTTCTCGACCTGGGCAAGCCTAAGAACTGATACACTTCTACAAGCACAAGCTCCACTCCAGCAGCAGAGGTTACAATCCTGGTCTTATATGCTTTGACCTGCAAGGTGTTCATGTTCGGCTAATCCAGGGCCTGGGTCAAAGACGGTGAATCTTTACCGTATAGAAGCGCTCTGCTGAGTCGGTATCGCACGGCTGCAAACTGTTCAATCTGCGGGAGAGTCGTTGGATGCATCAACCGCGCAATGACTTGCCCCATAAGTAAAGAAGGCGTGTCGCCTAACTGCAGTGAACGTATGAGCATCGGGGCTGGCAGGATCCAATATTAGAGGCATTCTCAAGCGGCCCGGCATATTAGTTTTCTGAGGCACTTCGACGCCCCGAAAGTGTTCGAGATCGGATTGACGAACGCCGCACTAAATCTCCAGCCAATGATGGGGTTGATAAGACGCGGGCTGTTTCTGCTCATGTCGACACGATTCTCTTGGGGGGGTTTTATTGGTATGCCACCCCAGCTGCTACAATCGGAAGATGTGACATACTTGCAGTCGGGGTTTCTACCTCGCAAATTGCTGCTGTCGTAGTATGCTATGTTAAGCAACGGAGGGTGGGTGAATCAAGAAACGCCTTCGACCTGCCTGCACACGGAGAGCATTCCATCACTTGCCCACGAAATACCTTGCAAAAGTATTGCATGGTGTCAAGTGGTACGTGTTGAAAGGCAGAGGTCTGCAAAGTGGGCAAGTGGCGTGGTACCGATTTTGATGACCTTGATAGTATTGAGCCTTGCCGCATTAGGCTAGACAAATCAGCATGTAAGAGGCGTACCGCATCCGATTGCAGTACTCGCTGCGCCGCATGGCATCGCACAGTCCCCACCCTGCACGTAGCTATAAAAAGTTTGGACTTGGACAAGTCACAACATTTTCTAGCCGAAAAGCAGAATCACTCACGGGTAAGGCCGCACAAAGTTCTTTGTCTTTGCCGAGTCTGCTATGCCTGTCCCTTCCAAAGAACACATCATCGAGGCATGCCGCAACCCAGCAGAAGGGGATTTCCTAAGCAATCCCAAATACAACAACCGGGTGATTCGCGTTTCTGCTGACGTCGCCGTCAAGTACGGCCCTTCCATCACACACCATGAGGTCCAGAGTCAGAGGAAAGCCAGGTCTCTTGTAGATCTCAACATCGTCTACGTACCTGAGGTCTACGACTTCTTCGAGCACGAAGACAAGAAATACTTCGTCATGGAGCTTATTGACGGTCCGATGCCCAGACACTTGTCCGACTCGCAACTCCTGCGTTTCGGAGCCATGCTACGCCATATCAACTCAATAAACATCGATCATGTTGGGCCGCTTGGAGGCGGTGAGCCGTTCGGTCCACTCTTCGAAGATGTCCGGAATGCTTCATTCGAGTCACGGGAAGGCATTGAGAGCTGGTTCCGTCTGTGGTCTGGGCGCGATTTGGATCTAAGCGATCAGCGCTTCGTTCTCTGCCACCTGGATCTTGCACTGAGAAATTTTCTTTGGATGCCAGACGGCAGACCGTGCTTGTTAGATTGGGCTATAGCCGGATCTTATCCGCCGTCCTTCGAGTATTTCGCATACAAGGCCGGAGGTTTGCCTGACGGTGCTGAGGAGAGGGCAAATGAGAGCCAGTTTCTACGAGATATTGGGCCGCTGTTTAATTTGGATGCACGCGAGAAGGAGATTGGAAAGATCGTCGGACTCGCGTGTAACAACGCACAGCGATACGTCTAGTAAGTGATGCTCCTGGACACGCCAAACAATTAGCTGACATTACAACTTAGTCCACCAGAACGCAAGGAGTGATGACGAGCGAAGAGGGTTTCCAGATGCCAGTCTGATGGACGCAACACGCCGGTGTGCGTGGCAAAGCTCAGGTGACTGACGTTCACGTCCGCGTGAATCTGACGCGTCGCCATCATTGAGGTGCACAAGTCAGCGAAGACGAAACGAGCGTAGCTTAAAGAATTTCCGAATGCAACCGTCCGTAACTTCCAGTGCGAGGTGATCTAGTACGTACGGACGCCTTGGGGCATGGTTGCACCTATGTCCATCAGAAAGTTTCAAGTAGGAGTGGATTTCAAGATGCGCGTGCGTTAGGGTTAGGGTTATTAGAGCTTCTTACGTCGCGTGTCTATGCGAGACGCGTCTCGCCAAGAAGTACGCCAGCAGTAGAGCAATGGACAGCCGCAGAGCTTTCGTATTCAGTGGTAGAGGCCAGAGACCGGCTAAGCGGCGGCGTGTACTTATTGAAGATGACCTTGCATCGACCGTGAGCTTACGAAAAGCTACGTTCCGCAGGACTTGGGCGCCGGTTCAGCAGGGTATTGATGTATGGGACCGCCCTGGTACACCAGCAATTGATACTAAGAACGTTAGGCTATATTGAGCAATGCAAATCGAACAGCTTCGACTGAGTTGGCCAGTTACTTGAAATCTGCTTCGTCAAATGCCGATCGAGACGAACGTCTCACAGTTGGCATCATCTCTACGGAGCAAGGCAGCGCTTCATGCACACAGCTCTTCGAACTGTTACGAGATGTTCCAGCGTTAAAAAACCAAGCCACGCTGGTTCGCCTCGACCTCGCAGACTGCTCCAACCTGAAAAGCGCCCTCAAAAATCTTAATCAAAAGGTTACTGCCAGCCACAGCCCGGACAATGAAGACGAGGACGATGCCATCTTAGGCGGAACTCCTAAGCTTTTGGGCTACGATCTTCGAATCCTCCAGCGTTGGTGCGTTACGAGAAATATCCGCCACGTTGTGGTGGGCCTACCTGAGAGCGAAGGGTTGGATCCAGATCTGCTTGCTTCTCTGATTACACTGTTTCAGTACGTATTGGGAGATGATTGTGAGATTGTGAGCTTTCCTCTAATAGCGTCAACAGCTCGTGGCGTGATCGAATCCATTTCATGCCTCTGTTGGGCGTTGGCTTTTCGATCCAAATATTTGCGGACAGGCTGCCCCGGGCAGTTCAGAAGCTCATGCGGGCGCGGCCGTTCACACTAGCTCCTACAGAAGTGCTTGTTGATCGGGTGCTTGAGTACTGCGTCTGTGATCGAACAATCATGTTACGTCCTGGCCCGGCACTGTGTCAACTACTACTTCTGAGGCAGCGCGAACACGTCGTGGGTGTTGGGGATCTGGTCCAGTCATTGAAGGTATGCCAAACCAGAACTGCGACTGTGCTTGTGCTGATGAATGCCAGTATGCGTACATGAGTCACTTCTATGGCAACGCTCTCAGCGTGCTCCTCGACGGAAAGCTCGGCAAAAACAGCTTCGACGCTGCACATTGCGATGTTCTGCGTAGTCTGCCATCGTTCCGCAGGTAAGCTTGCTGCATTGAGTTCAATCGTTGGGAGATTAATTTACCTCGAATAGGCACTGCGAGTCCCTGTTGGAAAACGACCAAATGTCGCTGGCCAGAGATCTATTGGACTCTGATGAGTCGCTCTTCACCTACGTTCAAGAAGCTCTTCAAAAAAGCCGTGAAAGATTGGTATGGACTATTGCTGGTATCAAGACCCTGCAAGCCTCTCAAGTTATTCTCGAAATGGAATCGACGTCGTTCACTGACATGTATCTGGAATCGCTCTCCGGCAACAGCACTAAAAGCAGCACCTTACGAGCGTTCACACTTCGCATGAAGCTCTCATCGGTGGTGAAGGTGACGGCTGTTCTCAATCAAGTTCGAGACACGCTGCTGTCGATGCCACCAAGCGACTTCGACCTTTCTCCAGACCACTACCAAGATCTTATAGACCTTGTTCAGGTGATTGTTGAAAATGAGCAAGCCGCAACCCATGAATCAACACCTCAGCGGCGCGGCGCGCAGAACAAGCAGCTCACAGACCGCGAGCTGGAAATATTACAACATCGTCAGACATGCTGTGAAAGTATTGAGAACTATTTTGAGCAAACGCTCGGCAGCATGCAGAATGTTTTCTTACATGAGATACTGTTCTACGATCTGAATGCGCCACACCGTGATGCATTCCATCCGAAGGTTCGAATGGCCGTGGAGCGTGCGCTCTCGTCGCCGCAAGACTACCTCGGGTGCTCGTGTTGTGAAAATGCAGGAGTGAGTTTATACCCACATAAACAATGCGAAATATTCACTGACAGACATGCAGGACGGCTTAAGCTCGTCACAGTCACCGACTTCTATCCTCTACCAGTTGTATCTTGAGTCAGGCATGCTGATGAACATCTACGACCTTTTGTCCGCTTTTCAAGCGGTCATTAGCGACAGATATCAAGACGAACAGCTTGTCAAAGGATTATTTTTCAAAGGCCTGGCGGAGCTGAGAAGCATGGGGTTTATCAAGCCAAGCCGCAAAAAGGTCGACCACGTCGCGAAAATTGCCTGGAAGGGGCTTTGAGAGGGCAGGATGAGGATAACAGCCCGCAGCTACGGCGCAAACTGATGCGAGTCGATATTCTCGACATTGGATCGTACGCCGTTCTCGCCATATCATATCGTCACATAGATCAAGCAGCATGAGGCCGCATGCTCTCCACGTCGGGCGGCTTTACTTGGCAGACAGTGCCGCACTTCGAGCACGTCCGCGCCTTCTCATCTTCTTCAAAAGCTTGAACTGCCTCTTTGATTTGGGTACCCAGATCGGTACACTCAAATGCACGCTCAGCCACCACATCACCGCAGCCCTCGCAATACCATCTCAGCCTGTCAAGCTCTCCTTGAGGCCGGTTTTGTTCAACGACAATGCCGACTGTATTTGCAAAGCGCACCGGATTGTGCGGCGTGTTTGGCGGTAGCAGAAACATGTCGCCTTCGTGTATGGGTATGTCTTGCGGCACCGGCGGAGACTTCGAGGTGTCCATTGTTTTAAGCAGCAAGGGTCCTTTGTACTGGTAAAAGTACTCTGGTGTGCTGTTGATGTGGTAGTCTGTTCGCGCGTTCGGCCCTCCAACAACCATCACTGTTGCTGCGCCAGAGTATACACAGTAGTTGTTGATTGGTGGCTTGAGCAGATGAGAATTCTCGTTCAGCCATTTCGGAAGATTGAGAGGTGGACTGAGAGCTTTTCGTGGTGGCGTAGTTGCGAAAGGTGCAGCAAACGCTCGGTGTGGTCTTTGACGCAGCGCCGAGCGGAGTGCTCTTACGCAAGTGTGCTGTCCGAATGGTCTCATTGGGTGCATGCTGAAACAGTATACCTGCAATATAAGCAAGTAGGGATGGACTTCTGGAAGGTCGCTTCGAGTCGAAGGCAAGTGATGACAGTGACGTGATGCTGGAGATTTGCCTGGTATCTCCGGCAAAATGGTTGTGGCGGAGCATTCCGCACTCGTTGAGAGTTCACCTTGGCGCCCTCGTTACACATCTCTGGGCTCTATTCATTGATAGACACAAAAGGGCAATGCAATGCACGCCGGCAGATCCTGGCTGGCAATCTCGATCATTTTATCAAGAGCATGACTCTAATGGCTTCCCACGACTTTATACCTGGTACGAGTAACCTCTCGTGCCCCATGCATCTAGGAGTTAACGCTGTCGTATAGGAAACATACCTCTCGAGCATGCATCCACACATCTTTTGCGGAGGGAGCTGGACCGTCGGCGCGATGACCTGCAATTCGAACCGCGACCTGAATGCGGGTCTGGTCCCGTGCGTGGATACAATACTGGCCTCCACGTGTTTGCGCTCTTTCTCATCCTCTTCTTAAGTACACTCGGTATATCAACCAGTAACCCGCATGCTGAATTTCTGCTAACACTCAGGAAGCATGCGCTTTCCCTATCATCGTGCGCCGCTTTCCACGCCTACCTGTTCCGCACCGCTTTCTCTTCCTGAGTCGCCATTTCGGCACCGGTGTATTACTTGCGACCGCTTTCGTACATCTACTCCCAACCGCCTTCGTCTCGCTCACAGATCCATGTCTACCACCATTTTGGACGGATGGCTACCCAGCTATGGCTGGCTTCGTGGGCATGATCAGCGTCCTGGTAGTCGTTGGCGTTGAGATGTTCTTCGCGACGAAAGGCGCCGGCCACGTCCATGTGGACGAAATGCCAGCAGCAGATGAGGAGGGAGACACGCTCTTGGCCGAAAATATGGCGTCTGGTAGCCTGAAAGTGGGCAAAAGACCGGGGAGCAGACACTTCCGCAACGAGAGCACACCCTTCGCCGAAGTGCCGCTCGACGACGACGAAGCTCCCAGTCCGCCCCTTTCGCCCTCCTACGCTGCGACGGACACCCTCCCATCCTCACCAGGCTCCTCTCGCGACAGCATCGACCACATGGATCCCGTAAAAGGCCACGCAAACGGTCATCACGTGAACGGCGCATCATCTTCTGCACGCCATAACCCCACTCAACCCCCCATCGACCCCGCCACGATCAAGCGCATGATCCTCCAATGCATGCTGCTCGAAGCCGGCATCCTCTTCCACTCCATATTCATCGGCATGGCCGTCTCCGTCGCAACCGGCACACCCTTCATCGTCCTCCTCATCGCCATCTCCTTCCACCAGACATTCGAAGGGCTAGCGCTCGGCTCGCGCATAGCCGCCATTCCCTCCTTCTCCGTTGACAGCCCAAAGCCCTGGCTCATGGCGCTGGCGTACGGCACCACGACACCGATCGGTCAGGCAATAGGGCTGATCGTGCATAATCTGTATGATCCCGAGAGCGAGGGCGGGCTGATCATGGTGGGGATCATGAACAGCATCAGCAGCGGCCTCTTATTGTTCGCAGGTCTCGTGGAGCTGTTAGCGGAAGACTTCCTAAAAGAAGAGAGCTATCAAACATTACGAGGCAAGAAGCGGTTAGAAGCCTGCGGTGCTGTCGTCGCAGGCGCACTCCTAATGGCGCTGGTGGGTGCTTGGGCATAGTAGAGAATCTCAAAATGCATCTAGCAATACACGGCGTTACGTCGTATCAATACATCATGAAGCTGCAAAGCGCGAAACGTAAGGACAACTTTGCCTCCCCTCCATGTCATAGACTTCATCAGCTGTGCCAATGGCCCCTCAATGACAAGCCACACTCCTCACCCCCTCCCCGCGCACCCCCTCACTGAACGCAAGAAACCCCACAAACGCCCCCACCGCCACCGCGCCCATCACAAAGCCATTATACGTCATAAACAGCAACATGATGAAGAAGCTGTAGAACACCTGTGTCGCGTACAGCAGTGCCTTCACGCTCTTCCTACCGCCCCTGCGGCCTGTCATTGCGTTGACATTGGGGAGAGGGGAGGGACCGCGCCCATTGCGCGCCTCGTCGTCGGAGGGCTTGCGGTAGAGGGATGTGGAGGTGGCGGACTCGTAGCGCCGCGCTAGGGCGCGCACGCCTTCGTAGCCGGCTGTGAGGAGCGCAATGGCCAGGAGGGAGAGGACGAGCGACGTGGTGGAGGTGATGCGCCAGGAGGGGAAGATTATGCAGAGGTTGTGGGTGGACCAGGTGAAGAGCATCTGTGGGGTTGTTAGCGTTGATTACGCGGAATGGTGCTGCGTCGTAAGGTGGCTTCATTGCATGAATAGGGCCGAGAAGGTGGATTGTGGGGCGTAGCAGATGATGAGATGGGAGGCAGTTGGGCGATGAAGTGGTATTGGTGGCTGTATGAGAGAGAGCAGGGGGGGTGAGGCGTGCACCGGAACATTATCAAGAAGAAATTGGTGGAGGCCATGAGCGCTATGAGATGAGGCGAGCTGGGCTGGACGTACGTTCATGCTGCACTGGCCGCCCATGTCATGGCCGCCATGGTCCATCCCGCCGTGATCCATGCCAGCGTGAGAGCCGTCCGTGCCCGAGTGTCCGGCTTGGGCGCGGACATCCATTGCGAGGAAGCCCATAACAACCTGAGCTCTCGAATGCTGGCGGGTGGATCTGACTGTGTATGCTGTGGCTGGGAGCAATCAACGACTGTTCGAAGCCTCACGATGAAGCTGTGAGTTAGGAAGAAGCGGCCTTGAACTCTCATCTCGAATGACACCTCGTGGTACGCTAGTGTCTTGGCAGATCTGGTTCAGCCCCAAATCTTGGGCTCACTCCGACGTCGAGGCAAGCGCTGCGTTGGCTAAAATTTCGTTCTATTTGTACTTCATGTTCTCGTGCTCAGTCAGTTTCCTGATCTCTGCGCCGGTTGAGACACCCAACTGTGTAAAGGTCGCTGGTCGATCGTACGCCCCTTGTGAGGATGTGCAAGGTATAAAATAAAATGAGAAAAAACAAATATGAATCGTCGAAGATCTACTTATCTTGTCGTACGAAGGCTGAAGAGCGCATTGCTGAGCTGACTATATGCTCTGGGTTGTGGGCTCAGTCGACAATCCGCAACAGGAGACTGCGCACACAATGCAGACGACTAAAGATGGCCTGAGCGTTGTCCTCTGGCGCTTTCTACCTTGTTTGCTCGCCACTCGATATCGTTGAGCGGAAGCTATGTATTTGATACCCGTTCCACGATACTTTCGATTTGCTGGTACGGGCCCTTGAAGCTCATACGACAGACCTCCTCATGGCAATCACCAGCCTCCTACTCAGGGCACCACGGAAGAGCTATATCCTCGTCGCTCAAGCTGGCCGAGAGTCCCGATTGATCGCGATTGTACACCACGATTGCAGTTGTTAAGGCAACTTGGGCGCAACTCGAGGCTAAATTCGTCACTGGATAGGGAGCGGACTCGCGTGGTCGAACCGGTTGGACCATTGGGTGACCCCCAGGCTGTTGTCACCACCAATACATCACAGCCGCAGTCGATGGAGGCACACAAACCGCCTGGTCTCGTTGGATCACTTCCGAATGACGAGTTGAAACGGATAGAAGCGTCAACGAACACACGCGCAGCACCTACCTATGCCAGCTTCTCGTCCTTGGCATGGATCAACGGCATGTCCTGCGCGAAGAAGGAAAGCATTTGGTGGCCTCTGAGATATGGTTGGGGAAGAGTCTCGGGGTTGATTGGGGTGGCAAAACCGTGGACGTCGCAATCGTTCAAATCCTCAAGACTGGGCAAGCCCAGATCTATGCGGCCGACAAACTTGCATGGCGCGACTTTTACGACGGATTATGGCTTAACGATGATATACCGGGCAATGACGATATCCTGAGTTCGAGAAGTTGTAGAAGATCTGGCACCCAGCTCCTAGGAATCGAGGCTTGAAGTATCCTAGCAATGCCTGTACGGCGTCGTTCAAAGCTATCCTATCTTCAAGTGTCCATCCAGGGCGCGGAAAGCGAGGCACAAGGCCAGCGAGTAAGGAGTCAGGATCAAGTCGGAGGTGCCGGAGTCACAGAAGCAGATGCCATCTCCGACACTTCAAGACGGGCAAATGCGGCCTGTAGCAGCGCTCAAGTTCAGGAAAAGCGCATTATTGAGCTGACCATATGCTCTGCGTTGTGGGCCCAGTCGACAATCCGCAACAGGAGGCTGCGCCGGAGGCTGTCGACAAAGAACGCGAGAGTCCCAGCTGCTCCTGATGTTGCATCACGAACGCAGCTTGTTCGGTTCAGATAAGAACCAACAAACTCATAGCAAGCCGCAACTCGCCTGGTCTCGCTGGATCACTGCCGGATGACGAGTTCAAAGGAACGGCGGGGATCTTGAAGGTACTCAGGCCAGACTTACTGACCGAGGCATCGAGCACGGCCCTCGAACGTGTAATTGAGGTGCTGCAAGGGCAGGGACTCTGGGAACTGTGGAGCATGGAAGAGACTTCAAGTCTGCCGCTGTGAGGGGTTTCGTGATGTCATCCGGCACATGCTCCTTGGACTTGAGCATACCCACCTCTGCAAAGCACAGAAAGCTGATGACCAGAGAACGTTATCGTTTCAGCTTCATCGGCCAAATGCGCGATTCGAGTCATCTCGAGACGAGGAGGACAGGCGGCTGACACATGCATGATAGGAAGGAGCTGAAGCGGCTATGGACCTCTCTGCGCACGACCCCGACGAAATGCTCGCCGTGTTGCACGACCTGTATGGCGTAGATATCCAAGTCCCAGAAGTTGGCAAAGAGCAGTATGAGGATGGCTACACTGCTACCTTCCATGCAAACATGTACGCCCTCGACCGGTGCAGAGGTCGACGCAGTGGCCAAAGTTCTTTGACCCTATATCGACTGGGTCTGCTTGCCAAAAATCAAAGGTTGAATTGGTGAAGGAGAAAGGCAGAAGACTACCTGGCTCCCCTATATTTACATATAAGTTGGGTGGCGGATACCACCAAGCCTTTCCCAGCCATCCCGTTTTTCAACACTGCTGCCATGTTCGAGCACTTTCAAGCTCACTGCTGCCTCTCGCTGATGCAAGGGGAGGCTCGGGGCACAGTGTCGAGATGTGCGTGCACTTGAGGCACTAACACGGCCGCATTGCTGGAATGATCGTCGGTGCTGATAGGGGTGGACTTTGAAGCCGTGCAATACTACGACCACTATTTATGTAGTGGTCGACTTGTTGGTCTGACATCTGCTGTATGATGAATCAAGGCTTGACATATCCTAGTATCGCCTGCTTGACCTCGTTCAAAGCCAGCCCGTTTACTTTTAATCACACTTGGTCCGACCCGGAGATATAGCGGGTAGGTTGAGTCTTCTTTGCATCTCGAACCGTAAGCCACGAAATTTTGACGAAGACGAGGTCGTAACCTGCGAGCCTACAGTTTGGGGGCAGATGACCATGTGGCGAGCTACATGTCCGGCAACTCCTGGCGACGCAACTTGTAATCGTGATGTCTTGCGAGCGTAATAGATCAAATGTAGCAGACCAACGGCGGGGAGGTTGCAGCGGGGAGGCTACAGGGTGGACTCAGCATCCTTTGAGTGAGCTGAAAGTGCCAGTGGCGCGTGCGAAATCAGCACCCGCCATCTTTCGAAACGGGCAGGTGTTCAAGAGGGGACCGAAGTGGTCGGCTTGAAGGTTAGATACTTGAAACAGCAGCATGTCTGCGAGCGAGTTCTTCACTCGCCTCTTACTGCATACAAGATGAGGAATGTCCCAAAATAGCATCGTGCGTGATGTACCAACAATACTTCTGCTCTACCGCGAGATCAGCATCAGAACTGTTTTTGATCGTTCAGATGCTTTCTTCTCCTAAGAAGGAGGGTCAGCGCGATTCGCAAGATGTGCCCTATTTAGGATTGCGGCTTAGGGCCGTCCAAGGTTGGGGCACAAAAGTGGTGGCGAACCAACAGCAAAACCATATCCTTTTATACAGCAAAGACCCTGATTGTATGCTCCAAAAGCAAGCTGCAAGATAGCTGAGTTCTTGCTTAACATTTCTGCGAGCTCGGCTTCGCTGTTGCCTATAATTTTGCGGGAAGTGGAGAGGTTGGAAGAGGGTGACTCCATACAAACAAGACATGAGTTTTGTTTCCCTACGATGCAACCTAAAATGGGTTAGTGTCTTGTTAGCCTGCCGCCTCATTCACGGAAGCTGAGACGATCGTTCTTTCGTACCGCTCCACTGCAAAGCATCCTGTTCACGACTCTACTGTGTCTCGCGAGAATGAATCCGTCCGGGAGTCAAGAACTGCCCTCCAACGCGTACCGCCCACAGACAATAGCAACGCTCACACGACGTCGTGGCGCTGCACAATAAGCCCCAAGAATCTACTACACAGCCAGGTTCAACCATGTAGTCAATAATTTTGCAATACCGAGTGAGAATGCGCTTATGTTTGTCTGAGGGGCCAATGGTTTGTGCGTCCTTGGCTGTGCTCACTCTTGTGCGGGACCTACGAGTAAACAGCTATCTTCCGGAGTAATACGGACAGGGGCTGTAATCGACCAGCCTGGAATTGTCTTGCGAGCTGGCAAGCGGGACACATGCGCCTGCGGTAAGTACGTGTACAGTCTCACAGCATCAACATCCTAGGTTGATTAGAGTTGCGTGCTGTCTCTTAAAGAAGACGGGTATCCCACGCATCTCAGTGACCTGCCTGGTGTCTGCACATTGTTGAGCCTTGTCGCACGTATTGTTGTGTATTCTAATCAGCTTAATATTCTGGTTGTTATCTAAAGCTTGCTGTTAGTCCTTCGAACTCAGATCCAGAATGATTCTACTTCCTCGAGAAGACACAAGAAACTGCACACGCATAGATGAGCAACGTGAGTACAAACATTGAAGATCGTGTCATCATTGATTTGACAAGGCCACATAGCAGCAACCGACCCTGTCGTCGGGTCATGGACATTCTACAAGCTTATGGGAGTCATTTCGGGCACCTGCACAGGCTTGACGTGGCTGATATGCCTCGCTTTGATAAGCATGCATCTGAGGAACCAGCGCAACGTAGGGGAGCAGAAACTGTTCGTTCGCAGCAGAAGGACATCTTTCCCGTATCGAGAGCGCTGGCTAATAGGTTCAACAAGTATCATTCGCATCATTTGGCTGCCAGCCACCTGGTCACTGTGAGTGCTGGAAATGAGGCTACTGGATGAATACGACTGACGTATTGTAGGTTCTCGCTTGCTGCAGTCAGGAGTTACGACGCTGCTCATTACCTGGAACCGATCCCATTGCTGATGGAAGCCATTGCCGTGGCCGCTATGTTCGAACTTTTCATAACGTTTCTCGTGCCCATGCGGAGCGAACGCGAGGCTTATTTTGCCAACGCCGACCTACTCAACCGCAAGCGTGTAAAAATGGACGACAGCGGCAGCTTGATCTGGTGGGTTATTGGCATTCCTACAAACATGTCTAGTTACGAGTATACTGACAAGCGGCTTGCAGGTATAAGAAAATCTACGTGCAGGTCTATCAGTTCCCGGTCACATTCGTGCTCCTCACCCTGTTCTCCGAAGGTCTAGCTGCGGCCGACTGCCCAACCAATCGCGTATACACGTTGATCAACATTTTGGTTCAAGTGGGCTCGGCAATGAGCACCTTCTTCTGCGTATGGGCGCTTCTCGTCTTCGTTGATCGATTCAAGACAGAACTGAAGCCCGGCGGAGCATGGAGTAAGTTCTTCATGCTCAAGGGTGTGGTCGGCCTTACCACCATGCAGAAGCTGGTCATCAATATCCTTGACAAGGCGCATCTGGTCAATGGCAATAACAAGATTAGCCATTACGATTGGACCATCGGATTTCCCGATATGTTGATCAATGTCGAAATGCTACTCGCGGCTCTGTGCTTCGTATGGGCATACAGCTGGCTACCATACCAACAGGCGCCGACGGCTGCATTCCCGCTTGGACCTGTAGCTGATGATACTAAGAAGATCTCGACGATCCGGTTCTTGTGGGCAGGCCTGTACTTCCCAGATCTGTTCGTCGGCGTACGTCAATCATTTGCATACGTACCAGCCGTCTTCACCAGCTTTTTCTCCAGAAAACCTCGCGACGGAAGGCCCACTGCCAAGCGAAGTCGTATGCACAGTGAAGAATCCTACTCTAGGCTCGTGGGAAGCCAGTCTCAGCAACCGGGCGCTGAGCGTTACGAGCTCTCACGCCCGCACTTGGGGTCGGCGGCTTATGCAGATTCAAGCTATGACTCTACTAGGCTACAAACACCGGCGACATCTGGGTCAACTGGTGATGGGAATGCGAATCGGCAAAGTCGTCACTACTCACAGCCTGTGAAGCCGCAAGATGCGCAAATCCAACAGCGTCCAGCACAGTCATCAAACCCACCCTCCTACAGCCAGTAGGCACGTGGTGAGTCCACTGGTCTGAATGACGAAGCTTCGAGGGTCGATTTGTTTTCATACGAAAAGCTATACCATATATTGAACGAGATACGCTACACCCTCGATGAAGCATGCATACTTGACGGGACCACGTGCAATACTCAGCGACTAAGCTCCAGGTTTCTGCATTGTCCACATGCTCTGTTCGATCTATCACACTCTCCATATCAGTCCTATCAACTGGCAACGCAGCGATAGTAAAGCAAAAGGAAGGTCGAGCGAGTTACCGTAACAGGCAACAAGATACTCAATCGGGACCTCACGGCGCGCTAGACCGAGATAGGAATCATACGTCACAGCTGAAAGTGGGCGCGTGCCGCTGTGCTGTCCATGACTCCCCTCCCCGCAGCCGCTGACGATCGTGCGGGAGGCAGCGTTGATTCTCGGTGCGTTGCCACCGATCACCACGTTTCATCACCTTTTGAGTCCCTGAGGTGGGCCTGACGGTGACAGGTCGCACAAGAACATGTGGACTTTGCTGGAGAACCACGCGGAGGTGATTTTCATGATCAGATTTCGGTCCGGGTGCGTGGGCGATGTCGCGCAGTTCTTGCACCATTCTGTACGATCCTAACATATCTACTACTGGCCGCACGCTCTTGTCACAATGACGCGAATGCGATGTATGAGGAAGACGATAGCTATTTTCGCAAGCCGATGAACGAATCTATCTCCAGGCGGACTGGGACCTCCTCATGAAGCTCACCGAGTAGTTCTGTTTGCGGTGTTCAGGCTATTACTCGGATGATTTGTGATAAAAGCCGGGCATGAGGGCGCCAATCACAGCAGGAACATTTGCTAGGTAGCGACAAGAATGGAAGACCTCGTTTCCCAGGCATTACTTTCACAGCAGCTAGACCCGAAGCAGCGAGACGATGCAACTCCAACGCCACGGGTGACGTCTTTGGTGAGAGGAAGCTTGAGCGGATGGCGTCTGGTTAGTGGAAGGGCGAACTCCACTCATTGGCGCGCAGGGCAATGCTGCTTCGGCTTTGGGTTTCTATCCGAGTCAGCAAGTCAGGAGTTGCAATCTCACAATCTCATATGCGCCGCAAGTGTCGGCGACGGCTTTGAAACCGCGAGAATGGCCGCCCAACGTCGATTGCGATAGTCGGACTTCGCTGCCATCTGAAGAGAACATTAACGGGCGTTGTTATGCTTCGAGTGATCGCCGACTCCCGAGGCTTGATGGCAAGGTGGAGCCAGGAGAGCGCCACAGAGATAAGCATCTTTTGGTCTGACGGGACGGGCTTGTTGTGGCTTAACGTTACATCGCGGTACTTGACTAGTGGGAGCTGTCGTCTCGTTTGTCCAAAGCTCATTCGATCACCAAATCCGACAAAAGACACCGTCGCATACAACGTTGATCGTGACAAGGCTCATGTCGAAGGCTTGTGCAGTAAGTTGCTGGGAGGTCGAGTATTGGGACCAAACAGGATCTGTGACAGGGCTCACAGGGGCCGTGCATCGAAGGGTCGTGATTTGACGACGCGAGGTAAGCTCACATGGAACGATGACGTTGGAGGAGGGAAGCAGACCCTTCTCCAAGGAAGAGGAGGGCACCTGCATTTCCTCACGCTCAGGGTCCGGTAGGCGAAGCAGAGGTGCGCCATGCACAAGGCTGATGGCGGAGAGGGAGCCAATCGAGAGGAGGGACCCCGGGGATGGAAATCATGGGATGGCCCCAGCAAGGGAAAGAGACGGGCATGGCGCCAGCCACCACCGTCATCCCTTCCTCCAACCTTGCTCCTTAGCAGAGCCAAATTATTTCCCCGGGCTCGTTATTGACCAATTCCATCGTCTCCCCGCCGCCGTTGCAACGATTTGACGCCCCCGGCGCCCGTCAATTGTCCCTCTGGGTGGTTGGTGATTGTGTGGGTGCACTTGCATCGCGTTTCTCAGATACTCGAGCGTCTACGTAGCCTGCATAAGATTGGACCCTGCTCCTCCTCTCTCCGCATGTTGCACGCTGCCCCCTGCTATTACTGGCATAAGAAACAGCTCGTGTCCGCTCTTGTTCTTTGCGATCTTCAATACAGCTACTCCTCTTGTTTAGCATCACTGCGTATTTGACGAAGCACTGCCCGCGATCTTCAGCCGATCTCGGTCTTCCGCGTCCACATTGCGTAGCAGATCATTCCTCCTTTGAGACTGCCTGCATTCCGCAACACGCGCGAACCCACCACCTCAGGGTTTGCTGTCGACAGAGACTTCCTCCCTGGCTTTGAGCCCGCTTTTGCATACACGCCCTGCATATCCGCATCTTTGGCGGTCCCCGGGTCCTCCCTCTTCCAGGTTCTTTTTACCTTCGCCTTCGCCCCGGAATCATTTCCCGGTACCTTCGGATACCCTTTCAGTCAAAACCATCCAACAAACCGTGCTCGGTAGACGCTGGCTCATCACACGTTACTACCCTAGCACCGCCTGAGACTGGTGTTGCATGACACGTTCTTGAGAGGCCTGAAAGTCCCTTAATCAGTTGCATGCCCGCGCATCTCGCTGTCGATCAAAACACCATCCATTGATTTATTTTCGGTTCCAGCAAAGTCGATCTACACCAAGGTTTTCATAATAGGTTGAGCACAGCCGTCTGCCTGGACGATCGCTGGCCTTCTACAAAGCTTCTACATAATTGCTAGTTGATCCCGCTCATCCATATCACTCGACAGCCAGTAGCGATCCGCAAGGATGTCAATGGCCGTACAGTATCGCCCGCAACCGCCGGTCGGTGGGATGGGATACGATCAAAACAGATATCCGCACCCTGAGTTCACCAATCCTTGGCAAACCTCAGCCGTCACCGGATCTCCCTCCAATTCATTTTACCAAGCACCTTATCACTCACCGACTGCAATGGAACACGCATCTGCATCGAAATCGCATCAACTGTCGATGGGTTACGCTGGCAACCCCGCGGCTTCCAATCTTGGCTCAGGTAAGACATGACCTCACCCGGGTGTCACAGACCCCACTCAACCACCCACTCTTCAACGCTGACCTTGCGCGTTTCAGAACTCGTGCCGAGCAGGTCATACGCATCTGCTTATAGCTCCTCTGCCACCTCCAACCCAGCATACACAGCGACATCATCCGCGCGATATTCACCAGAGCAAATGCCGACGTCTCACCCCTACGGTTACGGCGCTAACCTCGAGCGACGAGACTCCTACCCGTAAGTGCATTTTGCAATTTCATTATTTGCGCACGAGACAACAACAGCTAACGAGTGCTAGAACGTCAAACTCATCGCAAGCTAGCTTCAGCGACGAGATGGCTGGCGCGCGCGGTATGGTTGCAATGGCCAACAGCAACGACATCACCCCGCGCGGAGTGTACAGTGCTCGCGCTGGCTCCAACGACTCATACGGCTTTCCCGCGCCCCATCACTCTCACCACTCATCCATCTCTTCTGGCAGCGCATCAGGACAGTACCCCTACTACAGCTCATCGTACCAAGGGTCAGTCGACGGTTCATCGGTCACCGACTACAGCTCAGCCTCCGAGGACATGCCGCGCCCACTACCACCACCCACACAAATGATCAACGGCTTCCCACCAGAGCCGCAAGCGATGATGAACCAATTCAACGCCAAGGTCAGCCCCAGCGCACAGAAGAAGCACAAGTGCCGCATCTGCGAGAAGCGCTTCACGCGCCCCAGCTCACTGCAGACGCACATGTACAGCCACACTGGCGAGAAGCGTAAGCTACCTGACTATTATACCTACACGGCCCAGTGCTAACAATCGTTCCAGCATTTGCATGCGATCACGCTGGCTGTGGCCGCCACTTCTCCGTCGTTTCCAACCTTCGCCGACACAAGAAGGTACACAAGGGAGATGGTGTAGGCTCCGCCGACGATTCCTCATGAGGTCACAACATTCACTGAAACGATTCATCATCGATTACGGCGGCGTTCTGCTTTTAGCGATTAACTACGGTATTCACGTCGGGATAATTGTTTGCATTGGTTCGGGACCAGGCAATGCCTGCTGCATGCATCACGGTCGCTTGCACGTCACTCGCTAGATTTGATACCCTTTCGGAAGCATGCATGGGTATGGTTATTAGACGCGACTGGTGTTGTCTGCGCATGGGAAAACTAGATGTCTGATTGCGCCTGTATTGAGTACTTGGCTGGGCATGGGATGGAATGTTAACGATGTGTACGATATGAGAGAAGATTCTGTGCGCGTGGCGCAGCGATCAATCGAGCGAGAATCAAACTATACAAACTATCTCATGCCTTCCATACGCTGCTTCTCATGAATATTTTGCCACTGTATGACAATCAATTTATACATCCAAGCTAAACTGCGTGAAGTGTATCGCCACCAATGTAGTGGCCTACCTGCATCTTCATCCGCATTATCAGACCGCTCCCACGTGTACTGCTTGCATGCATGCACGTCTTCGTGATCTTCACGACGATCAGGATCGCCATGTCAATGGCAATGCTGGGGGCTCAGCGCTGATCTACCGTGATCGTCAGCATGGTCGAAGGATCTCTCCGTGATCTGCGTCGGCTCTTCCGACTTCACCTCCTACAAAGCGTGGACCCCTATCGGTAGCTTCTGTATGCATAGGCGTTGTAAATACTTAGATCGCCAGCGCAGTGTGGACGAAGCCGCGCTGCGGATACGTTCCATTCAAGTGTCGCCATCCAGTGAGTACAAGGCTTGGCGCTGTACGCGGCGAGTCCGTTGCGCGTCGGCTCCAGCTACTGGCCAACACGTGCCCCAGCATGCGATGACAGCTTGTCGAACTACTCAGATGCAAACGAGATAGCTCAACTTTGATACACCTTGACTTCAACCCTGCGACAACGCCAGCATGTCCGCTGTGTCCGCGTACTTCCTCGACCTCGCCTACTCCCTCTGCAACTGTCTCTCCTGCTTTCCCAGCGAGCCCAATCTCAGCCTCAACGGCCGCTCCTTCAAGATCTTGAGACTTCTCGGCGAGGTGTGTGCCAGCGACCGTGCTATGCGCACGCGCGTATTCTCCTTCCCACAATCACGTTGCTAACACAACAACCTAACCCAGGGCGGCTTCTCCTACGTCTACCTCGTCCAATCCAGCACCTCCCCATCCGAGCTCTACGCCCTCAAAAAGATCCGCTGTCCCTTCGGCGCCGAGTCCGTCGCTCTAGCCCTGCGCGAAGTCGAAGCATACTCCCTCTTCGCGCCGCACCCGAACATCATACACGCGATCGACCATGCGGTCCTCGATGACAAGAAAGGAGGCCTGCGCTCTGGCAACATCGGCGGTGATGACGGCACCGGCGCAGGTGGAAAGACGGTATACATACTACTGCCGTATTTCTCACGTGGAAATCTGCAAGACGCAATCAACGCCAATCTCGTCAATCAGACACGCTTTCCTGAACGACGGCTAATGGTTCTGATGCGCGGCGTCTGTCGAGCGCTGAAAGCGATGCATCAGTACCGCGTGGGCAAAGGTACGCGCGGCGCGAAGAAAGTGCGCGCAGAGGGTGTGCGAGCGGACGCGGAGCTAGCGGGCGAAGACCCGGACAGCCTCGACCAGGAATGGGAAGACAACGGTGATGTTGAGCCGAACTCTAGTAAGAGACGGAAGGGCAAGAGGAGGATGGGCGGTGATGAAGATAGCGAGCATGCGGCGCTGATGGAAGACGAGCTCACGCAGCAGCAGAGCCATGCTGCGGCTGGGGAGATCAGGGCGTATGCGCATAGGGATATAAAACCTGGTACGTTTACAGCACACTTGCTCACCCCAGTTACAATAGTCTCGCCGTCCTGAGCTCTTTATCTTATCTCGCCGTTTGCGGCGGCACTTCACTAACGCAAACCACCACTAGGCAACATTATGATCTCCCCCACTGGCTCCGCACCCATCCTCATGGACCTCGGCTCGCTCGCTCCATCGCCCGTCCCCATCACCTCACGCTCGCACGCTCTCCAAGTCCAGGACACAGCCGCAGAGCACTGTACGCTCCCCTACCGCGCCCCAGAACTCTTCGACGTCCGCGTCAACACCACCATCGATACCGCCGTCGACATCTGGTCCCTCGGCTGCACGATCTACGCTTGCTTAGTCGGGCACTCGCCGTTCGAACGCCGCTCTGAAGAGACTGGTGGAAGCTTGACGATGTGTATACTGGGCGGTGACTGGAGGTTTCCAGACGAGGGCAGGCAGCAGAAAGTGAGGAGGACAGGGACGGGCGGGGCGCAGCCGCAGGAGGCGAAGGATGTGCTTGTGTTGAGTGATGTTGTGAAAGATGTGATTCGGGGGTGTTTGAAGGTGGAGCCGAAGGAGCGCCCGGATATTGACGGGTTGGCGGGGATGATTGAGGAGGCGATTAGAGAGCTGCCGAGAGATGATGGGGACGTGGATGGGGAGGACGAGAACTGAGTGTGCTACGTATTGAGATTCTCTGGGACGCGGTGCGGAAAATGTATGGCTATATGTCTGGCACCGCCCAAAGAGCAGGCGAGGTTTGAAGATCAAGAATTTGACTGACATGTATTCATACCCTTGACGATGAAGCTTTTGATAAACACACTGCTTCGGTGCCACTCTCGAACGTCTGCCTGAGAGATTACTCCACTTTTGTCGCATCTTAACACCCATTGCAGACTCGCGAGGGACTCTTTTGAGCACTGGGAGCCCGCTTCCGACAGGTCGTCTGGCCGTCCCCTACAAATCCAGCTCATCGGCCATATCAATCGTCTCTGGTCATCAATCATCACCTACAACAACCACTCAGCGTCCCCCATCCCATGCCCGCCGACGCATCACTTTCAACCAACACCGCCGCCCGCCTACCACTTCCTCCCTATCCCACCACCCCAACTTACTCACCCTCTTCCCCCCTGCTCCCCCCTCCCCACTCCCTCATCCCCCACAGCAACCCACGCACTCAACGGATCCGCCCAAATCTCCCAATGCCCGATCCTGCCCTCCTCATCAAACCCACTCAACCTGTACATGAACCTTTCCTCCCAGCTCCGCCCCGTCTTCACGCTCCGAAACCGCCCGCGCCCTTCGACGGTCACGACGCCCCTGCGGATCGTGTCGTTGACTTCCACGCCCTCCTCTGCCGTCCCTTGTCCGTTTTCTATCGTCTCTGCCACGTCGCCGGAATGTGAATTTGCTGAGGAAGTGGGTGAGGAAGTCGAGGTAGGGTTGGGAGGGGCGACGACAGCACCCTCATCAACAACAAACCCCTCTTCCCCCGGAAACACCTTTTCTCCCTCAATCACTTCAAAGCTTAGTACGTCACCGAGTAGTGCGAAATACCGCAGACACTCAGCATGACCCGTGAACGTCCGGCCGAGGAATGGTAAGCGGCTGGTTGCCCATGAGGGTCCGTGTTCTGTGATTTTGGGGCTCTGAGTGGGGCTGTCGGGGATGAAGTGGTGCAGGATTTCTGGGGGCGGGGTGGAGGTTGTGAAGGCGGAGGTGAACGTGAGGGCGGTGTTCAGGAGGGTGGCGCGGCGGGAGAGGTGGAGGTGGGACATTCTTTGGCGTGATAAATACGGTGGAGTGGGGGGTGTGATGGGGTGGGTGATGTGTGAGTGTGGTCGGTGAATGTGGATGAGGTGATGTGGATGAGGCTAGGGTTTTGCTTGAGGTTGGAGATGGCGACTTTGAGAGCGCGCCCCGGCGTCTCTTTCTCGTGAGAGTTGCTTTGAGTGCAATGGACTGTATATGGAGTGGTGGGACGGATGTAGTGTGGTGTGAATTTGCAAGGCACGTGATGACACTGATTTGGGAAGGAGAGGCATCTGACGTCACTCTTTTAATAGGTAGAGCCGGTCGCTGCAGCAACGGAGTGGAATGAATGCATGTGAATTTCTATGCTATGCTAATGCTAATGCTTAAATTGACATCCTGTACACAAAAAACTCTCTATACACGCTCATGCAAGATCTCAAGCCTCTGGCAGATAGTTGTTGTAACTCTCGTCGTCGACGGCCGGCGGCGCAGGTGCAGGCGCTGGCGCTTTCTTCGCGGCCTGTTGTTTACCCTTAGCAGTGTCCGCTGGTTTTGCTTTGGGTTTTCGTCCTGGTTTACCTTTCCGCTTAGTCTGAGGCTTCGTCTCCTTTGCGGTTTTAGCTGGCTTTTTCGGCTTCGCTGCGGGAGGTGATGGGCTCGATGAACTGGGGTTTGATCCAGGTGGCTCCGGCGGCCCCGATGGCGGCCCTGGTGGTGGTGGTGCCGACGGTCCTGTGCCTGCTAGTCTCGCAGATGCCTTCCGCAGAAACAGCTTCAGGCCGGTATCAATGTCATTTCTGTTCGGCAGCATGCTGTCGATCACCTGCTGAAGAGAGGCTGGCACGGTGCAGGGCGTCGCGAACTTGTGCCGGTATCGCCCGCGCAGCAAACGCCGGACTTCCGAGACCGTGAGCTGATCCCGGTCCTTCGGATGGCACGTCCTCTCGCAGAGCTCGGTCAGGTCATGGTCTTCGACTGCCGCCCATGCGTGTATATCCTCCCCCTCTGGATTGTACTCAAATTCGTGGCATCCGCAGAATTTCCCCGTGTCTCTATAACGCACGGGGCATTTCCATAGCAAGGATTGGTCATCATACTGTTCGTATTGGCCGGGGTGTGCGACGTCGTGTATCCACACCATTACTAGGGCAAGCTCCTTCCTGAGATCCATGTTGTCGTGCGGTTGGACGCTTATCAATTCGGTTGCAACTCGGCCGAAATCGATCAGGTTCGCCTCAAGTGGGTAAGGTGGCGCATCACCCTCTTTACGGTAGTTGATGCAGAGGTTGCAATCCATTGTATCTCCATGACTGACGCGGAAGCCACGGCCCCGTTTTTGGATATGATGCAGAGCTGCAGTCAGGTGGTCCATCATCTCCCAAGCGATTCGTGCTCTGTCCGGATATGAAATGCTTGGTAACGCTCCCCAGCATGCACGGAGAGGTGCCCCTGCAAAAGACTGGGCATACCAAATATTACGCGGGCCCGCGTGGAGCAGTCTGGGGACGTGAGGAGCGCTCCTGATGGGCTCCCGTCCCATCCATTTGATCTCTTCTGCGGCACTGAAGACATTCGTCGCAAGGAAGACTTTGAGTACACTAGGATCCACGATTTGATCACGTATCCGGGTAACAACATCGTCTGAAATATCATTGGTGGTGGTGAGCTCCTCGGGAACAAGCGCATTGTCAATACCGATGAGTACACGGGCCTGTTCGCCTTTCCCAACTTGTTTCACGATCATATAATCTTGTTTGATTGTTCTCTCAGCTTCGGCGTTGATTTCCCATGAGGTCAGCATCTTTCAGGACTAGCAAGGCTTCAACAATTCGGTACGTCGTAACAGAACTTAATGACGTGTCCAGCACTTCTGTGTTAATATGTCAGAATGCTGACTGAGTCTTGTAGACAATGAGAGTTGTAACGCTGCCGCTTAATGCTCTTGGTTGCTGATGAGAAGCAGATTGAATTGAATTGAATGGAAACGAAATGAAATGAAACCTGTACGTAGAGAAGAACTTGGAACTCCAATCTCAATTGATCTTACCGACATCGCGAAGGAGCGCCGACTGATATAGCCCGCGAGCTTGTCCTTATCTCTCGTTGAAAGGCGCTTGACAATAAGCTGGATCGGACAAAGCCATGCAGAGCGCCACACGACCGTCGCACGCCATTGTTGCGCGTTCACAACAAAGCAGCAACGTGCAAATGGCGTGGTCTCGGCGTGGGTTTGATTGTCAATTGGAATGACTGCGGCGCAAATTGACGTCAAAGCATTTGGATCATGTCTTTGCGGCTTAGGGTTGTATCCGTCGTCGATGGCATTCTTCGTGCGGGTGCGCTGGGGTTGCGTGCTCCGTAAGCTCTACCTGACACCAAATAGGTCAAGCAGGCCAGATGGCAAGGCCGGCCGCGCCACGATGCACTGTGAGTGTTATGGTCGTGCTCAGGCTCGAGCTATATACCCTGAAGACGGCGACAGTAAGATCATCTACTAACTTACCTATACGGCGGCAGCAGCGACCGCGGCGGCGACCAGTTTTGCTATACCACCCAGTCTTCTATACAATCACCACTATCGCCAGCTTCAAAGTTGGTCTTGGCTGGGCCAGTCTGGCTCAGTTGACCGTATACTCCGTATCAGGCCAATTCTCGTGATTAGGTCGCTAGCAAGACCAGCTTCTAATCCAGCCGTTTGACCTTTGATGTGGCTTGTGTGGAGCCCTGCTCGGTGGATTTAGAGTTTACCCGTTGCGGAATCGAAGTCTACCCGTATAAAACTTTTGAGCCACCTCCGCTACTTGGGGCCAGCCTAGCTACATCGCCAAAATAATATCCACGTGGCCTTCTTCCACCGATATATCGGCATTGCATAACAGCTGGCTAAGGCTAGGTGTCACGCTCAAGAGTGATGGTAGCGTATCACCTTCCGACACAGCGGATGGCCGGCAAACATTGCTTCAAGTAAGTTGCAATGTTTGAGCAGCGGAGAGCGGTATTTGCGGCGCTTCGCGACACATCGCAGTATTACGTTAATAAGTGAGAGGTACTTACCGTCTAGCGTTGGAGCAAATGATTCCATCGGATCATGCTTCTGAAATCGTGGCCTGTTTGTGATCGCAGCTTGTTGTGCATTATGTTGTGTCCTGTAGCTCGAAGCTCTGTCATACATTATGAAAGACTCGTCAAGTCTTGCGATTCGTCCGAGTGGCATAGACGTGAAAAGCACCCTGATACTTCAACGTCGCAGCAGCCTCTAGACTTACAAGGCTTCTACATTCGAATGTTGCCGCGAACCACAGACTCAGCAAGCCGTATCGAACATTGCTCCTGATTTTGCCGAAGAGAAAATGGCCGAGATCCAGAACGTTCACATTAATACCGACTTGATCGATGGTAAGATCAACGTATCAATGGGTGCTGCAGCCGTGTCTCAATCTAAGCATCTTGTACAATGGAAGCCAAAAGTAAAGGGTGCGGTGGAGAAGGTCTCACGCAACAATCGCCGCGAACTACAAGACGCGATTAGAGCCGAAGTGCACCGCTCGGGAGTGTACGAGTACTTGTCTGAAGGACAGAATGACAAAACTGACTCGGCCCTAGAACATCGCTTACGGTCGAGTTCTACAATTCCGATGGGGACCTAACGTTTGATCATCAACTCGACGTTTGAGAAGCCTGTCCAGGATTAAGATGAGCCTCTTCCATGGCAAAGCTATCTGGCTACATTTCTGTTGAGGATAAGACAGGAGCTGTTCTAGACTGCAGGAGGGTGTAGCTAGCAGTACATACAAGTTCAGGTACTTCCTTACCTAGCATTCGTTTTACAGACAAGAACATAAAGGCATTAAAGCTTCACTACGGAATTCACTGCTATAAGGTAGTTTTTCTAGCTTGTATACGCGTAACCATTGGTCCAGTCGCTTTTCCTTCTTTGCTGGGGATTTTTGAAGGCAAATATCAGTGCTACTCTGTGTGAGCAACGGCTTCAACACTTCGACTGTGCCGATGTGGCAGTCAGAGACATCAAAGTCACACCACCGCGGACCAATGGTAATGGTTTAGGGGGCCCTCATCACCGCCGGTGTCGCTCTCAGCTGCTGGATCACCTTCGGCTTTAGTTTCCTCGGTTCGCAGGACGTATCATGGCGTTTTCCACTTGCGTTTCAACTGTATTTGCTTTCATTCTCATGAGCGCTGTCATGTTCCTCCCCGAGTCGCCGAGATTGTTGGTCATGAAGGGACGTAATAGCGACGTCGCGAATGTTCTTTCCGCACTCCGAGACCTACAGCAGTCCGATCCGCAGCTCCAGCGCGAGCTTGCCGATATCACCAACGTCGTCACGGAAGCCAAGCAGGGTTCATTTCGAGAGCTCTTCACGATGAAGAAAGAGGGCCGCCATCTTCATCGTACGACTCTTGCATGCCTGGCTCAAGTGTTTCGACAGATCTGCGGGTAAGTCTAGACCTTCTCCCCTCCATCTTTACCTTCATCCTGCACCGCACATCAAGCTGACCCTCTGAACATAGTATCAATTTGGTGACCTACTTCTTACCAGGCATGACTGGCTACATGCTCTCTTTCATGACTGGGATCAATGGGACCGTGCATTTCATGGCAAGCTTTCCCGCAATCTTTCTAATCGAAAAGGCTGGCCGAAGACCGCTTATGCTCACGGGGTCTGCCGGCATGTCCGCTGCTATGCTGGGTTTGTTTGTTTCTCTACAGTTCTTCGACAAGGGCAGGGAGCAGGCTGGACGATGGGCTTTTGCGTTGCCTTTCGTCTTCAACACATTCTACGCAATCGGATGGCTTGGAACAGCCTGGCTTTATCCAGCTGAGATCGTGCCGACCCGGATACGAGCGCCGGCGACTGCACTTTCAACAAGTGCGAACTGGTTATTCAACTTTATGGTCGTCATGATTAGCCCCGTCGCTTTCTCTACCATTGGCAGCTGTATCTATTTCATCTTCTTCGTCATCAATCTCGTGATCTGCGCTGTTGTCTACCACCTCTTTCCGGAGACTAAAGGACGGCAATTGGAAGAGATGGACGTGGTGTTCGCTCGAAGCGGCTGGTGTTCAGTAGTGCCAACTGCAACGACAAAAGCTGCAATTGCCGCGCCTACAGAGGGCGACGGAAAGCGCACCAGCTCCAGCACAATCCGCGATAGCGATGACGACGTGGATAGATGTAGTCTTGATGGAGTGGGCGAAAGAGAAGAATATTAGCTGTGGCCTTGGCGCAGGACTACGCTGCACGTGAAGACCTCGACCGGTCTCACGCCCTCCACAATTTGTCCTTTGCGCTTGCATTTTGTCTGATAAAGCCTCATGACACCTCTCATCTCCCGCTTACTCTTCGGCTTGGGAATGTCGATATCATCACCGAGTGTCAGGTACGAAACCTTTTTGAGCTCTTCCAGACCAAGTAGCTCGTCGAGTATGTCTTTTGATTCCATTAGGCGCTCAGGGGTACGGTCGACAGCATCGGCGAGGCAGACAATGCAGTTCACATCAGGTTAGTAGTTGCGCTAGATACGTCGTAACTGATTGTGACTACTCAGGTCGAATGTGTTGCAGCAGGGCAGATGCTGAAGATGATGGGAGTAAGAACGTTTCTCAAACCGCACACTTTCGATCTTGGTGACGCTAACACGTTTTAGGCATCGCTCGGCCGGTATCAAAAGTGAGATGGTGCATTGCATAGGAGACTCAGGGACTGGCCGTGCTGCAGGGGAGATTTGCAAGATGTCGTTCACTTAGCATTTGCTAGATGAGGCTAACGGAACGTTCAGCTTTTCATCTTGGCGCAATATGTCCGTTAAGAACCATCTTATGTCCGTTTGGCGAGATTTCTCCTTTGCATGGTCTTGACAAGGGTGATCGGTCTCTGGCGGGGTTTGTGTATGGCTATATGTATTACAAGAAGGCCTTGGATCCTTCAAGCTGATAAAATTCATTTCAAGCAATCAAGCACTCTAGTGAGAACCCTCTCATCATCCATAGATTACAAGATGTCTCTCACGTGGCTCATCACTGGCGCATCTAGCGGTTTCGGTGCCTCCCTGGCGCTTGCTGCTTTGCATGCTGGTCACAAAGTCATTGCCACCGCTCGCAACGTCTCGAAAGCACAGTCAGATTATCCAGATATCGAGAAGCGCGGCGGCAAGTGGCTCCAGCTCGACGTAACCTCATCAGAATCAGAAGCCATAGTGTCCAAGGCTATGAAGGAGAGCAATGTTGACGTATTGGTCAATAATGCAGCGTATGCAATTAAAGGGGCGCTAGAAGATCTGAAGTAAGTACACAGCCATTCCATGCCAATGGTTACTCTTATGTCCACAACATCTAGATATACCATTCCATGCTGACATATGATATAGCTTTGGTAAGTGCACGCTTTGCAGCCGTCTGTGCTCTGCGGCCAGTTGCCTTGTTTACAAAGAGATCTACCGAAAGTGAACACTGCTACACCGTCATTGTAAATGAGTGCATGCTGCTGACCTCATCCGTTGTAGAGCAAATCCGGGCCCAGTGGGAAACGAACTACTTCGGGCTTCTAGCCTGTAGCAAAGGCGCGATTCCCCTCTTCCGCGAGCGGAGGTCAGGTGTCATCGTCAACGTCTCCTCAACCGCCGGTGTGGGCGGCACCGCAGGCTACTCACAATACTGCGCGACCAAGTTCGCCGTTGAAGGGCTATCTGAGTCTCTAGCCGTAGAGCTGGCTCCCTTCGGCATTCGCGTCTTGATTGTGGAGCCGGGCGTCTTCCGCACCAACTTTCAAGCTGCTGCTGTGGACAGCGACGTCAGCGCTCCTTACCAAGGAACTCCTGCCGACGAGATTCCCAAGGCAATCACGGCTATGGACGGAAAACAGCCTGGTGACCCTGACAAAGGAGCCAAAGCAATCGTTGACGTTGTTAGCAAGCAAGGTATGGGCCAGGACGCTGGGGTGGGTGAAGCGCTGCGGATGCCGCTGGGGAAGGATTCTGTTGCGGCAGCCTACTCGAAGATGGAAAGTTGGAAGAAGGATGTTGATAACATGAAGCACATCGGGGAGTGGGCGGTGTTCCCGGAAGAACCGTCATCTTGAGGGTCTCACATTCAAGATAGAGATAGACGTGTATAGCATTCCATATTAGACGTGAAGCAGGACGTCTTCTAGGTTGATGTTTTGACCCCTGAGCTACCTGAGAGATTACCCGATCAAGACATCCCGTATTCTGGTGCGTCGCTGTGCCTGCGGCGACTTCTGTAAGAATTTCAAGATTGAGCGCACCTGCCTGTCCCATACCATTGGCAAGCGCAAACCCTTTCAAGCGTTCCAGGCAACATGAGGTCTCCTTGAGCCCTCGACGGGCACCGGCGTCCTCCATCAATCACCCACAGCGCACCTCCAGACAGCCCCAGCTTCTCACAACTCCGCAACAATGTCCTACTACCAACCCTCTTCAGGCGCACCCTATGGCTCTACACCCCAGCCCGCCGCAAACGCGCAGCAAAATCTTCAATTCTATCCTTCCTCCTACGGCACCTCCGGCACTGTCTCCGGCCACACGACACCCTTCCAAGCACAAGGCTTCAGCCAGCAAGGCGGGTACGGCTACTCGGGCGCGGCGCCCAATGGCGCAGGGTATGGTGGCTACGGCGTGAGCGGTAGCATGGGCACACAGGGCGGGTTGAAAACGGGTTGGCTGGCTGCGCTCAGTCCGGAGGGGTATGAGACGGAGCCTCCGTTACTGGAAGAGCTGGGTGTGAACTTTGGGCATATAAAGATGAAGGTTTGTTCAGCGTGGATGCCGTGCCGTTATGACGGGGCGCAGTGAGTCGAATGCTGACAATACTACAGACCTTCACAGTCCTCAATCCAATGCGCACGATAGACCAACACATAATGGACGACTCCGACCTCGCGGGCCCGATATTGTTCTGCCTCCTCTTCGGCTTCTTCCTGCTCTTCGTACGTCAGCCCCACTCATGTCCACGTCTCTGTGTCAATCCACTGACTTAACATAGTCCGGCAAAATCCACTTCGGCTACATCTACGGCCTCGCGGTCCTCGGCTCCCTGGTCCTGCATACAATCCTCTCCCTCATGTCCCCACCTCTCGACCCCTCTATGGCGCCCACCTCAACCTCACACCCCTCTCAAAGCCAGCAAATCGGCTCCTCGCACTTCTCTTCAACACTCACATACTCGCGCTCCGCCTCAGTGCTGGGGTACTGCCTTCTACCGCTCGTCATCACAAGTTTGGTGGGCGTAGGGACCAATCTTGATACGGCGTTCGGCTATGTGGTTACGAGCATGGCGATCGGCTGGTGCACGATGAGCGCGAGCGGCATGTTCTGCGCGGTGGGGCGGATGCATGGGATGAGGGGTTTGGTGGCGTATCCGTTGGCGCTGTTTTACACGGGCTTTGGGATTATGGGCATATTCTCCAGTAGAGGAGTTGGGGCGTTGGCGAAGAATGCGGGAAAAGTACCGTAGGCACGTGATAGACGAAAAGCAAAGGAAAAAGTTCAGAGATCTGTGTGATGGTTTCAAAAGGCCTAGGGTGTCCTTATCGTTCGTGATGTGATTTGTTTGTGTCTGCAAGAGCTTCAAGCTCCCAAAGCCCACTATCGTATCCTCGACATTTCCCTGGGCACATGAGCCTCTTTGCTATCCAATTGGGCGTCCAATCTCACTCAATTCTTGGCAATCATCCTCGTCCTTCGATATGCACGATCCAGCCGTCTCCCAGCCTCTCATTCGCCTCGTTGACCCCACCCCAAATGATCACCGTCCCGCCAGACTCACCACCAACATCTTGCGCTGCATCACTCGCAAACCACCCTCTCGGCCCCCACAACCTCCTCGAGCCCTCCTTCACCATCTCTCCCTCAGCATCACAATACTCGACTTCCTGAACCTCACCCTCTCCGGTATCTGTCCTCATGATCCATTCTCTCGTCGCATCCTTGATCGCCGCGGCCGTCCCACCTTCAGGCCTCAGCTGGAAACTCCACATATCATCGAAGAATTTTCCCGCTCCACTATGCCCTGCATTAGACGCGCTCGACTCGCCTCCAAAGATCAACAAGTAACTCCTCCCCTGACCAGTTGACACGGGCACCATCCCCGCGACGGACCGGTGCGGCATACCCCCGTGGTTCTCGGAGCCGACCGCGAAGTTTACGGCTTTCCACCCGTCCCTTTGCGGATGTAAAGCCATTTCCCCGCTCCCGGACTTATCATGGAACGTGCTGGAGACGAGAGTGAGGTAGTCAAGCGCCCCGCCCAGCTCGTGCGTCCCATCGAAGCCGCCGTAGCGGTATAGCCGGTCTTTCACAAGGCGGAGGGCGGTGCCACCGCGCACTGGGCCGGGCGCAAAAGGCATCTCGCTCCATGTGCGGGAGGCAATGTCGAAGGCCCAGAGGTCAGCGGTGCGATCGCCGGTGGAGAGGCAGCCAGCGTGGACGAACAGAGTGCCATGAGTGTTCGAGGGTGAAGGCTCGGGGATGGATTTGTTCTGTTCTGAGAGAGTTTCGGCGGTGGAGGGGTCGGGGTCGGGTTCGTTGCGTTGGTCGAGGATGTCGACGGTGGGCTTGCTGGGTGGTAGAGGGTGATCTGAGGAGGTCATGGCGTGGTAGGAGCGCGCGGGTGGAGCTTTCGAGCCTTCGACTGGTGTGAGATGAGACCATTTGCGTGAGTTCGTGTTGAATGTCCAGACTCGACCGTGCTCTTCCAGCGCGTCCATGTCGGCGCCGCCGCGTCCGCCGAAAACATAGATATGGTGGCCGACTGCTGCGGCAGCATGACCGACTCGTGGTGGAGCTACCTCGCCATCTGGACTCTCCGAAGCTGCGGGTATCGCGACGTAGTCCGCTTCCTGGAGCTCTGCGCTGGGGAGTGTGATCGCGTGGACGGTGTTGTCGACCGGCTCGCGAGCCTTGGTCTCGCCGCCGAAGATGTATGCGCGGTTGCGCACGACTGTGAGCGTATGTGAGGACCGTGGCAATTGAGGTGGGCCACGGAGCGGACGGAAGGTCGCTTTTATTGGGACGGTGGGAATCGTGAGGCCTTTGGCAGCTGCTATGGCACCCTGGGTGAAGGTCGAAGCAGCTTCAGATGCGGCCGTGGCGTATTCGGCCATTTTTAATTACTTGTGATAGCGTCAATGCGGGAAAGCATAGAGAGAAGGATTCGGCGGCAGCGTGGTTGCGGAACTCCGCTGTATGTGAGCCTCAAACAAACCTTTCGAGTGGGGCTTACGCTAAAGAAATTTATATTGCCCTCATTGGAGAATCTCACGACCCAGGTTATCCTGTGGCGGTGGTGGCGCAGCGCATCCGTGACTCGCGGTCACGCGTTTTTGGCTCAGGGGAGCATATCACGTGATCTTCCGGGAAGCCACAGGTCGGATTTGTTAACGCAGCCCGCACCTGAGACCCGTTATCCGTCTCTATAGTAATGAATGCGATCTCTAACTCTTTCATCTCATGCCTGATCTGGCTGCGTTGAACGCCTTTGTAGAAGACATATTGCAGGCTAAGAAGTAAAGTATACGCATTACTGTGGTTCACACTTTTCGGGTCAACGCTCGACATCAGATGGTCCTGTCTGTTGCCTATTCGCCCAGCGATCGCACATTATCAATGACTCTTTCACCCTCCTCAGTGCTCGCATAGCCTTTCATCAACACCGTGCTCCTCAACGTATGGCCCTTCCAAGCGAGCGGCAGGAAGAGGAGGCCTCCAAACACGCACAGAAACGCTGCAGTACCGAACAGCCACCCCACGCCCACTGCAGCTTCCCACGGCGTCGTAAAGAAAGGCAACACGCATGAGAACAGCAGACGGTACGTGCTCATCGTGATCGAGGCTTCTTGAGACCAATCCGTGAAGCACTCGACGGCGTAGTTCACACAGACTGGCACCGACAGGAACGCTGAGTACTGGATCAGGAAGAAGCCAAGGGCAAGGACCATGTAATGAAGGTGATATCTGGTGAATACGTTAGTACTTTGATGGTCGTGCAGAAGCGGGCTTGAGGGAAACATACTCGAGTCCTGCACCAAAGATTCCAAGTCCGACGGGGAGAAGTATAGCGGGAACTATGATGTTGGCAAGACGATACTCCGGGCTCCACACGCCTCCACCCAGTCTCTTCGACAAGTACAAGGGAAGACGGTCGCCTAGTGCAATGCCAGCTAGCTGACCCACTAACAAAGCCATCCAAGAGGTGAATGTGACTGTTACAATGAGACTCATTAGCCTTATGATTCAAAAGGCTCGTATATGGAGCAAGTACTTACAACAGGCATTCTGGAAGGGCGAAAAGCCGTAGCCGCCTTTGGCAACGGGCGTCTGCAGGAAGATCGTCAACAGAATGTTGACCCCGATGGCGAAACCAAAGCTAATGAAGGTGTAAAAGCCCACGATGAATATTGCAGGGCAAAATGCGATGATAAATGGGGCAATGGCCAGCCTTCCCTGCGGCACGTATCAATAATTCCGTACTCCATGTCTCCAACGCTGGATAAGACCAAACGTACAAGCTCAGAACCAGTCACCTTCGCAGCAGTAGCCTGTCCGAACACCAATGTATCGAACCTGTTCTTGAAGAAAGACGGAGGTAGCGCGGGGTACATTCTTGTGTCCTTGCCACGCGCGAAGCGCGTCTCGGATAAGGTGAGCCCTACAAGAATGATAGCGATACCCAGCGGTGCCATTGTCCACCAGAAGGCGGATGGCCATGTGTCAGTCTGCACGATGAAACCCCCAATTGTTGGCCCCGCATAGAATCCGAGCAGCAAGCTCAGCTCGTAGCAAAAGAGCGCTACGCCACGCTCATGCAGGAAGAAGATGTCCATGATGTAGTTGGGTCCGCTGCGATTGGAGACCGTGGTCAGCCCGCAATCGACGAAGAGCGCGAGCGCGCCGCAGTAATAGTATACGTTGTACTCACATCACCACTGGCATCGCACTGAATAGCCCTGAAAACACACGCGAGGCAATGAATGAGCCAATATCATTCGGACTCGTATCCGTGGCAGCCCATGCCTGCGTTGCAATGCAGCCGGCCAAGCTCCAGAACATCAGACTAGTATTACCGAGCAGCCTCGAGAGTGGGTTCAGCGCGAGTGAGCCGACAACGATGCCAGCCACGGCGATAGAGATGGTCTGCGAAAGTAGGGTGGGCTCCTCATGGTATGTCGCGGCGAGCTTGAAGTAGGCGAGCTGGAAGGCCGTGGGTGTGCATGCGGCCGCGAACACGGCAAAGCAGACAACGAAAAGCGTACGGTACTTGCGAGAGGGCGACCAGTTCTGTGAGATGTCAGTACAATGGTTCGTGAACAACTGGCAGCGGTTTCGGAGTAATACCAGAGGTTCCAAGGGACTGTCGCTGGGACGTGGCACCAAAACTACGGCGCTCCTGCCCTGCCTCGCATGCACCGCGATCTGCGTGGTGGTGGCATTGACTTTCTCTGTATCGGCCATGCTCACTAAACGAGCATAGAAAACACTACGCACAGCTCCGCAAATCTAAATACGAGGATGCAATTTGTCGTGGTTAGGACGAGCTACAGGAAAATGTTCTTTCTTAATACGGCGCAGACACTGCCGCCGCACGTGCAGAGAAACACGCTACATGACCCTGCATTAGCGGTATCAAAAGCCAGGAGTCAGGACACGCGAAACGTGCAGGTTACAACAACACGGGTTTGCCCCATTGAGCGGCGGATTAGCCGTGTACGGTAGCTCATTGCGCATGTTCGAACGGTCCGCGGCTTTCCGGCGAGTACTCCGTCTCTACAACCCGTTCGTGCCGCCCCGAGTCGTGCCACTTGCTCTCCCCTTCCAACAATCACGGATCAGCTGCAGTTCGTCGCAATCTTGGCGCTGATTTCTGGAGATTTGCTATGTGGTCACCGTTGCTTCAGAGAAGGATAACACAGCGCCTGAAGTCCGTCAAACATGCACGAAGCGAGCTTTCGCTTATGCTGAAATGACCTTTGCGACGGTCTTCACCAGCGATTATTCCGGGGCGACGAGCTTTGCCTGGATAGCCGCGCTCGTCTCAAACATCACACACGCTATCTACCTACGATGATTCTTATACAATACAGAGACACAATGTCTGTATCTACAATTTCAGCTGACCTCATCAGACGTCCGTCAAACCCCAGCCCGTTTCCCTCGCAGGGGATCTACCCATGTTCTCCAGCTCAATGTCAATGGTGGTATGTTTCCCGACCGCACCATCCGGGACGTTCGCACCGCGCACCAGCGCGCTCTGGCTCTCCGCGTCTTCTGTGGTGGCCTCGTGTGACCGACTACCGCCGATTTTGTCTCCGAATAACCGGCTGGCGTACTTGCGGCTGTAGCCTTGTAAACCTTTGCTGTACTTGTTCGGTGTATTGTCCATCGCGTAATCGGTGCGCGACTTCATGAAGAGTTGGCGGAGCGCGGGAGCGCATGCAACCACAATGCCCACGCCATACTCGAAGTTGGCCCAATAGGTCACAGGCATGAGGTCCCCTGCGCTATATTAGTATTCTGCAGTCGTGCTAAGGGTCTGCAAAAATCCTACAAGATGGATCTTCCGTCTGGACGTCTGCTGTGATTGTTCGGCCGATGCTGCAGGCGGCTGTCAGGTATCCTATGCACAGTGTGCTGGCCACCGCGATTCTCTTGCTACGATCAATTTGGAGATGTCGCAGGATCAGTATTGGTAGTGTGGCGCATGTAAAATCCAGGACGCAGCCGATTCCTACGTTCTATCAGCTTCTGAATGTTCTTCACCATCGCCGGACTCCACTCACCTCCAAATGCGCGGGTGGTTTCCTTTATTATGTGAGGATCGAGACAATTCCCATGAATTTTCTTATCGTAATAGGCTTTGAACGGAATGCAAATGATGGCGTAGGGAATGACTACCATAATGATGGCGCAGACGTTGACGACGAGAATCGCGTAGAGGGCCCATCGTGTCCAGTGGCGTGTGTTCGCCAACAGTCGCAATAAGAAAAGACCAATGGATATCCGCACAAAGAACAGGCCAATGTAATTTGCGAATTCCACAGCCATCGTCCATTGGAGCAGCCGCGATTTTTGGTAGTTGGAAAGGTACCCAAAGTGTCGTCCGTACCCATTGTGAACGAGCACGTTGTTGCATGTTGAGCTGAACACGAGCAATGCCTGTGTTCATATGAGATCAATCAGCGTGCAGAACAGCCGAGGTGCTCGCTTACAGCTCCTATCGCTATTGTCAGGTCGTCCAAGCCAGCGTTTGCGGACCTGAATATTCGCGTGTACAGTCGCAGGCCGACTGCGATGACTGCTAGTCCCGTCAACGTCCAGACGACGCCGAGGACGGCGGGGCCCTGATTTCCATCAGGAGGAAGCTCTGACATTGCGCATAGAGCGCGTTTATCGCAGCGAAGTAATCATACAGAGGCAGTGTTGCTGATGTTGACAACGCTTCAGGGAGCAGAAGTACTGATGGAAAGGGTCAACCACATCATGCATGTCAAACATGCGGGAGCGCGTGGTAGGATGGCTGAGTCAGGAGTAGCAGCCCAATGTGATAGGGCATTGCGTGCACCAGAGCGCCACTGTTCGGCACGTATCTCACATGCATCCGTATTTGCCGATTGGGCTGTGGATCTCCTTCTCGTAGAGTCGACTCTGCCGTCGTGAGGGACTGTCCGCCAATGAGCCTGGGCTCGAATCGCATCTCAACAAACAGAGACGGCAGACTCGCCTGCTGGAAGGAGGTACTGCAGCACCCAGTCATGTAGATGCAGGCCATGTCACAAAGTGTTGACGAGGATGGCATGCATGACTCCGTAGCCCGCGAAGTAGCACCGCCCTCAGCAGGTGTATATCGCAAAGTCGAGGGCGAACCAGACCGCCTTGCTACCGATCCGTTGGTCCAACTGCATGTCTTGCGCGACGTTTACCCCTCTGTCACCCGGTGTAAGGAGCTAGACCGCAGATACTGGATCCAGATAGCGTTGCTACGCGACACTACTGTGATCCTTCGAATGTACACGAATGTGTTCGCTGGAGGCCTGCCTGGGAGTTTCGGGGTACAAAGGATGCATGGAGGTGCAGTCTCACCTGCCAAGCTGAACACCTGCGATAAACGTGATTGGTACCGTGGTGATGGGCTCACGCAAGATCGTCGGTCGCGTGGGCTCTATGACTCAAGCTCGGTTAGGTTCCCCGCCGCCACGGCCCGTGACAGACGGTGCCCGCCGAGTACCAATCGATCTCACGGAGCGGCGCATGCGCGCGATTGGGCAGTACCCGGTTGTGTCCCTAGCGCAAGATCCGGATGCGGGGCCTTGGCACGTCTGCCCCCGAGGGCTTCTTCCATGTCTCCTTCCTCACCCAGCATGTGAACTGCTGTGCACCAGGACCTCATAAATTGCGATCCTTCGCCTCATCCAAGGCGCATGGCTGACCTGCATCAGTATGCAGCAGGCTCAACATCCTGTTGTGCGCTACGCAGAACGCACACGGCGCATAACTGGTCTGCTTAGTACGCCGCAAACTCAGAGGAGTCTCTATTGTGCGCCACTCGCCGCGTCGCGCAAGTCTCTTTGGAAGTTGGACGGCATGAATTCATCGCACGTTGAGTTTCACATCCTCGCGTACCAGCCATCATACCCACAATGCCATCTCTTTTGCCAAATTGGCATTCATGGTCGTTTCAGTCACAGAGCATGCTAGCTGCGGCAGTATGTGGCCCGGCTTTGCATGCAATCGTGTTTGCACGAGGAGAATGGCATATGCTAGCTCCAAAGCTCCTGGCGGCATGGTTGACCGCGACCGCTGTGCTCGTGGCTGTAGCCGTAAGGTTGAGTGAGGAGAGACCATCAAAAAGTTTCAAAGCCCTATTCTACGTCCAGGCCGCCTTCACTTGCTCCATGTTCTCTAGCATAGCTATCTATCGTGTACGTTCATAGCTATCGAACATAGCCGTGATGGGAATACCTCTAAACATCAAATCACACCCAGATCTTCTTCCACCGTCTCCGCTCTTTCCCCGGTCCAACATTCGCCAGCTGCACCAAATTCTGGAATTTTGCCCAATGTCTACAAACCCCACAGTATCGCGTCCTGGACAGGCTGTACCACCAATACGGCAATTTCGTCCGCACAGGTCCGCAACCCTCACCCGTCAAATCTCAAGCATACTAACCCTCCATGCCAGGTCCACGAGAACTCCTGATCGTCCACCCCGACATCCTCCACCTCACCGCCACCGCCGAAAAAGCCTGCACCAAAACAGACTGGTACGACCTGCTCCAGCCCAGCCGCGCGATCATCGCCTCCCGGGACAAGGCGGCCCACGACCGTCGCCGCCGCATCTGGGAGCGGGCCCTCGACGCCAAAAGCAGGACCGAGTACAGCCGCCGCGTGGTCCATCACATCGGCATCCTCGACACCTCGCTGCGCCGAGCCGCCGCGTCCGGCGAGCCCGTCCGCGCGGACCAGCTCTTCTCCTGGTTCGCCTTTGACCTGATGGGCCTCTTTGCGTTTGGCAGGACCTTCGGCATGCTCGAGAACGAAGAGTGGCATGATGCGATACTGCAGCTGCGCAGGGGGCTCGGCGCGCTGGGCGTGCTTTCGTGTATGCCGTGGCTGGCGCGGATTGGGTTTGCGTATATTCCTGAACTTTGGGTCGTGCGGGATTGGATCCAGATGAGGCGGTTTTGTGAGGAGAGGATGCAGGCGCGGATGGCGATGGAGGGGGAGCTGGATGTCGCGAGTCATTTGATAAGAGCAGCGCACGAGAACGGGTTTAGTCGGGAGGAGAGGGAATGGTTGGATGGGGATGCGTTGACTTTGATTATTGGGGGGAGGTGAGTGCGAGTGGGCATTTTTGTGTGGCTGCTAGCAACGGCTAACGTGGTAACAGCGACACCACTTCCGCGACACTGACGTTTCTCTTTTATCGGTTGGCGCTGGATGTTGAGCTTGCTGAAAGGCTCCACCATGAAGTCAATGGCGTTGACTTTGAAGATAGGGGCGCACTTCTGCGCTTACCACTGTTGAATGGAGTGATCTGTGAGACGCTGCGTCTGCATCCGGCATTGCCCAGTGCTGTGTACAGGGAGACTCCACCAGAAGGCCTGATGGTTGGAGAAAAGCACATACCAGGAGGCACCAAAGTCCTAGCGCCGCGGTGGACGATAGCGAGACGTGAGTTCGGAGGAAAACAAAGTGCACCGCGAAAAAGACGCTGACCTGTCAAAGTGGAGAGTGGCTTCGAAGATCCAGAAGCCTTCATTCCCGAGCGATGGTTCTCAAGACCAGAGATGGTTCGAAACATGAATGCTTACAGTCCGTTTGGGTTTGGTAGGTGCTCTGTTAAATGCTCTACCTCACGTGCAAGCGAATGATACTGACTACGTGATTTGACTTAGGTCGTTGGTCTTGCGTCGGCAAGAACCTGGGACTCGACAACATCCGATGCGTCATCGCGAAACTCATGTCAGACTACCGCGTTGCTTTTGCTCCAGGAGAAACGGGTGAAGCACTCCAAAAGGACATGCAAGATGGCGTCGTAGCCATTCCAGGCGAGCTGCGTTTAAAGTTCGAACTGCGAGGTCCGTAGAGCAGAAGCATCCACATCAGTGCATTCATCCATCCGAATGACTTGACCGCAGCTCTCTACTTCAACGGCTTCCGTGCAACATACGTCCAGCGATCCAGGTTCATCGCAATCCCTCCCCCCGCTACCGCTTTGGCACGCTCAGCGTCGTCCAAGATCTTGCCATAGTGCTTCGCGCTCGCCGGGTCCATCCGTCGACGCATCTCTTCCCACACCATCATGGTGCTATCGTGATTAAACGCCATTGTCGTGTCACTCAGCTTTCGCCCGTGGGACACGACAACCTCCATCCCGTTTTCCGTGAGCAGCTTGCCGAGCCCAGGCACCCATCTGTTTTACGTCAGCTGCCGATCCGTCGGGAAAACAGGGCACTCACCGCGGCGTCATTCTCGTGTCTGTATTCCCGCGAAATGGGAATGCCATTGCCTCCTCCAAAGGTTTTGTGGACGTGCCAAGCTCGGTGGTGACGGGGACCCTGCTCAACATGTCGAACTCACCCCACTGGAGCCATCCACCAGGCTCTTTAGTACTAGTCAGCTTGCGTCTACACCCAGAACGGTCTATGCGGCTTACTGAGCAGCTTTATAAGGTTCCGAATCATTGGTCCAGGGTCATTCTTGCCAACGACACACATGAACAGTCGTATGTGAATAACGCTGCATGCGTATGGACTTTAGTAGTTTTCGACAGCCAGGTGCAAGTCAAGAAGTGATCGAAGTGCGGACTCACTCGAACCGCCCTTGTAGCTCCACGGGAATGTCTGAGAATATGTCCAGCACCTGGATAGTCACGTTGGACGGCAGCCACTTCTTCGGTGGCGCCTGGGAGATGTCAATGTCGTAGCCATCTAGTGTCGCTTTCGGCGCTGTCTTCGCCAGCTGTGTGAGCCATATTCTGGCAAAAGATGAGTCTGCATGATTTCGTGATTGATGCCAATTTTGGCGGCTCACCCAGTCCCAGTGCCAATGTCAGCGACGTTGCCTCCATGCTCTGCCTTCCACGTTATGCTCGGGTGCAAGAGGTATCCGTCCTCTTCGGTCCAGAGGAACTGCGAACGACATCATGATGAGATCGAGCAGCTAGGCCGATTGTCACGAACATACGTGTTGCAAGTTGAGTCTGCCAGAGGTGTCGTCAGCGATATTTGAATGATACCTGGTGAATTTGACCTGCCTCGCCGCGGACGCCGCATTACGTCCAAGGACGTATTCGTGGGAGCTTACGCCCTTGTCTTGCTCCATTGTAGAAGCTGTTTCAGCAACTCTGTGTGACCCGCAGATTTGACACTTTTGCAAAGCCTTGCGGATGGCAGTGGACATACTCGTCTATGCTGCGTTTCGTCCAAACGGGCAATGGATATATATCGATTTGCAGGCTCGAGATATCTCAATATCGTTGTTTGAAGAGTAACCGCTTTAGGAAGGCTTTCATCTTAGCGTCTTCGTAAATGTCTTCTGCAGGTAAGATGTTCTAGGTGCGAAGGCTTTAATGTTCGAAGATTGCGACATCTTCAGGACAGGATGATTGTCCATGATAGAGAAGAACAAAGTGATGTCTCGGTCCTGGTAGCATGTGGTAAGTAAGTTCATCCAGGTAAGTCGGAAGCAGAAGCATGTATCTGCGGAGACTCCACGATACTTCACGCACAGACACATCCGCTCGCACATGGCTAAGCTTGCTGCAAGTATTCCAATGTCTCAAGTCGGTAAGTTGGTCCATCAAGGCAACTTTTGGTTCTAATGACGTGTCATAGATATCGAATCCTTATGCCGTGTCTTATCTCTGCTGATCAGCTTCCTCGATCTATGCACATACGGCTTTCGCGTACTAGGATGGCCTCATCAGGTACTACGTGCCGGCGGATCGTGTCTGCCTTGCTGCGGGGTTGCATGGAAACCTGCAGAAGGATGCATAAAGGATGAGCTAGTAGCGTGATGGGATGCGACGAAAATGTCCGATGCAAGCAACTCATCAAGGCAACCTTCTCCACCCGCTGACTTCCCGGTAGCAACATACTTTTACTGGTACTGGATGCAACGAGCATTGACGTATTCAGTGTGTACGCATGCGTCGGTCCCACAGTCAATCCCGTGTAACCCCTTCCCTGATCAGTTCAGGGTAAGTCTTCGCTTCTTCATGCATCGGCAACATAGCTCAGGGTGGAAAGTAGGTCGTGGGTAATGTCGGCTTGTACCCTCATCACAGAGCGGTCTAGGGGCTTACGGACCGTGCCGGCTAGCCAGGAAGCACCGTCTGCACCCTGCAAGGCTTCGATGCGTTGCGTCCGAATCCTCCTCAACATCACCGGGATCATGCGTCCATGTGATAGGAAACTTCAGTAGACAGTCAGATCCATCGTGTGAGAGCTAGCATCCAAGTCAAAGATGAAGGAGACTGCTCAGTAACACGTTCCTGTGGTAGTCTTGATTTTTGGCTAGCAATTGAAAAGTGCATGAGACCATGATACAAGTTGACTTCATCTTGTCTGTCAGACTTGCCTCTGATCGATGTCCAACGGATCGTTGATGCACAATGGCAATCATGCAAATCTTGGTCAACGTAGTCTGGGCTTTGCGCGAGCATTGACATACCACCTAAAGACAATATGGCTATTCACGGTCAGCGATCACCTCACCTTTGTCTTACCACAGTCACTCTTCGGACTCATCGGAGCGCTATCGGGCCCAGCATTAACAACAAACCCATCGCCTGCATTTCCCGATGCCTTCGCAAGCCTCCCTCTGGTTGTGATTTGGACATGGCTCAACACATTTGTCTTTGTCCTCTCCAACCAAGGCAGTTCAGATGCAATCAAAGAAGACAGCCTCAACAAGCCCTGGCGCCCATTGCCTGCGGGACGTATCACCCTCGCCCAAGCGCGCTTGCTGCTGCTGTTCACGATTCCTGCGGTCCTCCTCGCCACGTATTTCTACCTCGGCGCTTTTCAGGAGACGGCAGTCCTGTTCTCCCTCACATGGATGTACAACGATGTCCACGGTGCCGATGACAATTTCGTCATCAGAAATTTGATCATAACGGTTGCGTATGTGTTTTACGGGAGCGGAGCACTGCGAGTTGCTGCCGCATTCTCGCAAAACGAGCCAAGTCGGAATGCGAACAGCTGGCTGGCTATAACTGCTGGGGTCATCTTGTCGACTATGTCTATACAAGATCTCAAGGATCAGGAGGGTGACCGCGCGCGAGCGCGACGAACGGCTCCAATTGTCCTCGGGGAGAAGTGCACACGCTATCTGATTGCTCTGGCTGTTTCTGCTTGGTCCTGCCTGTGTCCGATGTTCTGGCATGTGAACTTCGGAACATTTGTGGCTTGCGTAGCCATGGGTTTGCTCGTGGCAGTCAGACTTATTGTCCTGAGAGGACGGGATGTGGACCGAGTGAGCTGGAAGCTTTGGAGCATTTGGTTGATGGGGTTATACTGTCTCCCGTCGTTCGCAGAGAGTAGTACCAAGGTTGGTAAAGCCAGCCACATATGAATCTAGACTGTTATTTGACTTCTAAAGAGCTGCAATAGGCTGCTCGAAGTGTTCGAAAGCACTGCGAATTTTCAGGGCCAGTCGCCCAGGAGGTCAAACATGTCTGGAAGACAACAATCACCTGAAGAACAGCTGCAAAGCTGGTCGCACACAGAAGTCGTATATAAACATCGGATTGTCGACAGGTTTGATCTGTGAAGGATGCATAGTTCTCAGAAATTAGATACCAAAAATAGGACAAAGCGCATGCAGGTACAAGTTTTACACGACTTCGCCGCTTTCTAACCATATTTGGACGGGCGTGTCTAGTAGTCATCAAGGCACGACCTTGAAGATGCTGACCCTACGGATAAGCGCACTGCGTTTTCAAGATCAGCTCTTAGGCTTGTTCTGGCCAGCCCTCAACGCTGCACCCTTTTTCTTCGCCCATTGCTTGGCAGTCATGCCCCTCTCAATGTTAAGAGTTCCCTCGAGAGATTTGACCAACGGGCTCTGCTCCAACGGGCCCATGATCGTCTCGTCCTCGGGTCTCGCGAAGTATGCGACGGCATATCTCGTGTGTGTGGCCTGGGAGCCTGGCGCGTATGTCACGCGGTGGACGCTGCTTTTCAAAGCGCCATTGGTCCACTGTGTCATAGCGTCGCCCATGTTGATGATAGCGCATCCCTTCTGAGGGGCAACGAACTGCCAGCCAGTTTGACTGTCCATGGGCATGCCTACCGGGAGAATTTGGAGGCCGCCGAGCACGTTGAACAGCACGGTGATGGACCCAAGGTCAGTGTGCGGTAGGAAGCTTGTCCGCCTGTCGCCTTCGCACTGCGGCGGAGATTTTATGAGACGGACTTGATTGCTGCTCGGCTCTGAAAGGCGTTGGTGCGAGGCAAGCGTGCCGATGGGAAGCCCAAGATGTCTATCAAGCTGTGACGAAATGAGCTCACAAAGCGCATGCCCTTGTTGGATGAATGACTTGAAGTTGGCGCGGTTGGATGCAATGATGGGAGGGTTCGGCTCGTGCGTTGAAATGCCTAGGATATCATCCTTGCCAACCGCCCAGAACTCACACCGATCGGGAGTGCCCTTGCTGTCGACTCGTCCGACACCGAAACCTTTGTAGCCAAGGATTGCCTCTCCTGGCTTATACGAATATCCGTCCTTCTCAGATAGGTTCAGTTCGAAAAGGTCCTCGGCAACTCCGAACATAGGGTCAACGGTCTTGAGGAGTCCAACGCCGAAGTCATGGTCTTGAAGGTCAAGTAAGACGAAGCCAGAGGAGGTGCAAGCCTCAAAAAGAGCCTTTGACTCTTTCAGATCTCCCGCGATAAGTTTGGCGATCGACAGTCGCTTTAATGGTGCTGTAGGAACATCTGCAGGAAATGCAGGATAGGTCGCTGCTTCAATAAAGTGCGGCATTTCGTCTGGTTGGTGAAGTTTGTGAGCTGGCAAGAAGAGAAAGCTGGGATTGTTGTTCTGTATTTCCATTGAGGAAGGACAATAGCGCGCCTACTCTTCTTCGTCACAGCTGTCGCCGGCAGACTTGGCGGCGGAAGCGGTCAATGCCGTTGTCACGCACATCGTAGCTGCAGGAGCCGTCCTGCTGCATCAGCTAGCAGAACAAGGATTCCAGGCCTAATCCGTCTACCAGGGGTACCTAGTGTATGCATCCGCGATGGTCATCCCGCTCCTTTGTAGTCCAAGTACTTCACGAACCTGAATTCATAGAGGTACTCTGCTCCCTTTACCCGAACCCGCGATCTGCTCATTGCGTACCGAGCTGAATCTGACATCATTGGCTGGGCTTGTTTTTCAGATGCATTGCCCTTTCACCGTTCGATCAAGATGGTAGGAAGGTCGGGTGGGTACGACGGGAGACATGGTCATCATGATGAAGATCATGCATCCAATGTGTCCAGCCCGTTCTCTCACATGCTTCCTGTTTGGGAATCCCTCCCATAGCGAAAAATATCTTGACAACCTTAATATCTGCTAGTATGGATATAAAGATGCTCTAGTAGTTAATGAAAAAAGAAGGGGTATTAGATAATAGATGAACATATATCTTTAAAGTCAAAAGCTGGTCTGGATGATTGATTGAAGAGCGATGCCAAGACTTGTGTCTATATCGATCATTCTGGCATTCCAAGCCCATCAAGCCTGTCCAGAGCTAGTGCACAAAAGCTGAGACTGAACGCGTCCACCAATTCTTGACATTCTAGCTTTTCTAGCCCTCTAGAGGCGTGTTGAAGGTATCCCGTGTGCAAGTATATATTTGAGCAAGGTAGCCCGCTATCTTCCTCCTTCATCGATTCAACCATTGATTTTCAACAACGTAGCCGTCCGTTTAAACGATCGTCAACCTTGCGATCGAGGCCGCGTCAGGACAGAGTTCAGACGGAAGAGGACCTTCTAATCAGGGTGTCGTGTGGTTGTGTGATTGATGGATCAACGCTTACAAATGACGGATACGCTGACCCAAGTCCAACACCGGCGAGTTGGATGCTGACAAGTCAGTCTCGCCGATCACCTACATAAGGAAAGCGATGGTTCAGAGCGGCCTGGGGCCGTAGGCGTAAAGTGTGTGCTTCGTCTCAAGTGACGAGCGCATTGACGCTGCGGCTGGTCACGAGTGATTGCGAACAGGAACCAGCAACAAATACCCTTGCAGCGTGCTACCGGATTAGGACCACAATCTTCGTCCCCATCTGTCTGACTTTGAAACTGCAGTGGGTCACACTCGTGATCTTACTGCACTCTGACTACTTAAAGGACAGCGCTGCTGACAATGGCAACGAACTAATCACAGATAGCATTCTACCAACATCTGTCTACATTTGACTATGATCACAGCTCTTGACAGACTGGCAAACTATGAAACGACGCCTCTAGACCACATACTTGACCTTGAAATTCGACAGTGGACTGGGAAAGCTGACGTCTCAGTAAAGAAGATGTATCATGATGCGGCGGCGTTGGGGCATGATCATAGCGCTTGACAGTCTGGCAAAATTGACCAGCTGCAATGCGTCATAGTATTCTATCAGCTCAGTGGGTATTCTACGAGCTTATAACGGTTGTGGATCTTTTCTGCCGTCGCACTGTGAAGTCAACTTTGATTGTGTTTGTTCTCGTAGATCAGTCGTGTGATCCGGTATTGACCTTCGTTCCCTTTTACCAACAAAATAACTATGTCAGCCCCAGAAGAGCCACGCCGACCTAGACAGCGTCGTGAACGAGACCATGAACAGGACGCTACGCCCTCGAGTGCGAATGCCGCTCCTCATCGTCGCCCACCCCGACAGGAAGCTCCAGTTGCTAACGTCAGAAGCCACTTTGAACTCGGACGAGGATGGACCAATTTCTACTTTGGCTATGGGAGTAATCTGAGCCGTTACCAGATGAATCAGAGGTGCCCCAACTCGGCCTACCGTGGCGTTGGACGACTGCCAAAATATCAATGGTTCATTAACAAAAGAGGCTACGCCAATATCATCCATACGGACAACCCGCGGGATGAAGTGTATGGCCTCGTTTACTCATTGACACAAGCAGATGAGCAACATCTGGATCTATGCGAGGGCGTGGGCAAGTTTAAAAACATGACGGACGAGGAGGCGGGTTTCAAAAAGGCAGACAGGACCAAGGGAGACGATGTGTATAGCAAGGAGATGCTCGAGATCGAATTCTGGCCTGGCACAGAGGAACATCCGGTCAACACTGCGGACCGGAGTCACCGCGTCACGAAGAGCGTCGAGATGCTAGTATACATCGATCACAACCAGACCACCCGTGGACCGTCATTTAGGCCAAAATATACAGAGCGTATTGTAAGATTAGTGATATATGTACAATCCATTATTACGCTCGCTAACAAACCCACGACAGCGTCAAGGGTCTTTCGGCATTAAAAACATGGGCGTTCCTAGTCGCTACGTCAGGCGCATCATCCGGCCTTTCATCCCAGCACAGGATCCCAAGCCGCACCCTCAGGTTCACCCCAACGCGCAATCTGAAGGTCTCCATCCTGACTCCAAAGGTGAGGTCGACCCCGAGGGTATCCCTGCTGCGAAGCCGGCCACCGAGCCAGAAAACGACCCCGAGATCAATCCCGATGCGAACACCAACCCTTACGCCAATCCCTGGAGAGAAGGCAGTCCCGAGAAGAAACATCGCAGGCCTGTTGATGCAGCTCTGCACCCCAAGCAGCACCTCCACAGATCGAGGGCTGAGGAGGCTGGCGGCACACAGGATGACAGAGAGCGTGATGATGATCATCTTCAAACGAGACCCAGGCGAGACCACGGGAGGAGAAGCGAGAGGCCGCAAGGTAGAAGGAGAGAAAGCGGGAGAGGAGAAAGAAGAGATAGTGGGAGAGGCCCAGGAAGACAGAGCCAAAGGGAGGATAGAATAGATGGCGGTAGAGACCGGCAGGAAGGTCGTCGTAGGCGTCATCGACCACGCACCCCTTCGCCATCGTTGTTCGAGAGGTTTAGGGACTTGTTCCGCTCATAATAAGGTCCACGGCTGGGTTTGATTAGCGGCAAATTACAAGATGAGAATGAGTTTGATAGCAATGCCGGCAATGCCAGTCTGCAAGCCACGTCTGTCTTCCTCCTTGGTGCATGCCCATTGCGCGTCTCAAAGTCTATGAAACATTGGTAGACGGAAGCTACCCTCTCTGCAAGCTCGGTGCTATGTTGGATCTGTCATCGCGGGCCTTGATGAAGAGCGGCCTCTTTGGACCTTGACATCATATGCTGTGTGCCCATGTTATATATTGACTATGTCTCTCTAACACCTGAAAAGTCAAGGTATACACATCTTTTATCAGATATCCGGTAGATACTAATGATTAGAAGCCTGTCAAGCTCTCACGGGCTGGCTTATACGATGTGCAAGGAAGCTCGTCACTATCGAAAACACTTGCTGCATGAATGTTGTGCATGGTCCTCGGTCGCGAAGAGAAGAATTAATTTCCAAAAGTGGTAACATAATTGCATACCCAGTTTCACCCAGCCTGGAAAACCCTCGACCCTTATCTATAACTTTGGTCTCGCTCCAACATCCGACGCATTTTCTCCTTGTCGCGCTGGCTGGGAGTCTCGCCTGAATTATAACCTTGGGCCATGATACCAGGAGAGGCTCTTAGATTTCGAGCTTTGCCTCGGAAAAATCCTTCGAGATGTCTTTCCATGAATTTGCCCGGCCCTTGTGGCAGATTCGCCGCCTTGAGAAAGTCTTGCAGGCCACCGCAATTGGCAGCGTATGAGGTGATATCCTGTGTAAACCGAGCAAAGTCAGCGGTTTGAACTAAAAGCCGAAAGCTCTGCCTCACATCCTCTAGGCGTGCGAATGTCTTACCTGTCTAGTTTGGGCTCTGTACGCCGCGTAGATAAACGAGGAAGCAACTTCAGCCCATTTCAACGCCCCGCCCCGTGAGTTGGTGGCCAATCCCCGTCGGAACTCGATCGTGCCAATGTCGGAATCCGCATCGACGTGCTTGAAGTTGAAACCGTAATACTTACAATTCGGATTCATCAGTCTGATCAACACACCCACGGAACCGCAGGCTGCGATGTTATCCATTGCTTGCCTGCGAGATCTCTCATTTTTGTAAAAATTAGGATTGTTCAGCCCTACAGCCTCGTCAGAACGTTCTAGATTTCTGGGCGATGACTTCTCGATCACCCACAATTGCTACGAGCGTAATACTTGTGGCCTCCACGACTTTTCGGCACCAATGCCTCAAGGGCTGGTTCGAAATGAATGACGGCTTGTGCAACACGGATCAAGCCATTCAGCCGATACCCGCCCTAGTGCCTATTGTGAGCACATTTGAGGTCATGTTGCGTCAACAACAGAACATCAGACTTACCGGCAGCGATACGTGCACGTGAGTGCTGCAGTGTTGATCGCGCTTGATAATATAGTGCAAGTCGAGGAAGTCCCAAGTAGCCCTCAGCTGAAGTCGCCATTTGGAGTTGGGAAAGGCCCGAAACACGGGCGAAACAATTTCGACGCCCCCTACGCACGCCACCCTCTGTCAGCTATCAACCCCAAAACCCAGTCTTTCAGCCTGGCTAGGAGACAGGGATCTGTGTGTGTTGAGAACTTACTCTGGTTCCCTGACGATCTGAGCGACCCGTCGTTCTCCAAGGACCAACGCACATATGTGTTCCTGGAGTGTCCATTGATGTGATCATTCATCTTCATGTAGTGGTCTGCATGCTCGGTCACCTACACGATTGGCTGCGTCAGCTATCGCGCGTGGTCGGACCAACGTACTAGCAGCGTACCCAAGCGTTGTGTGCGTCGACTAGCTTCCTAGCGAAGCTACTTCGGAAGTGAGCGGTGAGTCCCGATGCCCTCCGAGGGATGAGAAGAAGCTCAAACTCCAATCCCACGGAAAAGATTGTGCCACCGGGAACGTTGCTTGTTAATTCTACATTCGTCGCTAGAGGATAAATTTGTTGGGGATGGACTATTCTCGTAGCAACTCGTTTGACCTTTTTGAAGGGATGTTTATGTACGGGTACGTGCCACGCTTCTTGTAAGTAGGAGGTTGGTTGTCGGTAAACATAATCAACGGAGGGCGACTGCTGATGCCCACTAGATGGATATTGCTGGGTTGTTGGCTCGTAGTACTGGTACGACCCGAACGCCCGACGAGGCTCATGCCGGCTACTGCGTGGTGTCGAGAGTCTAGGAAACTCCTCGTCGTACTCAAATGTGGGGTCGAGATCCGACGTGTAAGAGCTTGGCTGCCGATGTTGTCGATGTGAGTGACGTGAGTGACGACGTCTTATTGGTAGCTCGACTTCAGTGTTTGAGGAGAACATGTCCCAGAAATTCATGATGGCAAGGACGCTAATTCGCAGTATACAGATAAAACCCGCCTCATGAAATGACCATCATGGAGGACGTAAACTTTGCCCACGAGTATGCAGGCAGTGTAGACCAACAACGTATAAGCCCTTGCACCCCAAAGAGACATAGGAAACAACAGACTTGCGTCACACTAGTCACAGCACAGCGTTTACGTATATACCAGCGACTACAGCAACCACCTTAAAACACCGGCACAACAATCGCAATGTGCGTTATCAAATTGTGAAAACTTGTCCAATGCCAGTATTGCCAATCCTGGCAAGGGCGAGAGCCACACTGAGTGCGCAACGACGTCGTGCCAACTTGTCCTCTCCTCGTGTCGCACGACGGAAGACGACCTAAGCACGTCTGACGCGCAGGCGTGCAACACTGTGGAGCCTTGACTCAGATTGAAGATGTTGGGTCAGCGTGAAGACGTCGGCGGACGGGGGGCATCTTTCGATCGCTTTCGGAGGCCAGGTCGCGCCGACATCTCTCACATGTGCTTTCTACAGGGCCTGTGATGTCGAGTGCGCAGCATTTTGCTTCGTGTCCAGAGGCAATGACGACGTTACGCGCGCGCAAATTGGAATCTAACGCGGAGCTTACCAGACGGAATGTTAACCTGAACTGATCCGCACAGGCTTCAGAGGCGGACTGATCCACCCGAGGATCGACCTGGCTAAGGAATCCGGACTGAATGACCTGACTCATCGCCAACTCTGAAGCTTACCAACAAAAGCCGCGGCAGCCACCTCATTCATGGTACTCCGTACAAAGCTTCTTTATATACCCTCCGCCTGCAAAGGGGTTAGCTTCCAGGCCTAGCCGTTTTGTCACCAGATACTCAGTATCTGATTAACTTTGGGGCCAATCCACCAAGAACCCATCCGCACGGGAGTCTTACTGTAAAGTGTGCTGAAGTTGTCGGCCGATCTTGCCCGCTTACCTGGTCAGCCGTCAAGCGGCCGCATTCTCGGCCCCTGCCACTTCACCCGCTAAGCCGCTAACCTTGTCACTCACCAGACCCTACGCTGTTATTGCAACATTTCTCGAGTATTTTTACACCACCTACTCGCGGGAACAGATTGCTGCAGAGCAGACCGTTACATCGATGCACTCATATTTGCTCCTGTAGACAGTCAATCCTCAAGTATGCTCAGCAAACTCACCAAATGGAAACCCTCACATCGCTCACGAGCGCACGGACAGCATACCACCGGCGCATCAGATCCCAGCAGCAACGCCCCTCCCACCCCGTACGTCCCGCGGCACTCGCACACCGCAGAATCTTCTTCTCGATCACCCACCCACTCTGACATGTCCTACCCGCGTGATAGCGAGAACGACGATGAATGCGAAGCGAACAATGCCTCCGATACCTCCAACTACATTCGCAAACTCCAATCCGCGCCCCACGACTACCTTCGCAGGCGCGACTCCGAGCACGAGCGCCTCTCGCAGCCCACCCTCCCCTCAGACGCCGCCTCCGCCACGCCCCAGCCTCCTCACTCCGAGTCCACGCACGCGCTCTCCACGGATCAAACACCCTCCCGCCGCTCGACCACCTACTTCTTCTACGGCTCTATCACCAACCCGACCACACTCGCTTCCGTGCTAGGCCGTGCCAGCGCCCCAGCACTCCGACGCGCACGCATCGTCGGTTACCGGCTGACTGATCAACCCACCGAGCGTGGGCCGGACAAGGCGCTGCACGATGGTACGACAGGGGATGTGGTGGCGGGTTACGCGGTGGGTGTGGAAGGCGATGGGGCGGAGCGGCTGGAAGCGTACTGCAATGCGGATGGAGCGCTGTTTGGGGAGGCGGCGTGCCACGTTGAGTTTTTGGATGACAGGGGCGGTGAGTGCGTGGGGTGGGTGTGGAGGTGGGAGGATGATGGAGACAATGAAGGAGAGGATGATGGAGACAATGAATAAAAGTGAATGACTGCGACGAACTTATTGTAAGAGTAGGAAACCTACCGGTGTCGTGCAGCCTGCGCGCAATGCGTTCGTCTGATTTTTTCTATCTTGACCTCGCACGTCTTGCTTCGTCTTTTCTTTTGTCCCTCCAGCTAGTCATCAGATTAGCGCGATTGTGGAGGCCTGTTCTTCATTCCTAACCGCGTGCCAATGGAGTCGCTGTTGCCCCAGTTGTCTTAGTTCTAGCTTTTGTCTTTGGGTGAGAGGTAGGTGTAGATTATACTGGTGGTATATCAACAGCGAGGTGCTAGGAAAGAAAACGCACGAACGGAATGCCGCAAACGCTCGGAACAACACGCGGTCCTCTGATATTCACAGCAAATTCACACGCAATTGTGCTTGCGTCAACCCCAGAGCCGCGGATGTTGCCATACTCACCACAGTAATGATATGATGGATGCCTGGGCTAGAAGAAGACCGGTAAAGGTCCTGACGGCAGGTCGGACTCGTATTCGCGGCCTCTTCCATTGCGGAGGTAGCGGGAGCCAGGAATCGCGGGATGGGGGAAAACACTCGAGTCCCACATACCGATTCAGAGTACTGTGCTGCCGTTCAGTCATCGATTCTTGCACGCTCAGCAGCTCTGAGATTCTTTCACGGCGAGGGTCCTTCCTATCCACCTATTCTGGGTCCGCCTCGACCTGCGATACAGGAGAGGTACTTGAGTCGGTGATGACAGGTGTTATGGCCTGACCGTGCAGTGTGTAGGAATTTTATCCGTTACTACAGGAAACGGTAAGCATGGACTTCTGTGTGGGGCGTTAGACTGCCCTCAACTTGAGTGGTGAAATCGAGTGCCTTTCGCGGCGACAACAAGCTGCAATTGCAGCGCTAGAAAGAAACAAAAGCTCATGCGGGTATTGTATAGCTATTGAAAGAGGGTGATTTCATTTGCATCTGCGCCCGTATTAGATGCCACACGATGTACTCAGTCTATGCTGAAACGGAAGACGGAATGGAAGATGGTCACATTGGCGTGATGGAGATCAAGGAATCGATCTCCCAAATTGAATCCGCGGCTTTAATCCCCGAATCCATATGACGCTTGCAGCTTTGCACGACGTGGACATCAGTCGTTGGCGTTGAAACTCTTCAACTACGCCGGAATACTGCGGTGTTTTCCACTTCATCGGATTTCTGATGCAGGTCGTGCACGCTGTGACTGTACATCGGAGGTATGGTGGATGTATGCGCAGACACGACCACTTTCACAGCGGTTCCGTGGTATCTTATCGCTTTGCACAACGGCAAATCACGCCAGCGCCATCGCTCTAGTGTTTTTCATGACCGTTGAACACGGTGTATCAGTGTTCACCGCCGCTCGTTAGACCTGTATAATCTCTTTTCTGTATCCATACTCTCCCTCTCTGGCTGTGCTTGCTGTCGAAGTACTGTCCTTGTCTGTCATCCTAGTCCATCATCGAACAATCACCACCCGCCCACACTCTTGCTCTCCCTCTCCTTCCTCTCCTCCGCCGCCCTCCGCAACTCCTCACTCGCCTTCACCATCTCAATCACACAAGCATTCATCTTCCCCTCCCACAGTCCACCCATCCTCGCGGCCACAGCGCACACTCCCTCCCTTACCATAACATCTTCCATCAACCGCGCCATCTCATGCACAAATTCCTCCAAACAATCATCCGGGAACACCGTCTCTTCGCCATAAACATTAGGCCTCTCAATCCCAAGACGATCTTTCACCGCAAGCGACAGTCCCAGATCCTGCTCCTTTTCAGTTGTCAGCCGGACGCGTCCAGAATGAACAGCAACCACACTGTCTGAGTAATTGTGGAAAATTGTACTCACCCACCACAGTACCCACGCGTTGGTATAATTCGCAACCGCCGCACCTCGAACGACCTTGACCAATTGCTGTTGCGCTTTCCACACCAGCAGCGTCCAACCATGTTGGATGATGGCGCGCTGGCCGTCCGTGAGATGGCGGAGGGGGTTGCTGTTCATGATGTTGGGGGTGGGGGTGGCTGGAGGGGGACCTTGCTGTGGTGGAGGAGCGGGAGGGGCGTCGATGAGGAGGCCCGTTGGGCAGGAAGAGCCGGCGGTGGACATTGTGGTTGAGAAGGACCCAGAAGAGAAGGAGGGTCTGCTGTAGGAGGGCGCGAGTGGGTGAGAGTGACTGTGAGGGTATGTAGGCAGTCAAGTAGAGTGTAGACCGGTGGCGCAGGTGGACCGTGCTGGGAAAGATTGTGGTTGGACTGTGGCATTTGCTGACGTAAGGTTGGAAAGTGTGAGAGCGCGCCATGGTGGCGGGCCTCGCTTGGTGCGGTGGGAGGTGTGTTTGCGGGCAGAAGTGACCGGGTGGGCGGTTTGAAGTGGAAGACCAGATTGCTGTATCGTAGCGGGTGTGTTCAAGATGCCAGCTGAAGTGTCTACTGACTGCCAAAGTGATTTAAATGTGCTTTTGCGAGGCGAATTCGTCGTTTGCAGTAGCATCTGCTTGCTTTCTGCACGCTGTGCGGTTTTGAGGCCATGGGAGAGCTTCTCATAAAGTCAGACTCTTGCCTTTGGCCATCTGAATTAGTGGTGAATCAGGACCGAAACAATCATTTCACGATCTGGCCCAGAAATGGGTACTCTTTCACAATCCCGCTACCTTTCAGCATTGACGAGATGGTCGTCTCCCTCAACGAACAAGCCCAAGTGGAATGTCATCGTGATGATGAGGCAGACAAAGCTGCAAACCTTGTCGATGGGCTCTTGCATGGCATCGGATAAATCTAGCAAGCATCAGCTCAGGCACACGGAAAGAACGAAAAAGAGTTTGCATAGCGCCGTCGACTGTTATCAGATAGGCTGCAGTTGCTCCAATTACCAAAACAAGTCATTTGCTCTTCATTTTCATCATCACTCGTCATACTCCCACTGATGCTTCAGCTTTTGCACCCGTCCCCGCTCGTTCCTCACAGCCCACCACTTCCGCTCGAACCCATTCCCACGATCTACACCATCCCACCGCCACCCCGGTCGAATCCCATATCGATTCGCTTCGAAGCCTCCTTTGTACACCCTCCCTCCCTTGCCACCCTTCCCCTCCTCCTTCCCTACTGCCTCCCTCCCCTCGGGCTCCTTGACCCTCACCAACCCCGCCATCGGATCGCCCCACCGCCCCCGTTTCTTCAGTTCCCTGTTCATCCCCTCATCATCCACGCCCCTCGCGACCCCCATCGTCTTCGCGTCCTCCAGCTCCCTCCTCCGCTCCTCCGCCTGCCGTACCTGTACCTCCCCCCTCAATGCCGCCTTCGCATCCTCCTCTTGCCGTTTCTTCTCCTCCTCCACCTTCCGCGCCTCCGCCCGCGCCATCGCGATATTCACGACCCGCCCGCTCGCATCTCGATACACAGTCTGCTCCGCCGTCGCCTTCTGGAAATCCGAGCTCTCTTCCATGCGGCGGCGCTCGGCTTTTTGTCGGTTCCGCAGATCCGCGGATACAGCGGCTGCGGATTGCAGGCCTGCGCGCGCGCCGGACGCCATGCGCGCGTCGTCGTCGACGAGCGTGGGTTCGTCTTCGTCGTCTTCTGCTCTTTTCACTCGTTCGCGTTCTGCTTCGGCGATCATGGCGTCGGCGGCGTCTTGCTCGCCATTTTGGTTTCCATTGACTCCGTTGGTATTGCTGGGCTGCGCAACCCCATTTGGGCCAGAGGATTTGAAGTTCGAGCGGCTGAAGCGGGCGGTCTTCTGGATCGTGCCTGCAATGACGGGGGCTTCGTCGTCGTCGGAAAGGGCGGTGAGGGGAGGGAAGTCGGGGTCATCGTCGGCGATGGTGAGGTTGGAGACTTCGGGTGCGGTGTCGTGGTGTCGTTTGCGCTTTTTGGATTTCTTTTGGGAGGGGTCGGAGGCATTGGAGGGGTTGAGATAGTTGGCCGCGAGGTAGTCTGTTAGTGCCATAGCGGCGGCTCTGTCAGAGTTCGCGAGTTATAAAAGGTCAGGTTCTCATTGCAGATGTAATCGCGAAGTTGGAGAACATTGAAGTGGAGGTAATAGCCTGCACGAAATAGGCAAGTGTGCCAAGCGCGCTGCCAGATTTTGCCAAGCAATGTATTCCAGACGAGAATCATTTTCCGTTTCAATTCGTTTCTTCCAACTCATACAATCATAGGGCTTCAATAACAAAGAAATACACAAGGTCACTTGCACCAGCATGTACTGCTGCCAGATCCCTACCACCCAGAAGTATACTTCTTATACCCAGCCTTGAAGTCCTTCGCGAACCCCTTCGTATTCCCCTTCTTCTGCTGTTCGACACTCGGACCGGCCATGAAGCTCTGCATATCAGGCACCAAGATGCCCACATGGCCGCCCATGTCCGGGCCACTTGTTGTCCAGTTGATTCTCTGACATCTGCCCTTTCGATTCTCCATACCATCCGTCGGATTATCCGTAGCATGGAAGAACTGATACGTTTCGCCATTAAGGTTGAGAGTGTTGCCATGCCCCGGCGCGTAAGGCCCATAAAGCCCCTTCGCGCTGACAAGGAACGGCTTGTTGTCTTTGCGCCATGAGTTGGGGTTGAGAGGATCGCCGCCAAGGTACTGCAGCAGCACCATCTTGTAATTCTGACACCAGGTACCGCTCGCGGAGATGACGAGTCCACTCCACGATCCATTCGGCGCTTCGAGCCACTGTGGACCCTCGTTCACGCCCGTATTTCCCTCCCATTCCCAACTATGCGTCGGTTTCGAGATGACGATTGGTGGCGCCGTCGCCACAGTGGTCGGGTCCTTCATGCCCACGATGTACAAATTACTGTAGTTGAAGGTATCGAGATTAGCGCCGAGTTCACTGCCCGCATACACCATGTACAGGCCGCCATTGAGCGTGATGAATGTGCCGTCGATGCACCATTGATCGCGCAGCATGCCCTGGACGTGGCCGATGTCCTGCCAGGCGTTTGGCTCGTGGCGGTCGATGCATGGATCGGTGTTGTCGGGCGGGCCGGCGAGCAGGTAGGCACGGTGGGACTTGTTGCCTTGGCCTTCGACTTCGGCGCTGTAGAGAAGCCACCAGCGGCCGTTGAGGGCGTGGAGCTCGGGGGCCCATACGCCGCAGGCATTTTCGGTGCCGGGTTTGGGTTGCCTGTGGGGTGTGAGTTTGGCTTATCTGCAAGGCTTCGACCGTGTGTTTGGGGGTGGGGTTGGCGGCGTTTGGAGATCTACGATGCTTACCAGATGATGATCTTCTTGTTGGTGTACATGAAGCCTTGGATGTCGTCGGACTCCCATATTTGGATGTCATTGCCAGTCGTGTATGTCTGCAGATAAAAGCATAATCAGCAGTCTTCTCGATTGAGGCTCTGTCTCGCGAGTCATACCAAGTAGAACTTCCCGTTGCGGTGGACTACGAATGGATCTGGTGTGCCATGCGGGGCTAGCGTCATGACTGCATTGTTGTACGCCATCTTTGCAATGATCTTTCGGTCCTTGCTCGTTTACAGGCTCGGTGAATCGTCTGAATAAGGATGTCGTCGCTTGTAGGCTAGGTATGCGTAACTTTCCAGATCAACTATAGGTACGTCATCAGAAGGAAAACAAGCTCACGCATTGAGAAGTGGGTCTTCGAAAGCAGAGCCAAGGCAGGCACGCGTGGCCAGCTGCCATGGGCTTTTGCAGCATTGCACATTTGATTTGGCTGACAGCGACTATGATATCCGCCATTGAGCTCAGATCACTAGTTTCATGAGGAGAAAAAGCAGGCATTGCGGGAAAGGTAGGCGAGTAATGGGTATCTTTGATCATGACATTCTCGATAGGTTCATGAGCTTCGTCAAGCAGACGAATGCAATATCGTTACGTCTGTGACTTGCGTATCGGCGGAGTCTTTGGGACCTATCACGCGGATAACACCTCCTACGTCGCTCTTGTGCTGAGCCTCAGAGCGATAGATTGCTCGGTCTCTTCGCCTTAGTGGAAGGTGTCTCGTGGCGACACTCTATCCTTGTTCAAGCGCCCCTCGATGTTCACAAGGAGCTTGTCAACACCGAGAACGCTCAGTCCTTCACACTGTCGACCCCGCAGTGCCGGTCTCCTCAGCGTCGCCAAATGCAATACGAAGTTGTTTGCAGGCGCTGCGGTAATGTCCTTTCACTTGATGCGCCTCCTCGAATGGGTAAGGTTTCTTGTCGAAGCTGTGCGGGGCCTCCTTCACGTCTTCATGCACCACATTCTTCCCCAACCCTTGCAATCGATCGCGCAGTGCCATTGCCTCGGAGCGCAGCATATCCCACTCACACGTGTACAGATAGATGTTGTGGGGCAAGCCCAGCTTCAATAGCTCATCAGACGCTTTTCCTGGAGATAGGTATGGGTTCTTTCTGTCAAGACCGGCGGGAGTGAGGTAGGCTGCGTCGAAGAGGCTGGTGAACATGTCCGGGACTGCCATGTCCTGTCGCAGGATGGTCTTGTTTCGCTGCTCGCGCGTCAAGGTGTAATCGGTTGAAGGGTACCATGAGCTGATCGCCACGATTTTGTACGGCGGCAACTTCACGGGGTTGACATCGTGTGATGAGGTACCGGGGAGGTCCTGAGGAGAGGTTGTCTGTGAGGTGTTAATGTTCCTGCTGACTGATACTAGGTCGCCTTTGGTCGTTTGGATATGCGTCCCTTCATCACCTTGCTTGAATTTGGGATCAGTCTCCTCCAGCAGTCGCAAGGGGACCGTGAACGCCATGTTGCCGCCAGCACTGAATCCACTAAGCGCAATCCGCTTCGGATCGAGTTGCAGTTCCTCCGCATGTCGTATGATGTAGAGTACGCTGTCCACTCCATCCTCAATGGCCGTCGGGAAGGGATACTCCGGCGCCAGTCGGTAGTCCACGCTTGCGACGACTGCTTGCGTCTGTTCGGCAACCTGGGTCGCCCATCGTGCGTCATCTGTGGCTCTGCCTATCGTGAAGCCGCCGCCATGGAAGTTGATGACGACCGGGTAACGCTTGTCATCTGTGCCAAGCTTCTGCTGCACCTTGTAGTTCTTCGGGGTGTAGAAGTAGATGGTGACGATGCCGGAAGATGAAGAGAGTGTGGTGGGTATATGACGGGTGAAGGCAACAGGGTTTGGTCGAGGAGCAGGCAAGCGGTGTAGGTACATGCCAAATTGCATCAAGACGCGCCAGAAGATAGCTTTGAGCTTCAGGTACAGTCGAGATGGCGGCGCCTTGCTCTCGGAAGCCTTGGGTTTATCCTGGGGGTTGTGTGTGTCCATGATGATTGTTTTGTTGATGTTGTTTGAGCTGTAGGAGAAGCTTCGAGGAAGGCTGGCAGAGGTTGAAGAGAGTATTTGTTGTGAGCGAGCGTTTGCAGATTGAAGATGGATGACGCGCGGCGAGGCGAGGTTGGTGCCGAGGCTTTGTCAGCCTCCTATCAATGGAGGAGGGCTCGTTAGTGGCAGAGCGTGCAGTCTCATTGGATCGAAGAGTTCTCAGAAGTAAAGAGACATGCGTAACAAAGGGTAACGTTGAGACGATGAAGCATCACCGAAACGGCGCAAAAAGAGTCCGATCTTGCAGGCATCGTACCAGGCCACTGGTGACATTTTAGCCCCAAGCGTGCCAGGCCTCAGGGGGAAGGTGGGGCTTGTCGGCCAAACTTTGGGGCGCTTCTTCGGGGTTAGGCTGCGCCTGGACTTAACGCGCTTGAAACGCGTCCGCTTGAGGAACCTTTCCTCTCAACTGCCACACCAGCACTGTTTACTTGCTTCTTTGCCTTCGACTGCGGCAGGTCCTGCACATGATTCGGTCTTTGCATCTCGCCGGCTGCATCAACTATTTACCAAAGCTTCCACGGTGTGGAGTATCAGCGCCATGGGTACAGCGAAGGCTTTATCAGAACCCATTGAACGTCTTCCAAAAGCAACCGCGCTTCCAGGACTCATTTGCGCCAGCTACGTTGCCGAGTGAACAGCTCATAGAAGAAGAGCGATTGCCTTCCTATAGACTGGAGAAGCGACACTATGCTCACCCTGGAGATATTGTAGGAGGTCGCCTCGAGCTCATTGAGAAGTTGGGATTTGGACGTGAGTTTGCGATCTTGTCTACATGCAAATATTGAGGACTTGAGCGCTCAGTATTTGCAGCGCTGTGAAAATCAAATCATGCTTTTCGGCATCTTGAGCTCGTGAAGCAGGCAGGTATTGTGCGAATGTTCCTGTCGTTAGACCCCTTGCCACGCCTTGAAGCAGGTGTCATATTCAGACGTCGCTGCATAGAGCTGTCGTTTCATCTCATGCTCAATATGATTGCTAGATACTGGAACAGATTACTGACTTTGCCTCGTAGACCACTCCTCGGCGTGGCTTGCGAGAGACCTCGATAGGTGACTTCGTCGCTGCTCGGTTCCTGATGATGACCGTCTGACGAGCCTACAGGTGGCGCTGGGAGCCGGAAGATTACTGGGCCTTGAAGTTCAATCAAGTAGAGCAACCAAGCCGCGGTGATGCAGATCACGCGGGCAAAGAAGTCAAAGTGCTGGAGCATTTCATCGATCAGTTTGAACAGCTTGAGCCTGAAGTCGCCTCACGAATACAGGCGATTCATCTTCCGGCCGGCGTCACGAGCATAGAAGGTCCAAATGGTTCACACAGCTGCTACCTATACGAGCCGATGCGCGAGACTTTATACGACTGGCGAAATATCTTTGTCCCCAAAGAATTCCCCTTGTTCCTCGTCAAGCTATACGTCCGACGTCTACTGGAAGGCTTGAGCTTCATGCATGCTTGCAGAACACTGCACACAGATTTGAAGCTCGATAATATCCTGATGACATGCGAGCACCCATCGACCATCGATGATCAAGTCGAGCGTCGTTTCAACGACCCCATGGAGCGCAAAGTCGATGCAGCAAGGAGATCAATCTTCCGCTCTCTAACAGTTTTCCCAACCCTCAAGCAGCCAAAAGAAGAATACTTGCTCAAAGTCATGCCGAAGATCGCGGACCTAGGCCAAGCAGACATACAGCCTGAGAGCATGGTCAGCATTACGGTACGTTACACATTGCACAAATGGAAGAGTTTTGAGTGGCACAGCAGCTAAGACCCAACAGCCAGCGCAGACCCACCATTATCGCGCCCCGGAGATGCTCCTCGGCATGCCCTATTCCGCTCCCATCGATATATGGAACCTGGGTGTGCTGCTCTGGAACATCCTCGAGAACAAGAACATCTTCGAGCCGATGCCCTTCAGCAGTGGTAGCGAAGACTATAATCCAGCCCTTCACGTCGCGTACATCTACGCGATGCTGGGCAAACCGTCGCCTGGCTTCATCGAGAGGATCGAAGCTGAGCGAAAGAAGCAGTGGCGCTACTCTACGAAGCTGAAGTGGCACCCCAATCATGAGCTGAGCAACGGCCCAGAGCAGCTGTTCAAAGGACCGCATTTCAATGGTGAGGGTGAGCTTCTCAGACCGGAACTTATACCACGTGATTGGAATGCTGCGGACAAGATCACGCGACTAGAGGTGAGGACACCCGCACACGCTCTCTCACTCAATGCGATGTTAATCACCACCAGGGTGCCGAGAAAGCACAGTTCCTTCGCTTTGCGGGGCGCATGCTGACATGGGATCCTAAGGAGCGTGCTACAGCAGTCGAGCTGCTTGAGGACCCGTGGCTTGTCGATGATGAAGGATGAAGAGAAGGGGCAGACGACATGATGCAACGCCGTTCACTGTAACATTACAGACCTGTAAGATGCGGCCGTGGGATGATCGATCACTGCCTGTAGCGAGCAGAAGGGGCGGGCTTGATGGTAAGCGTTACGCTGTAAGTCATAGATATGTATATTAGTCACCGCTCGACATATTAACAGTATTCAATCTCGATTGAGATCTCATTCAATTGGGATATCGCTACTGCTGATTATGTAGAGCCCGCGTGGGTGACCGCGTCACATGTATGCTGTCGTGGTGTTCCAATGAATCATCGCAGAGAAAGGTAAGTGGCATTAGCCATGTTCCTCGGCTGCCAACTTGAAGCTGATGTGCTCGTGGGCTTGGACGGTGTGCCTGGGCTTGATGCTGCTGGAATGGGCTTGGACGTGCTCTTTGGTAAAAGCTCTGCTATCGTTAGTCTTCCGCGATGAAACATGCGAGTTGCTGTGACTGACTATTCTTCCAACTCGAAGTGGACGCCTTAGATGACAGCGATGCTGTATCTTTCTCAATCAGGGAAGCAGAGGACGTGCTGCTCGCAGCGCTGGAGAGGGAGCCGAGTGAGTCTCGTGCCATTGCGTTGATATGTGATATTTATAGAGGTGGAATTGGAGGATGTCCGTAATACTTATGAAGACGACTGCCTTTGATATGAAAGTCTGTGGTTGATTAAAGAACCGCAATCGATGACGGTCTCCACTATTAATACGCAGCCGACACTTCCGACTGAACAGTCATAATGCGTGGAGCACGCCCTACATTTATAGAGTACATGCTTACGCACAGCCTCACGCCCTACAACGGAGTCCGCCCGGTGAGTTTAGGATTGCTAAAGATGGCACGAAGTAACCCGCGTGAGTAAGAGCTTTAGGCGGCAGCAGGCACCAGTGGGAGACGCGGTCAGTTATAAGCGCGTTTAGAAGCAAGTGTATGGGCTTTAGCTGGGAAAGGAACATGGAAGACAGTGAAAACGGAATCGGAATGAGTAAGCAGTGGCCGAGCCGCGAGGGTGGAAGAGAGGGGTCGGCGTATAGACAGGGGTCATTATCTTTCGGATCTTCCGTTATCTGATCTCGATTATCTCCGCGATAGAGCTGGGTGAAATTAACGTGACATCCCAGTCATGCTGGTTGCTCGCAATGTTGAAGCTATGAATGCTATTTGGCGAGCACTCCGAAAGGCCGAGGCCAGTGAGGGGTGATGGACGAGAATCAGTCATTGATGCCTAGCTTTGACTCGCGTCCTTAGCTAGCACCACTAGGGCTATACAAAGTTCGTCTGATAACAAATGCTTACGCAAGACTCTGCTCTTCATTCCGCGTCTCAGGAAACTCCATCGTGGGCGGTAGGTATCAGGCCATCTCATCTGGCGCTTGAAAAATTGGAAGAAGCGAAAGCAATGAGCGGAGACCTGTAAGTGAAAGCTGCGTAGTAGCCGTAGAGGGACCGGCGCAGATATATATCCAATATGGATCCGAGCCACTCCGTCGACGCGTCTTTCCCGACCGAACCACCTACACAGCGGTCCGAAGAGCCAGAGACGAAACGAGTCCGAAGAAATGGCATCGCATCCTCTTGCGAGCCATGCCGGAAGTCGAAGCTCGCCTGCAACCACGAGCTGCCGTGCAGTCGATGTGTACGCGGTAAGAAAGCTTGTCACTACCACCCAAGCCCAATGAGCAGAGGCAATGTCTCCCCCACGTCGCATTCCGACAGTCAGAGCAAGGAGCAATGGGTGCCGGGTACTCCAGACTCGGAGAAGACCAAGCACTCCCATGAGACCTCCCATCCTAGGATCGGTTTCAGACCGGAAGCCAAGGCGTCGCCGCTCTCTAACCCGCTGACGCTGGAGACGGGAGGTCCGATCCGTTATAATCGCGGTCCGTCGCGCTACGTTCCTGGATATCTGGGGAGTACTGGCCATTCAGCTATGCTATTGAACAATAAGGGCCTGATCAATGAGGACTGGTCCAACGACCCTCCCATGAGCTCGCAGGAATGGTGCGAGTCGTGCGAGAATGAAAGCTTGGTGCGCTTTGGGACGACCATTTTGGCATGGCTGCCCGGCCGCCATCTGTGTCAGGAGGCAATGGCGCGGTATTTCCGCGTGACGCTGGCCGTCACAAGCTGTAAGCCAATGTACGAACTGTACGTTCGACGTTTCTACGATCATTTTGGATCTTTACTGGACGAGCCTCGTTCGTCAAGCAACCTCGCAGCAGTGTCAAGGACACTATGCAAGAACACAGCTTCGTTCAAGTTCACGAACGATCTAGCCGTACCAAGATCGACTCCGGAATTTTTCGACTCATTCTCAGGCCCAAAGTCGCGCTGGGACATGCTCGGGTCTGTCATTGTAGCCATTGGCTTCGTGGCGATGTCTCTACCGCCAACAGATCCCTTCCTCTGCGAGATCATCCCAAAAGGCATGCTCGTCAAAGACTACGGTACTAGCCTTCTCGAAGTCGCCGATGCATGCCTGATGCTGTGCGACGAGCTCGACGTACAGAGCAACCTTCTATCACTACTCCTACTGTACAAATGCACATGCTACCAAGCCATGATCGGCGGCGACATCAGCTCCTCGCTCTGGAGACGCATGGGCAGCCTCATAGCCGCCACGACCGCCTTCGGTCTGCACAAACCCTCCATCAAAGAGAAACCCTACTCCTTACTCTTCGTCGAGATGCAGAAACGCATCTTCTCCTCCGGCCTCGGCATCTGCTACGAGCTCGCCACCTTCCACGGCCGGCCTCCGGGAATCACCCGCCACTACCTCTCCAACGATTACCCGCTCGACGCTTCCGAGGAGGAGCTGATTCAAGACGACGAAGAGGCCGTCAAGCGCAACCTCTGCTCCGGCGGCTGGAACGTCACCGGCAAGATCCACCCCGCGACGATGGGCCGGGCGTTCATGGTCTCGCATCTGATCCGCGAGGAGATCCTCGAGATCTGTCTCGGTCGGAAGCTGCCGCCGGAGGAACTACAGCGACGGGTGCAGGAAGTCCGCGAGCGCATTGATGCTGAGTTTGCGAACTTCCCAGACCAGCTCAAGACCCCGTTGTCGAAGGAGCTGATACATTCGAAGGAGGCGTGGGATATCGCTTGTATCGCGCAAATTCAACTGCGGTTCATACATCATAGCTTTTTGTTGGAGCAGCTTGACCATCCCGCGAGAGATGAGGAGCGCCATTTGGATACGGCGCGGAGACTGCTTGAGGCGGTGAATCTCCTTTGGACGGAGCGCGACCGCTTTGTTGAGCATAAAGACGATGTGCATTGGTTCTTGACCAACTACGGCATCCCGAGCGCATCGACGCTGTCTGTGGACCTCTACCACCAGGTCAACGGCAACCACTCGCGGCCGCCATCGCCCAACCGATCGAAGACCATACAAGATCTGATCTTGTTCGTTGCCGGGCTGGAGTGGGTCAGCGAGATCGACGGCAACTACGCACTATGCCAACGTGTCGCCAAGCTCCTACGACACATTCTTGACCGGGTGCTGGCACCGCCCGCCGTCAATGGCTACTACTCGCCTCAAGACCAGTTTGCAGGCTTCGATCTCAACGAGATGTCCGTGGCAAATGTGCCGGCCTTCGGCGCTGATTTGGAAGACTGGCTGAACGTGGACTGGAGTAATGCTCCGCGCATGGTCTTCGGCTGAGACACAACGCTAGTGTCATTGGATGATGTATTACTGTGGTGAACTCCACTGGATGGTGTCTGACAGTTTGTTGAGATGCGCAGGAGTCGTTGCACCTCTGGACGCTGTTCAAATGTTGACTACAGTGCGGCCGGCTTGACGCCCAACCGAGCTGAGGATCTCTTCAACCGCGGAAACCTCGAGCCTTTGGTTACGGTTTCGCCTATACCGCAAACAACGAAAGAAGGGGCCGAGTTTCTGGCAAGAGAGCGCGCGGATCATACCGCTCAGCCAGAAAGGGACACCCCAGCTCAGAACGAAAGGCACACCCCAGCTCAGAACTCAAGCCTCTGACTCTACATAGCCAACGGACCGTCAAACTCCTTCGCTCATCGTCGAGCCGCGGCTTCAACAGCGCTCCGAGATGAAGGTTACAACAACACCACCTGGCATTCTCACACGCCCTCTAACGACCACACCACGCAGCAACGCCTATCTGCGAGGAAAGCTAGCGTGCTAGCGTCCGCCGAGGGCAGGGAGATATATGCAATCCACCACTGGGACCTGATATACACCCCAACAATCAACATGTTTGGGTAGAAAGTGGGAAGGCTGGGGTAGCGAGTCCAACACTTGAATAGGAACTTTGGACATTCGAGTAGCGAGTCTGAGTACACTCTATACTCACAACGTATGAAAGACATATCGTCTACCACCACTGCATGCACCATCCACGTTGCCTCTTCGTGCCCATGCCTGATTGCACTTTTAATTGCTACATTCTATTGCCGCATTTTAGAGTACATCCAAACCCTACGTCTCCCATCTCCTCGCATGATACCCGTATCCGAGCTCACATCCACTCCTCCAACACACCACAGAAAGCCTAAAGAGGAAACACACGATACCCCCCTCCGCATCTTGACTCACCCACAGCCCCCCTGGTGCCTGCGCTCCTACAGAACCCAAAGACCGAGATGTAACGATGCCCCAATCCGAAGAAGCAGCGGCCTGGTTCGCCACAGTCTACGAGACGATCCAGCAGATACCCTCGGGTAGGGTGACGACGTACGGGCATATTGCCTTGTTGGTGGGGACGCGTATGTACACTCCATTACATTCATACATGCAGTCTAGGCTATCTACACGTCCTCTCTCCCGCTATGTAGACTGCTGCGCGTGCCAATCCGTCGAGGTGAGTGCAGAGCTAACAGAGTGTAGCTGAACGACCGAGGTATGCCAGGCCAGAAACGGACGGGGAAGTTGGATAGACAGCAGAGCTGATGGAAGCAGACAAGTCGGCGTAGCGCTCAAGCACCTGCCGTCGCCCGCTGGAGAGGTTGAGTACCATATTGATAATGTGCCGTGGCAGCGCGTGATTAATGCGAAGGGGACGATCACACCGCGGTGCGTTCGCCCTCACCTTTCCCGCAAGAGCATCCTACGCTTCTGTCTGTCAAGTCTCAACGTGGACTGATAGTGGAGAGATCAAGGACTGAGGGTCATGGCTGACGAAGTCTCAGAGGCGCGTCAGAAGCAAGTCGACAAGCGCAGGTCCTCGAAGGCGAGGGCGTGGAGGTTACGCGAGGAAGCCTCGGAGAGTATCAGATTGACTTTGAGCGGTTTGGGTGGTTTCCTGATGCGATGGAGTGAACTTCGAGGCCCTGGTCGGACGCTTTAATAGGGTTCGAGAGGTGGTTCGCAAGGGAGATCTGCTCTGACCGGTCCCAACTGGTGTGAATGCAAGCACCGGCGGACGCCACCACTTTGGTTGTAGCTGGCGCTGAGAAGCTGAGAAGCTTTTTTGGGCTGGCGGTGGACACTTGGCTCTGGATAGCCTCCGTCGGTCGATTCTGCAGTCGTCAGACCAGCTCCGCGTTGACGACGACTTCTTCCTCCGTCGGCAGCCGTCCTCCAAGCAGGTCTCTGATATCTCTCCGATGCCAACTCGCAATAAACCTCTCCGACTCGTTCGCCGTCTTGCACGGTACGATCCACTTCTTCCACACTACCTTCTGCCATTTCTCACTCTCTCCATTACCTTCCCTGGTATCGTCCAAGCTCTCTCCATCGGTGTCTTGCCGCCTCGGCATCGCAATCTCCCTCACCGCTCTGGACGTGCCCGCGATGTTCCAGCGCATCTGCCGTTGCCTTCCATCTTCACTGATCGCGTATTGCAGAGCTTGCAGAGATGGCTGCATGCCCTCGATAGTGAGCAGCACCTCATGATCCGTAAGCCTGTTGCGCACGAGACGTGGATATCCACCCCGCTCCATGATCTGCCGAAGTAACGGCGCGAAAGGGCGTTTCGCAAGCCGGAGATCAAAACGCTGGGTGGGCAACGCGAGTGTGAAGTGGGCAAGAGGGTCTCGGACCTCTCGTGCGGTGTCCGCGACTCTGTTGTCGAAGGGTATGCCTGTCTCGGAGAAAGCGTCCCCTAGCTCAGGCGGAGCTGGGGGAGCAAAGCCACCAAACAGCATGGCGCGCTGTTGCGACTCGCGGTGGAGGTAGCGGACATGCTTCTTGTATATTTCGGCGGCGCGGCCATTGCGGAAGAGGAGGTAGTAATCTCCATTGGTGTCGAGGGTTTTGGTGTCACGGCCACGTATGACTGCTTCAATTGTCAGCCGCTTCTGATATATCGTTATTTGTTGTCCAATGTACCTTTGATCAGATCACCAGACGAGTTCCAACCTTCCAAATGGCCGCTGCCGGGCACAAGCCTGCGGAAGTCATCTTCACTTAGACACATCGCCGCGTTTTTGATGACGAGGACATGCGAGTCTTTGTATTGCGCTTCGTTCCCCTTAGGTACTGGGTCGCGCTGTGGCATTGCCTCGTCGAACCCCGCAGGCGCTGCTGCTAAAGGACGTCGTGGTATCTCTCTGGTCTTAGCCGACCCCGAGGACGCGCCATGTTCGCTAGCCGTCTCATGTGGAAACAGCTCTTCTAAAAGTGTCGGGTGATGTGCCCGCGACGAGTCTATGGCCTCGGCCTTGGATGTGTTCTTCTCAACCCACGATGACCAGGACCGGGGCTTCGGCTGCCTGTTTTTCACGGATATGGCTGGAATCCTCGCAAGCTTGGCGGGTGCTGGATCGAGATCGACCCTTGCCTCCTCGTGAAATGAATCCGGGCTGGAAAGCTGATCATCCTCGGAATCTGCTATTGTGCGCGATCGGAAGACAGGCGCTGAAGGAGCGCGCCGCTGCCAGTCCGAACCGTTAGGCTGGCATCTAGATATCGCCCCGCAGAACGACCGTCGGAAACAGTGCAGATGCCATAAAGGCAATGTTTGCATCAATCACTAATCGTACAAATGAGTGAGCAGTATATCTGTAAAGCCCGCGAGCGTAGAACCTAGAGTGATGGGAAGCCAAGCCAAAGATATCACGTGCAGCGCGACATCTTCGCGTTCACGTGTGGTCATTAAAAAAAGCTGCAAGTCATTTTTGAGCATGCAGAAGAGAGAAAAGTCGGAAAGTCAATGCAGCTGACGCAGTTTGGAAGTCAAAAAAAGTTAGGATGGACGTGTTCAAGTGATTATGTAGGCTCGATCATACAGCAAAGCCCAAAGGCACAGGGAGTCCAGATCCCAGATCAATCAGTCCCTCAAACGCCAGAACGCGGACGCTGAACTCGACAAGCACATCAAACCAGGAGAATAGCAGCAACTCTTGACTCAGACCTTCTCATAGCAACATTGCACCGGCGATGACGGCAGACAGTCCGAACAGAGCGTTCCTTGAGGCGCTAGCAAAGTTGGAGGATGCTGCGCCTTTCTTGAGAGTCATGATAGTGATGCCGTTGGCATCGACCTTGCGAGTTGCCAGGTCGGCAGTGACTGCGTACGTTGTCCTGTCGGTGATGTACGTAGGCGCTGAGGATGTCGTGCAAGATGATGTGATCGGACCAGCCTTAGTCGACGTGGTAAGTGCAGTCTTTGATGCCGGTGAGCCGATAGCCTGCTCTTTGACTTCGTCTGTGACAACAACGACGGTGGGCCTCGACATGACAACCATGGAAGTGGTGTACTTGACCGGAGTAGGTGTGCGTGTAGGACTGGGTGGAAGAAACACGCTCATGACGCCAAAGTCCACGGAAGCCGTTGCAGTAGTCTCGACAGTCTCGGTCACCCAACTACTTTCCGTCTTGGTTGCCCATTTGTCAACAGTTGCGGTCGCCCATCGGTCCACAGTCTGAGTAGCAGTGACCTCGGCCAGAAGGGTTGTGGTGCTGGTAGTTCGGGAGGTGGGGACTAGCAATGCCAGTGTGCCTGATGTCGCCCAGGTAGTAGTGCTGACAGCCCACTCAATGGAATCAGTTGAGGTAGCAGCCCGACGATGACGACGAGGTGGACCAGCATTTGCGTTGGCGACCCGTTGGTCAAGCTCCTTCTGGCAGTCGGCTGCTTTCTGCTTGAAGTAGTCTCCGTGGAAGATTCCGCTGATGGGGGTCATACACGTACGCGTCTTGTCCTTGGACTTTTGACCCGAGAGACCGGCATCTTGGGTGCACTTGTCAACGCACTTCCACTTCTTTCCTCGGATATCTTCTGGCTTGCAATTGGACAGACACGGACCCTTGAAGCCGCGGGCTGCCAGCACGATTTGAGAAGAGCGGACGTAGTCATTGTCATCGTCGCCGTCGTCAAGGTCAGAGTCGTCACCGTCACTATCGTCCTCGTCATCAGCCTGCCGACGGGAGATGAACTGATCGATGATGTTATCATCGCCTTCATCATCATCGAGTTGACGAGCCGCGATGGCTGGCACGCCAGTGTCGGATGCAGTCATGTTTCGGAAGCAACCAAAGCCGCAGACGCCATTGTCATCCTCGCAACCGGCAGCACAGAGCATCGTAACACGGATATTCTCGAGTGCTTGCTCCAGGCCAGCTGGGGCGGGTTGCAGTTCATTGACCATCTCAGTGTAGACTTGGTCCACGTAGGCACTCCGAGCCTGCTTAGCAGAGATGTCCTGAGACGAGAAGACGCTTGGCATCTGAACGATGCCCATGCAACCGTTGTAACAATCGAGGTTGGCTTTTTGTCGTTCTTCTTTGGTGACAAATCTCTTTGGGTTGAGGTAGGCATCGCAGGCCTGAGAACAAGCTCCACTGGGATCAAAGTCGGGGGGCATATTGGTTGCAGCTGCAGAAGCAAGAGCTGGAAAGAGAAGCTGGGAGATCTTCATGGTGATGGTTCGAAGGCTGTGTTAAGGGCTTGTGTTGAAGTGGAGAATGGATGAGAGGAGTTATGAGCTGGACGTAGATGGCAGCGAGTGACTCGGACAAGGCCGGGTGGATAAGTGATGCAAGCAATAGTGGTTGCAAAGAAATGCTGGTGACAAGAGAGAGAAAAGAAAAGAAGAGGAAGAGAGAAGACGCAGGGGATATTTGAGCCGATGGGCGTTGCCATGCCGTCTGAACTGTTGGGAGCTTGTGGAGGAAGTCACGTCGTTCTACTCACCTTGGGAGGGCAAGAGCGCAGGGATCGCAGGGAAGGGACGTGGAGCGGCCATCCAGAATGAGAAGACGAGCCTGCCTAATGTAAAGAATTGGGGGAGACTAGATAGCCTGCAGTAACCAGAAGGGCTTGTACCTGCCGTCGATGAGCGCCAACAACAATAGCTGCCTGCCTTGCTGGAATATCGCGATTGGAGGTGTCAGTCCTCTCATGGCAGGAACGGGTCACCGGTCCATCGCCAATGGGGCAAAGTTGACGAGACTGGATTGAGTACAGCATTGTAGCAGTCCTCACGAGGCGGAGGGTGATCAGCATCGCATTGACTAGAGAGAATTATCTTTGGCGAGTTTTGTCTGATGGCGGAGGCAGCAGCTCACAGGGTGATTGATATGTCATGAGTTTCTACATCGGGGAATTTATGTCTTGGTCGCAGATGTGTGCTTGAAGTGAGAATGGTTACGTCTCCGTCACCGGGGAAACCCGTTTTGGAGCCTGACCGCTTGCATAGGTGCTTGCTATCGTTGTGAGTAGGTCTCATTTCACACAGTAGAACAGCATCCTCTCACATGGACGGCGTCCATAGTCCCAAGCGTCGTCGAATCGACGACTCTCGCTCCAACCATGCGTCTGGCGCCTCGACACCCATCTTCAATCGTCCCGATTTGAAACACCGCTTTCAGAGTCAAGCTTCTCGCGCGAGGTTGGTGTAACTCATCTCTTGCGATCAGGTTTCCCACTGCTAATCAATCACAGGTCAACTCCCCGTCCTTCGGAATATCGCTCAACGACCGATCGCGATGGCACCCGAAACGGCCAAGACGATGCAGAGGCCCTCGATCGAGACTGGTATGGAGGACAAGAGGATGGCGTGGCGTTGGGCGATGACTTCCACAACCCTTTCGGAGGGGCAGACGCCTCGTGGGCGGCGCGAGAGCAGGAGGTGGCGCTTGCAGAGAAGAAGAACAACAGGCGGATGAACCCGCGGGCCATGCAGAGACAACGAGACAACGATGCGTGGGAAACCAATCGAATGCTGCAGTCAGGTGTTGCTCAAAGAAGGGAACACTACACAGAGGCCGAAGAAGATGACGACCGTCGCGTGCATCTCCTAACTCACGACCTCAGACCCGACTTTTTGAAAGGTCATACCGTCTTCACTAAGCAGCTAGAACCGGTCAGCGCCGTGAAGGACTCAACTAGTGATATGGCAGTCTTTAGTAGAAAAGGCAGTCGGGTCGTAAAAGAGCGGCGGCAGCAAAAGGAAAGGCAAAAGCAGGCGCAGGAAGCTACCAATGCTGCCGGCACAACTTTGGGAAACATCATGGGCGTCGCTGAAGAGGACATGGACACGGCTGCGCCGACTGCAGCCGATGAGAAAATCGCCGACAGCAAATTCGCTAAATACTTCAAGGGAAAGACCGAAGGCTCAAGCAGCTTCAGCAAAAGCAAATCGATTCAAGAGCAGCGACAATATCTTCCTGCATTTGCTGTCAGAGAGGAAGTGCTCAGCGTCATTCGCGACAACCAAGTCACGGTCGTTGTTGGCCAGACAGGGTCGGGAAAGACGACACAGCTTACTCAGTTCCTACATGAAGATGGGTACGGTGGCCGGGGTCTCATCGGATGCACGCAGCCCCGCCGTGTAGCTGCAATGTCCGTCGCAAAACGCGTCAGCGAGGAGATGGAAGTGCCACTGGGAGGAGTCGTTGGCTATGCCATCCGCTTCGAAGACTGCACTTCACCAGAAACTCGGATCAAATATATGACCGAAGGTGTGCTCCTCCGTGAGTGTCTGACAGAGTCCGATCTAGGCAAATACTCTTGCATAATCATGGACGAGGCGCACGAGCGCACGGTGAATACCGATGTGCTGCTTGGCTTGTTCAAAAGAGTGCTGGCTAAAAGAAGGGATCTGAAACTGATTGTGACATCCGCAACCATGAATGCACAACGTTTCTCTGAATTCTTCGGCGGAGCGCCACAGTTCACTATCCCTGGCCGGACGTTTCCAGTAGACATCCAGTACAGTCGTTCGCCATGTGAAGACTACGTTGACGGTGCTGTTCGCCAAGCGCTCGCCATTCATGTCACGCAAGACCCTGGAGACATTCTCATTTTCATGAGTGGCCAAGAAGACATTGAAGTCACCTGCGAGTTCTTAGCCGAGCGTCTCGCACTACTCAATGACCCGCCAAAGCTTTCCATCCTACCGATATACTCACAGATGCCGGCAGACCTTCAAGCAAAGATCTTCGACCGAGCAGCTCCTGGTGTCCGTAAATGTATAGTTGCTACCAATATCGCAGAGACCTCACTCACTGTAGACGGCATCATGTACGTCGTCGACGCTGGTTTCTCGAAACTCAAGGTCTACAATCCCCGAGTCGGCATGGACTCACTGCAGATGACGCCCATATCGCAGGCCAGCGCAGGCCAGCGTGCCGGACGTGCCGGACGTACTGGACCTGGACGTGCTTTCCACCTCTACACCGAACGAGCCTACAAGGAGGAGCTCTACGTGCAGACCATACCAGAGATTCAACGCACGAATCTGGCCAACACGGTGTTGCTGCTCAAATCTTTGCGTGTTGATAACCTTCTTGAGTTCGACTTCCTCGACTCGCCGCCTCAAGAGGCCATCACGACCGCTTTATTCGATCTTTGGGCCCTCGGCGCGCTTGACAACATGGGCCGATTGACGAAGCTGGGCGAGAAGATGTCCTCATTTCCGATCGATCCTGCAATGTCCAAGATGATCATTACGGCCGCTGATCCAGAGTATGACTGCGCTGCGGACATGCTTACAATCGTCAGCATGCTTTCGGTTCAAAATGTCTTTTACCGTCCTAAGGAGCGACTTGAAGAAGCTGAAGCGGCGCATGAACGCTTCGCAGTTCCAGAGAGCGACCATCTGACACTAATGAATGTGTTCAACCAGTGGCAGCGGATAGGCAACTGCTCGGACAAGTGGGCTACAAAGTTCTTTCTGCAAGCCAAGTCGCTTCGTCGCGCTGCTGAGGTGAGTAGTTCGTAGCCGAGACATTTCTTGCCACCTCACTGACTTTACTGCAGACACGTGCACAACTTGAAGACGCAGCGAAGAAAGAGCGCTTGACCCTCAACCCTTGCGGCGCTGATTGGGACCCACTTCGAAAAGCGATCTGCGCAGGCTACTACCACCAGGCAGCTGTCGCACGCGGAATCACCGAATTCGCCATACTGCGAACGAAAGTTGGCGTGCAGTTACACCCCACGAGTGCACTCAACAGCAAAGGCGTGCTGCCCGAATATGTCGTCTACCATGAGCTGATACTTACAAGCAAAGAGTACATGTCCTGCGTGACCGCCGTCGACCCAATGTGGCTAGCAGACCTCGGTGGCGTCTTCTATAGCGCACGGGAGAAGACTTACGACGCAAAAGACGCAACCGTGACCGAAAATCAATGGAGTCGAAAAGAGGAAATTGAAGCTGAGATGGCACAAGACAGACAACGCGAAGCCCGAAAGAAAGAAGAGGAAGAGCGCAGGCGTGAGGAGAAGCTAGCCAAGGCAAACGGTCATGATTTTGTGAGGATGGGCGCTTCGAAGACCGCGAAGAAGCTGGTGTCCTCTGGCGTCGTAAAGAAGCCGATGGTCAAGCGCGGCGGCCGCGGTTTCTAACGACGCCGCGACGCCCGCTTCTGCTTCTGTCGATATTCGCCTGTTCTTTCGAGCTGTCGATAGACCTCTGAGAGTCCGTCACTCCAGACTGTGATACAGCCAGATCTACGTGGGCTGTTGCGCCAGCTCATCAGCACGCGCTGACTTTTCGGTTGTGCCGCTAAGCAGGCGCTTGTGGACAAACGTACACTCCTCTCGGCTTGCTGTAGCGAACCCACATAGTCCCACTGACCAAGCGGAACGGCAGTCGAGCTTTGCCAACGCCATTCTGCGCACCCGCTTCGCACAGCAATTTCTCCTCCAACGAGCCACAGTAGTCCGTGTTCCTGTCAAAGGCAACTTCAAAGCTCTCCAGCGGCTGTAGATCGAGTCCGCCCTCCGCGTCTCGCCAATACAGCTTCATCAATGGTCGCAGCAGAGCAGCCTGAGTATCCAGGCCATCTGCAAGATTATTCATACCAGTCAGTCGGCATCGTAGCGTCGTCAGCGACGTCATGCGTGCTAAAATCTCCCATATGTTGACCCAGTCGGCGTACTCGAACTTCGTCAATGGGCGTCTGCATTCCTCCAGGCTTGGTACAAGGGCTGCCACGTCTGTCGCGACGTCAATGTCAGTTGTTAGTGGTCTATACATGTCTGCGAGTTCGTCTGGCGAGATGGCCGCTGTGGGTTGCGTAAAGTAGAAATCAGCGCTCGGGGTAAGGCCGAGCCGTAGATGTCGAATTTGGTGGAAAGAGCTTGGCGGCAGGTACGTGGGCTGCGCGAGCATGGTAAGCGCATCGACATGCATGAGGTCGAAGGTGTTGTATTGGAAGAGCAAGGGCAAGGCCTCTCGATAGCTGGGAATGTCAGCACTGGAGAGCCAATCCCTTGCTGCACACCCTAGATTGGCCTGCACTATTGTGCATGTCTAGAAAGGCTGCCGACCCTCAAGGGTGCAAACGGAAAAATCAACTCCATGAAACGGCCAATGCTCAATATCTCGAGCGCGCATGCCAAAATCATTCTACCTTCAAGATAATCGTATAGACAACGAGGAGTTGGCGTAGCCAGTACCTTCAAGACGCAAACAACACTGGTCATTTTGCGAACGCTCTGCTCATAGCAACCGGCTCTAACGAAAGGCCTGGCATCTTCACGTGACACGTACAACAACGAAAGAATATATAAGAAAAGGCTTACTCACACCGCCCAACACACCAACAACAACCCCATCACCCCCACATTCCCCACCCCCGTGACCCGTCCCTCCACTTTCGGATCCCCAAACACGTGCGGAAAGTTCTTATGCTGCACCCACCACATGTGCTCGTCCCAGCAATTGTGCAGGCTCAGCGGCTTGTCATAGGGGTCGTCATCGAGGCAGACAACGCTGCGGAGGCGCCGTGGCGGCCCTTTGGCGCGGATGATGTGGATGAGTGGTGCGGAGGCTAGGACGTGGCGGTATATCTGGGTGCGAATTTCGTAGGGGAGCGCGAGAAGGGGGCATGATGTATTTGGGGGACTGGGTTGGGTTGGGCGGCGTGGGCGGAGTTTTTGGAGGATGGTGAGGAAGGACTTTGAGGGGGTTTTGCGGGGTGGGCGGTCTGCTGCCATAGTTGCTGCTATGCTGAATGTTCTTGAATGCTCTATTACCTGCACACACGAACTTAATTCACAACCGCTAATCTGGCCTGAACCTCGTCGTCCTCTGCCTTGCGATCACCTCGTCCCTTGGCAGCCGCTGATCCCGCCCCGTCACCCGCCCCGCCGGAATGCCAAGATTTCAATCACGCGTCCAAAATTTGTGCGTGCACTACTGTCAACGAATACACATACCTCTAAAGGCTTCTCAAATCACCCGCGTCGTCGAAATGTCCATGATAACAGCGACGGCTTGGGTGCCCCGCGGCTGTCCTGCTCAATTCCCAACGCGGCATCAGCTCGACGAAGAAGAGTATGACCGCATCTCGAAGCTTGCGAAGCTGCAGCTGGACGACGCAAAAGGCGACCTCGAAGGCGCAAAGCAAGGGGATGATGAAGAAGAGTCTGATGGAGGCGTAGCTGTAAGCCAGACCAATGGGTACAATATGCGTTGCATGTGCGATCTCCTCACTCACTGACTTCAGAGGCAGGTCGGGTGAGCGCGAAGCAAACGATGATGATGATGATCTGAAAGAATACAATCTACATGACTATGATGATGAGCCGGAGCGTGATGTCGACTCTGGCACTCAAGAGGGAGAGTCGATATTCGGCAATATCAAGTCGCTTGCATACCATAGAGATAACGACGAAGACCCTTACATTACGCTGAAGGGCGCAGCGGATGGCAATGTGTCAGATGAGGACGAGCGGGAAGAACTGGAGATCCTTCCAGAAGATAATTTGGTTTTGGCAGCGCGAGTAGAAGAAGAGGTCGCACATCTCGAGTGCTATCTGTACGAGGACGATGCAGACAACCTCTATGTGCATCACGACATAATGCTACCAGCGACACCTCTATGTATCGAGTGGCTAAGTTTACCAACTGGTGATCCAAGCGATAAGTCCGACATCAGAGGCAACTTTGTTGCAGTAGGTACTATGGATCCGGATATTGAACTTTGGGATCTGGACACCGTCGACAGCATGTACCCAAACGCGATTCTGGGAGCAGGCAGCAATCCCACAGCCGAGAAGCCCACGAAGAAGAAAAAGAAGAAATCAAGAAAGCCGCACGATGAATATCACGTGGACGCAGTTCTATCGTTGGCGGCAAATCGACATCACCAAAATCTCCTCGCGTCCGCGTCCGCCGACCAAACCGTGAAGCTATGGGATGTGAACACTGCGACCTGTGCAAAGTCATACTCATATCACTCCGACAAAGTGTGTAGTCTAGCATGGCATCCAACAGAGTCAACGGCCATGCTGAGTGGAGGCTACGACAAGATGGTGATTGCCTCAGATATGCGAGCGCCCGACGCAGGGGTGAGACGATGGCAAGTTGACAGCGACGTTGAGAAGGTGGCTTGGGACCCACATGATTCCAACTATTTCTATGTCTCGACAGAGTCAGGCATTCTACACTACTTCGACGCGAGGCAAGCCAGCACTGCAACTGAGCCAGCTCGTGCAGTATGGAGATTGCAGGCACATGGCGCTGCACTAACGACTTTCTCACCAAATTCTGTCGTCAAAGGCTACTTTGCGACCGGTTCGGACGACAAGACTGTCAAACTTTGGAACGCTTACGGAAAGTCAGACGCGTCCAAGGGCCCCACTCTGATTACGTCAAAGGAAATCGATGTTGGCAGAGTCTTCAGCGTTCACTTCGCTCCAGATGAAACTGTTGCGTTCCGACTTGCCGTCGCTGGCAGCAAAGGCGCGCTAAAGATCTGGGACACGAGTACGAACAGAGCTGTACGGGCTGCTTTCGAAAGCCAGCTATCGCGTGCGCGAGGCGACGGCGGGGACGCCAATGGAGCGTCTGGGAATATCAGGGAACGCATTATCGCGTTGGAGGAGGGCGTTGATAACGTCGAGAGCGACGATAGTGAGGATGACGAAGAAGGTGGAGGAGGGGGCGAGGACGAGGTCGAGGACGACGTAGATGAGGAAGAAGACTCGAGCGGGGAGAGCAATAAGGAGAATCATGACGATGAAGACGATGAAATGGCAGAGTAAGCACTTCACGGAGCTCTCGCCGATCTTCTAAACCTTGTAAGATTACTTAGATCTTGAGAATGGCTTTGGCTTGACAGCTGACACGAAGTCTGCTCGTTCATCATGACTTACATTGTGCATGCACTTCTTCAAAGAAGATTCTTAGCATCTCCTTATCTACAAAAGGCGTCACCCCATGCCCTAGATTGCATATCCAGCCCTTCTTGCCCTTCCCAAACCCACTCACCATCTTTCCCACCTTCTCTCTCAAATTGACTTCAGTCCCATAAAGCACGCCCGGATCAAGATTCCCCTGCACGACCTTCCCATGCTTTTGCGCTATCCGATACGTCTCTTCCGGATCATGTAGCCAGTCCAGCCCAATGATATCATATCCGCTCTTGCACAGATCCTCCAGAGCGTACCACGCACCCTTCGCAAACACCGTCATGGGTACGACCTCGCACTCCAACTCCCGTATCCTGCTCGGTAACTTATCCGCAATCATATTCAGATACGGCAGCGCAAACTCCGCAAAATCACACGGACTCAGCTCGCCCGCCCAGCTGTCGAACACCTGCACGATCTGCGCGCCAGCTTCCACCTGCCGCGCCAGGTAGTCTACACACACGTCCGCGAGCTTCTGCAGCATCTTCTTGCACTCCGCCGGGTACTTGTTGATCCACGTCTTGATCTCTTTGAACATCTTGGACCCGCCACCTTCGATCATATAGCACAACAGCGTCCATGGCGCGCCACAGAAGCCGTACAGCGGAACACGTCCCTTCAGCTTTCTCCGCGTCATGGTGATGGCATCGAAGACGTAGCCGAGCTCTTCCTGGACGTCCACGTGTGTCGTGAGGACTTGTGTATATTGCTGATCCTGCGGCGTTTTAAGTGGATGAGGGAACTGAGGACCTTTGCCCGGGTCCATGATCACTTCCATGCCGAGCGCTTGGGGGATGACGAGGATGTCAGAGAAGATGATGGCGGCGTCGATGAGGTCGGGGAATTCGTCGATAGGTTGCACGGTGAGATTTGAGGCGATCTCAGGGTTACGACAGCATTCGAAGAAGTCGCGATCGCCTTTTTCTTCGTGGTATTGCGGGAGGTAGCGGCCTGCTTGTCGCATTGCCCAGCATGGTGCGCGGTCGACGGACTCGTTGCGCGCGGTGCGGAGGAGGAGGTCGTTCTTGAGGTCTGCGAAGCCGTGATTGGGCGCCATGATGGAGGGAGATTTCTGTTGACAGTGATGAGATGAGAGAAATTTCCGCTCGTTCTCAACCCATCTTGAACGTGTAAAGTCAAGCTGAAAGTTGTGCTGGTGTTTCGGTGACGCTAGCGGTCGGAGATAATATTTCGGCCGAGTGTGAGAGTCTGGCCCATCGTTTTGCAAACACTCTCACTTGGGACGAAACTCAGGACAAGGAATGCGGCTCCCTGCATCTTGAGCAAACGAAATGATATAACGACGGCTTGAGCCACCAGTCCTTGAAATGGCAGATCCATTCGACAGCGCATTGTAAGTCTACCTCCTCATTATGCCTCCCTCTCTGCCTTCATCACCTGGACCCCTCGCCTTTGAAGGCCTGGGCGAATACGACCCTGCATCTCAACGATTCCAGACACCAGTAGACGAAGCTGATGTGGTCAGGGACTTGCTGCGTCGTCTGAACCCCGCGAAGACGACAGAGAACCTTAACAAAATATGTGCACTGGTACCAGAGCTAACCGAGGACCTGCTGTCTTCCGTGGACGTACCTCTGGATGTCCGAAGATGCAAGAAGACTGGGCGTGAGTATCTCCTCTGCGACTACAATCGCGATGGCGACAGCTATCGCAGTCCGTGGAGTAATGAGTTTGATCCTGAGGTACCGGACGGAGAAGGAACGGTGCCGAGTGAGCGGGTGAGGAAGATGGAGGTGGCGATGAATGATGGGATTGATGTGTATCGGGATCTGTGAGTCTGTTATTCCATTGGCGTTCTCGTCAGCAACCAAACATTACCTTCTTGGTCATCTCCTTCGGCCTGGACAGACAGCAGACCAGCTCTGCTTTACAAGTAGCTGTTTGTGCGGAATCTCTGTGTCTCATGATTGTCAAAATATCGAAGTATGCGGCGTGGTCGCGCGACAGTGAAATAGATCCTCTAACAACGTACCTTACCAGCTACTACGAAGGCGGCGCCTCATCGGTCTACTTCTGGGACGTGGATGACGGATTTGCAGGTGTTGTGCTGCTGAAGAAGACTGCGCCGAACACCTCTGGTCGCTCGACCGGTATCTGGGACTCGATCCACGTCTTCGAAGCCCTGGATCGAGCGCGAATGGCTCACTACAAGCTAACTTCGACTGTCATCCTCAATCTTTCGTCAGAGGAGAAAGACACGATAGGCTCGCTCGGTCTGAGCGGCAATCTGACTCGGCAAACCGAGCAGGACCTGCCAGTGGAGAATGATGGCAGCCACATCGGCAACGTGGGAAGGATGGTCGAGGATATGGAGGGTAAAATGCGCAATCTGTTGCAAGAGGTATACTTCGGAAAGGCGAAGGATGTTGTGGGAGATCTGAGAAGTAAGCATGCCACCCAGCCACCTACCGCGTCGAACGTTGCTGACGTACATTGCAGGCATCTCCTCGCTTTCAGAAGCAAACCGAGATCGGGATGCACATCGAGAGATGATTAGCGGCATGAATAGGTAGGAGAGAGAGAACCATACATCCCAGGCATGGTTGTTGATGCACTCGATCGAATGTGAGGAGCAGGTCGATCTTTCTTAGGTGCACGCTGGTGGGTCAGGACCTCCTTGTCCTTCGCCAGCAAGTTGGGCATTCAAACTTCGAAGCTCTGGTGCATTGATGAGCATTGTCGTGTCAAACATAGCGATGTTGTGATCTGAACTTCACAAGACAGCATTAGAAAGCGCCGGGCTGGTGCACATACCGCCCCAAACTCAACCCCTATTCTCGTCGAGACCAACTAAGCCGTCCCTCCCTCTCCTCTCAACCATGCGCAAGCCCGGTAAGACATCAAGATTTACTAAAATTGATTGAAAATCATTGGAAAAGACACCGAGATTCTTACTTACGCGCTTAAGCCCTCCCCCTGCTGTCTTGGGAGTCTGGAGTTAAAGAATGGTCATTTCTCAACTTGCGACCGAGTCTTGGCAATTTCGGTAGCCGGCTACCACCATCGCCTTGGAAACCAGTCGAAACAAAACTTTGCCCTGTTCTACTGAAAACAAAGACTTCGACACTCATGCCATCACCGACCTAGTAGCAGTCATGGTTCCTCTCCGCCTCTTCTGGCTCCCGCCTAAACTTCGCCGCCGTGCTCGCCGCTCGCGAATGGCAGTGCTCGTCATCATCGCACTGGTCTTCCTCACTCTGATCTCGCCGTTCTACTTCGTCTACAAGCCACCGCATCTCCTCATCCGCTACCTCGCCTACCGCTACCCCAAGGTTCTCTGGCACGTTCCACTCCCACCCGACCGCAAATTTGTCGCGCTCTCAATCGACGATGCCCCTTCAGCACACACCATGGAGATCGCAGCTATTCTGAAAGCCAACGACGCCCACGCCACCTTCTTCGTCATCGGCAGCCAAGTCCAAAGCCGTGCAGAGCTCCTCAGCGACCTCGTCAAAGACGGACACGAACTCGGAAATCACGCACAGTACGACGAGCCCTCAAGATCCCTTTCCAGCCCCGAGCTGGAGAAGCAAATCAGAGTCGTCGAACAAAGCATCGTCGACGCATACACCATCATCGGCACGCAGCGCGCTCGCAAGTGGTTCCGCCCTGGTTCAGGATTCTTCAGTGACCGTCTCATCAACGTGGTGGAAGGTCAGGGATTGCGCGTCGCCCTCGGTAGCGTCTACCCACACGATCCGCAGATCAGTGTGCCCTCTCTGAACGCCGCGCATGTTCTGAGTATGGTCAGACCTGGAAGCATCATCATCAACCACGATCGCCGCGCGTGGACCGTGAAGACTCTGGCAAAGGTGCTGCCGGAGCTGAAGCGCAGGGGGTACCAGATCGTAACGATCAGCCAGCTTGTGGCGGAGGGGGAGAAGGCGGCGCAGGGGGAGGCGCACAGCCAGGAGTCGCAGCGCGGGCCCGCGAGCAAGGGCAAGGATGACTGAGATGGCGCGTGGCGCGTAGACAGCATACCGCAGGTAGTGAACGTGGTCTCAAAGAGCCAATACTGCTCCGTTTCTTTCGCGAACCCTCTGAGGATGCTATGGCCTTTGCGATACCCCACTCGATCAAAGCATTACCGTCTTACAGCCTTCATAGCATATCGTGCCCGATATTGACAGTACTTCGAGCCTTTCACGCCTCCATATGCTCTGCTATACTGACCTCGCGGGTTCCCAAACAAGTACTGGCCCGCGGTAGCGGTCTAACCCTAACCCTCAGATTCTCCTATTCTCATCTCGTCCCGTCCTTCTTCCGTCTTACATTCTCCACTCCGTCCAGCAGCACAAGCGAGCGAATTACGCCTTATTGAACAGCCTGTTCGACGGCCGGATCGCAACTGCGCCGGCTTATACATGAAAAATTAGGCCAGGAAAGGGTATTTCGGTCGCAGTATGCAGGCTGACCACCTTGCGCCGGGTCTTGGCAGCTCCGGCGAAGTACGCCTTGCGAACGACAACCTGTTCGATGACAAATTCTGAACTGCGCCAGCGTGCCGGCGGACTTGTCGGAAACACAATGATATTTATTCTCGGAGCGCGAAGGCTGTCGCATAGTGCGAACGGCCTTTACAACGAAAGCGACGAATTCTGACGCGGGGAAAACGCCCAGATCGTTTCGAATCGTACGGCTTTCGGATGGCGCGGGAGGGCTGCGGCCACGTTGTCGCAAAGTCTCTCTGTCTTTTAACTTCTGGCTCCAACTCGAGCAACAGCGTCTCTGTAGCGCAGTGGTATACTAACAATGTCAGCTCTTGCACGTTCTTTCAGGAATGGAACATATGTGACGATAGCTATTTTACTCACGATTCTATTCCTTGGTACCCCTCTATGGTTTCAGCCTCATTTCTTCATCTACTTCTTTGCAGTGAGCGGGAAAGCTCTCTATTATGTCAAACATACAGAAGGAAAAGGTAAAGGCGGCAAGGATCTCGTAGCGCTCTCGCTAGATGATGCGCCCACAAACTACACCGATGACATACTCCAGATCCTGGCAGAAAAGGAGTCACACGCTACATTCTTTGTTATTGGCGAGCACATCAGGGAGTACGAAAATATGATTCCCTGGAAAATCGCCGAGTGCGAGAAAGATATCACTGAGTGCGAGAAGGGAATTAAATCCGGGACAAGCACGAGCTCGGCAGATGCGAAAAAATTAAACAAGAAATTGAAGAATCTGAGAGAGAAGTTGGACAACCTTAGAAAAAATCCCGATGTTCTTTACAGAATGATCTTGGAAGGACATGAATTGGGCAACCACGCCGAGGCCGATGAAGCCAGCTGGATCGTTGCGGCCTGGTTTGGCAGGTTGTGTGGCAAGGGCGGGAGTGAAAAGGCGCTTTACGATCAGCTCATTCGCACTGAGCGGCTCATTGATAAGGCATATGAAAAGGCCTACAGAAAGTGCGGCATCAAACGCGGTAGAAAGCTGTTCAGACCGGGTAGTGGCCACTACACTGACAGGGTGTGCAATGCCGCCCGCAAGGCGGGACTCACGATCGTTCTTGGAAACGTCTATCCGCACGATCCGCAGATATCGTGGAAATGGCTCAATGCCCTCCATATGAGAAGGACAGTTACCCGATCCGGAAGCATCATCATCAACCATGACGGCAGAGAATGGACGAAAGATTTGCTGGCGGAAAACCTTGAAATGTTGAACGAGAAATATGAAGTGGCGACGATTGGCACTCTACTTGAAAAGGGTGAGTGGCCATACGATCGCGAGAAACCATGCGATCTTGAGAAGTCTGCAGTATGAAGAAAGACGGTCTACAGCTTAACATCCCAAGCCTCACGTATAGGGATTGGCATGCTGGCATGGATATAGGGGGGTACCAAACTGGAGGCCAGAACTAGGGGGCGGTACGGTCTAAGTAAACCACCCCATGCGCGCCGATGTGGTGGCGTAGGCAATAGATGAAACGTAAACCGCGGCGGCCGCGAACGCATCGTACTAACAGACAGTATACTCAATTTTGTTCCATCCATTTTCTTTCACTATTTTCTCATCGGCTGGCTTGACGTCTCGAGCGCTGATATTCAACGTGGTACTGACAATGGTTCTATTCACTTCGGTGCAGGGTCGGACGGAGGGGGCCGCCTTTTGCTCGACTTGCTTTTGTGGCCGTCCGCCAGCGGAGATCCGTTGAACATGATCATTAGATTTTTAGATGTGGCCAGCGCCGCCACACACTCATAAATCCCCTTTGTGTTCAAAACAGCCTACCGTGGCATGTCTTCCTTTGAGCGAGGTGAGCCGAGGAGTCGAGGAGTCGAAGAACATGTATCCACAAGCCAACACTCCCAGCTTCAAAGACAGATTACAAAGTGGTATGTTACATTTGCAAGACACTGTCATTGTTTCGCTGGTCCCGTGCCCGGTTTCCTGTTCGTGAAAGTCAATTCTCGCATTGCCGAACTAGGATGAAAGAAGCCATCGGTGTCTCGGCTATCCGACTCATCACAGACTGCATGGCCACTAGCGCACGATAAGTGCCCGTTCTGTTCGGCTTGCACCACGCGTGCTTAACGGCGCTAGCCTCGTTAATACAGAGCTCCTGATGGACCACACTACTCAGTCACGCTTGCATCCACAGCTCTATTGACTGCGACTGCAGGGCGCATCAGCCTGATAGAGTCGAATTCGGTGGCTATATTCAGACTCTTCAACCTTGGGTGCACTTCGATCAAAGCGCCGCATGCTACGAGCGCGCGAGACAGATCAGTACGTTCGAGAGCGTCGAGCGGCTCCTTCTGCGCTCGTCGCAGCGATTTGACGCTTGACTGCCATCCGACTATAGCCCGCATTCATCGGGTTTGAACAATGAGCACCCTCGTTGTCAGTTATTTTTGATCGAGTTGAGCGCCATCTGCGCCATGTCTTAGCAGTCAATCTTGTCAACTCACTACCTCGGCCGCTGTTATCAAAGTTCCACTTGGCCACTATCTTGTCGCCGGAGGCTGTCTCTCAAATTTCTGAATCCTAATGTTCACAATCGATCCACTCTGTTGATCGTTGTCTCCCAGTACAAGCATACAGCTTTATGATTACTTCTCATCATCAGCGGCTTCTGGACAAGGTCTTCTCTTTTTCCACCGCTGGTGGCCGACTCTATCAGCTACTGACCGTCCGCCCTCTCAACGGTCCCCTTCTTTGGCCTTCCCTCACGCTGGCACGGTTCCTTCTGGTGTTTGCCTTGACGACTCTCCTGTTGATGGCTATTCTCTTGACCTCTTCCCTCTTACGGCTTTCCTCTTGGTTTCAGCTATCGGAAAGCGAAGGTTATCGGCTATGCGTCGAAAGTCTCTCCTCCCCTGGTATCTTCCTTCCTCAAGGCGTTCTTCCCGCTTGAGATTTAAACGGTCCTCCACTCAATTATTACACACGACGTCATGATTCTTTCGCTTAAACCTGCACAGGAGCTATCACAAGGGTTTCGAAGCGTTATGGACTTCTCCAGGACCCCGTTGACGCCGAGCCGGTTTACATAGTATTGCGAGAAGGCTTGAAGCCGCTTCTGAAGACGTATGGCTGGCGAAGCCTAAATCTGAGGACGTTACATCTTTCCAGCTCCCCGTAGGTTGCTGGTGAGTGTTCAGCTGTTGGGGAGAAGTCTTATGAAGGCTAAGCGAGCATTTCAAGGTCAGGAGTGTCGAGGGTATGCTTGGGCTTGGAGTGAAACTTCAAGCGCAATCAGGTAAGTTCGAGCATTGCGCGACGTGATCGACGCTTTGATTTGAACTCTCGGCGCAATTGCGTTGTGTTGGACGCGAATGAGCGATTTTGTGAGGCTGGTGGAGAGTGCGAGTCGCCGAGGAGCTTTCCGCCGAGGAGTGGGGCGTCAATGTGGTCGTTAAGCGCCGATGTGGGTGTCGAGGGTCGCTGCGGGGTTCGCGATCGTCTGTGCAACTTGTGGTATTTGAGGGAGCTGAGAGTAGCGCTTGACCATGCGACAGATGCTTGTAAATTTGCCGAGGTCACTATTTCATTAGCGTTTCTCGCGCGAAAACAAAGACTGAGAAGAACGTACCGTCTTTGTAGATTGCAGCAATAGCAAAAGAATTGCGGAGGCTGAAGAAGTTGAAAGATCGCCACGCGCTCCAGGTCAACGCGAAACAGAACGTGTTGGGAAATGACGTAGAGCTAACAACAAGCACGGCCGCCACAGCGAAAGCTTTGGATGGATGATCCTTATATTACGAATAAGAGTAAGATCTCTCGATGCGGGTCCCAGACGCAGTTTCATTAGTGCTTTCAAGTTTGCGCAATTTCAACTTCGAGTTGAATTCGCTAATGGTGTAGCAGAAGCAGATCAACCTACGACACAACCCTACGATTTCCGCCACCGCAACCAGAAGGCAACCACCAAACACAACATCAGCGGCGACTCCGAGTTCGAATTCAACTGTCACATCTTTTTTTGCTTTCGGTTTTTGCTTGGAATTGGTCAATGGTGGCGCTCACCTTCATTTTGCGGTCTCAATGATGATGTGCAGCCTTTTGTACGGCTTTGTACTTATTCAGCGCAATGCAATGATTGTTTATTTAGTCAGATTGTCCATACAGCTTCCCTTTTGCTGGCACAGGTGGAATGCAATGTATGTCGCAAGTCGAGCATGATGGGAATGGACCAGCCCTCTACCTCTACCAATAATGGTTAGAATCATGTCCATCTCACGCTCGATCGCTGGCGGTGTCATTTCTTTACACTTGCCCTGCATCACTGTACATGAAGTATTGCTCTAGAAGCATTGCGCATCTGTCTAGCGCCAACAGCGGCAAAGCTTGATGTATCTCACTCGAATTCCACTAGCATTACCTCTCAAGCTATCGTAAACAGCGCCTGACCTCGAGTGTCTCTGCTTCACGACCACGCTCCCTTCCTCCAGCTTCAAAGCCCATCCCTATCCGTCCTCATCCCCTCCATCATCCCACCGCGCACATGCTCGTCCGCCTCGCCCCTCGCTCGCCTCTCTGCCTCACGCTGACGATTGGCAACGACGCGGCACAGCGCGCACGCATATCCGGCTTGTATTGGAATCGGTACCACCGTTTGTGCCGAGCAGCGGAGATCCCTGCCCTGGCGCTGCGACTCTTCCAGCGCCGCCTCACATGGCTCGAGGTAGACGTCGCTGTAGATGCGCGTCTCGCCGCTGGGCATATTGACCTTGTATTCCATGCGGATGCAGCCTCGGGAGATTGTGTGGCCGCAGGTCCCGCGGAGGACGCGCTCGTGGATGTTGCACATTGTAGGTGCTTTCGAGCAGTGCTTGTTCGGGGCTTGGGAGACGTATGAGAGCTTCGACAGCCTTGTTTTAACAGAGTAGCACTACATTGAAAGGTCAGAATTCGTTGGCAGGCGCTGTGAAAGCGGAGAAGGGTGCCTGAGCATTTCGATGAGGAGTTTGTGGTATCTTGAAAGATAGATACTCTGGTGCAGATATCGCCGTAACAAGGAGGGGAGATTTGATTGAGACTCACAACTGGTTCGATGGAGAGCTTCAACTGAGCAGGATGCAAGGTGGCGAGTGCTGCGGACTTCCTGAACAAGTGTTGGCGTGATTCTCTTCGATGGGTGTCGAATTTGTTGTTGATAGTCTGTAGCTGCTGTCGAATGGAAGGAGGCAAAGAGAGCCCAACAATCTTTGAAGCCAAGACTTTTTCGAAGGTGAAATGAGGCTAGGTAGCCGTGAATCACTTGGGGAACCGCCATCCACCTTTACCGTTTGCTCGCGCCTGGAGGCCTGAACGTACAGTGCTGCATTCGTTTGCCATCTTCTTCTAGGGTCCCCCAATACAGACGCATTCTACTATTCTCTCCATCGAATGGACAGTTCATGACCCTCGAGCGCACTCGTATAGGCCAGGCTTGGGGTCGGCGTTGCAGCAAACCGCGCAGCAATTGGCATGAATAAAGATGGTAAGAATCTGGGCGCTCTGGCACTTCGCCATCTCTGACGCAAGTATTTGACTTATCCTGCTGCATTGGAGTATCCGGCAGCAAGCTCGAAGGAAGACAGCTCGGATCTAGGACACAAGAGCTTTCTGGATACCGTTGGCGAACCGTGCAGCAGTTGGCATTAGTGGGGATGGCAAGAAGTCTGGGCGCTTTGGCACTGCGCCACCTTGATCGCAAGCATTAGAGGCATTATCCTCTATCACGGTACCGATCAGTACGCTTGAAAAGGTCGAGTCGGATTCAGCGCGCAGGTCTGCGCTTTGATGGCAATTTCCAAAGCAACGACACCGCGTGCCATATCGCGCAACAAAATATGCTACTTTCAAGCTTTATCGAATAGAGGTCGCATTACCAGTGTGTCCGTCATCGTGACAGATTTGAAAGCACAGGTATAGATAGATGGTTGTGGTCTCAGGTTAGGTCTTGGGACGAGACGGGACGGCAAAATGAGAGATGGAAAGTTACACGTAAAAAACAATCGCCCCTTTTCTAGCGCAGTCCGCGTCCACCTGCGATTTGACATCCTCCTCTCAAGCTGCCATCTGCATCATCTTTAGACCCGCACCACCAACATTTTTTATTTGACAATTTGTTTGTATATCAAGCAATCATGAACGCAGAGCTTGCTAGCTTCGAATATGGTGATTATCGGCTGTCTGGCAGGCGGAAACCACCCAAAGGCAATTTTGCATCATGTAGGAAATCGGCTCAAAGCACCTATATCGGAAGATGGCGACATAATTCCTGCAAATAAGTACGATCGCTTGCATTGCAATCTGATTGTGCGGTTCTTCCATGGATGCTGGTGACGCCTGAGAATTCGCCCTAGACATAGCAAAATGTTTGCGAAAATCTGCGGGAGAGCGACAAGATGGCTCAGGTCAAGTGTGGCACTTACAAAATGGTTGCCTGCCACTTCGAGCCCGACGCACCTTTGCGAAATTTTCGATCTAAGGGTTTCTCTAAGCCGGTTCCTCCGCGTCAATCAAATTCACCCTTCTCCAAGCAGACATCAAGCAAGCTCTCTGCTCACATCCAGCGATCAACTCGCAGAAGCGTAGTCTTTAACTTCGAGCTCGACGCATCGTCACAGATCTATCAATATCAGGGTCTTTTGGAGCCAATTTCCCGGCGTCAATCGTTTTCACGAATCTCCAGGCAGACAACAATCCAGCTCTCTGCTCACTCAAAGCAATCCGTCAAGGACAACAGATCTATCAGTATGGTGAGTCAACAGCACGCACGTCTTTTTGTTTTGGGCCTGAGCAACTGCTTTCCAGTTACCAAATGCTGGCGCTGCAAATTCTCTAATCTAGGCAAAGCTGACATCATGCTCTTAGGCCGGATTGCCAGACTTGCGCTTCCTGGGCAAGGCTATTTACCCCGAATACATCATGATCTGGACCCACGCCGGCGTCTACCAATTCTCAAAGGCAACCGCAGACGGCAAACCCATCGTAACCCGTTACCAAGTTCTACGCGTGCGCTTCAACAGCAGCAACACCGCCTCCCCAATCTCCTTCACAGTGGCAGTGCAGCTGCCCAGACCCGGCGAGCCAGAAAATTCTATCAGCAGCGTCTATCAGCAAATACAGCCTGTCGTCTCTCCTAAGCCGTGGGCTTACTTCCGGTCTACCTGGCCGACATGCGAGCGCCATGCTCGTCACAATCTTCCGGACGTGTTTTTCGTGAGTGAGCATGGTGGGCTGTCGCTGGTGGGAAGCTGCATTTGCTGCCGGTTGGACGAAGAGTCGAAGAGGAGCTGCTACCCAAGCGACAACCTGGAACTCTGGCTGCCTGCAGACAGCGCTAGCTACACAGGCCCACTGGCCGAGGAGGAACTGCTAAGGCAATGGCAGTGGGTGGCGCAGCCCAACAGGGCTTGTATTGAGAGACGTACGTGTTCCAGGCCGCTTCGCGCCGGCATAACAATAAATTTACTGACACACCTTAGTCTGGGAGTGGATTGCTGCCCGGAAGGGGGGCAGGCGTTCAGCCATACATACTCACGCAGAGTTCCACTTGCGTGGAGATCCCATCAGCGTGGAAGAGCTGGCGGGGTTTCAGACCATTTGGCAGTGAATGAGATGCTGTGGCTTTGCTACGCAGTCAAGCAGCGCAACTTTTGTTCGCAAATCGAGATTCACTGTGCATTCATTGTGCCAACCCGCAAGCAATCACGTTCCATCTGACATATATCCATTTTCGCGCCCTGCTGACTTCCTAGACTCATGCAACATTGTCACTCAGCGAGCTTAAACTTCCACAAACGCCTACAATGTGTCTCCAGTCCACTACGATCCTCTTCTGGCGCTGCCCTCACATTACACACCACACCACCGCGCGCTCTTGTGGGCCAGCAGCCATGCTCAGCGCAATATGTGCTTCCGTACCTGTCTTCTTCGAATACAAGTACCCACCCGTGCCTTGCAAAGAATGTGCCGTCAAGGATTTCGAGGCTCGCAAACGCTCTGCGAAATCGAAGCCAAGAAAGAGCACTCATACCAGCGAGGAAGAAGCGTAGCCGCATCCAAAACCTTACGGGGCACTCAAGAAACCAAAGACACACTCAAGAACAACACGGTCAAATTCCACACAAAAGCAACCCCACCCACCAGCAAACCCCCAGACACACCGACAGACAAACCATGCACAAACTCAAACAAACAACAGGCCGCAGCCGCCACACACTCTCCTCAGATCTCACTCGCCTTGCGGACCACCCACCGCCCGAACCGCTTCACCGCACCCCGCCACCCCATCAACCACTCCGCCCGCCACTCCGCCCGCCACTCCCCCACCCTCTTCGCCGCCTCCTCCAACTCCACCTCCTCCTGCGCCGCCCCCGCCTCCACGCTCTCCCGCTCTTCCGGGCCCGCGCAGCCCCCGCACACTCTTCCACCGGGTTGGCGGCCCTCTGCCGCCGGCCTTGGTTGCGGCGCGGCGCAGAGGGCGCGCGCTTGGAGGGCTGGGGGGCTAAGGGGCTTTGTGTCAGTATCCCGCACTCATGGTAGGGGTGGTAGGAGGTGAGGTGGAGCCCACGCCAGGAAAGAAGGAGTCAAGGCGTTGTGGTTAGATGTGGGGAGGACAAGGGGGTTTGCTAGAGGAAAGGGACGAAGATGAGGAGCGCTTACCAGAACTCGTACTGCACGAACTGCTCGATTGGATGCCCGCAGGCGCCGAGCAGCACGAAGTCTTGTTGCCAGCACATTGTGCTGGTCGCTGGTGAATTGTGCTGCGGAATGTCAGTATTTGCATTTCCTTAGGTCAGATTCTTGTGTGAGTTGACATTGCGATGCCAGTTGGCAAGCCGCAAAATACATTTGACAGTACAAGAGGGGAGGCTTCAGACTCACTGTGCTGTGTGCTAGTATCTATGTGCTTATGGGAGTGCTTATAGACGTGCGCGAAGAGACAAGACAGGATCACTCACAGGCAAATTTACACCAGGCAGAACCCTCAAGTGGCTTTTGGCCTGACATTCGGGGCTGCAGCGGTTGTTGGGACAATGACGTGGTTTGTTGACTGTTTCCACCTGGTTGCCGGAGAAGTGAGGGCGACTCTTGTTGTGCTAGACCCTGATTTACCAGGTCAATTTACTCATCCTAGGCTACCAAGTTCTACAGCAGTAAGCATTTCTCTCCAAGCTCAAGAACGCGTCTGGATCTTCTACGCCGTCAATTCCGCGTCAACGAATCCGGTCAGTAGACAAGCTTATCCGGCTCCTCTGAGGCAGATTACTAACATAAGCACCATCAGCAGACCCATCTCCTCCATAGCCTCCCGAATCTCGCTCCAGCGCACCCCCTCCGCCGGCGTCAACCCAGAACCACCCCACCCACACCCTCACCCTCCCATTGCAGCGGCTCTCAAAATGTGCCACCTCATTCGCATCTTCTACTACGCGCCGCGCTGCGGCCACCGCATCTTCAGCTCCGACACTCATTTCGTGCTCGAAAACAACGGCGGTCCGCTCATCATGAAGTGTGCTGGGGCACAGCAGAACGTGGAAGTCTGTGCAGACTTCTACGACCAGCAGATGGAGCGCAGTCAGTACTGGGATGTTGGGCTGCTCAGGAAAGAAGGAGAGGGGCTGTGCACGGCCTGCGGTGGCGACTTGTCCGTGAGTGGCGAGGCGGATAGAGAGATCAGGATGAAGATGGCGAGGGTGGTCGCGATGTTTGAGAAGAGCTAGTAGATTCGAGTTAGCTCGTATGGATGTGGTGCTGTGATTGAGGGTCTCGAAGCACAGCAGCGCCGAAGCTTGTTACTTGGTCTTCTGACACGCGTTCCAGCTCCTACTCCCTGAAGGTGTCGTATTTCGCATGCAGGTGTAGACCAGGAGGGACCCTGGTCTACTGATCCGGTCTCCATAACCCCAGCACCGTCGCAACCTCGCAATCATTCTCCGAATAAGACTTTCACGCCCCATTACCTGAAGATGTGGTATCTCGCAGGTATGCAAAGGTCTAGAAAGCCCCAGTCTGCTGAATGAATCCGGATAACCCCAGCACCGTCGCAGCCTCGTAATGTGTCTCCCGACCTGACTTTTCCACTCCATTCCCTGAACTTGTGATATACCGAAGGGGTCAAGACGTTGGACAAGACCTACAGTCTGCTATAAGTATGTATCTGCATGGTCCTCGACCTACAGCGCCTTCGAGCGCTTTCAATACTTCTCCGAGCACGCGCTCCAGCTCCCATTTCCTGAACCTGTGAAAGATCGAAGGAATTGAAGGTCGGGCAAGACCCGCAGTCTGCTGCATGGATAGGTTCGAAATATGCTCGACCTACAGCATGCTGAACCTCTGCCGACAAGTCTTTCCACCGTCATTTTGCGGTAAATCTCCTGAAGCTGTGTTATCCCGCCAGAATGAGAACGCTACGTGGGATCAGAGAGCGCTGATTGAACTTGCCTACAGACCACTCCATCCACAGCACTGTCGACTCCTACCAAAAGATCTCTCACCGGCAGTCTCATGACCAATACCCTCAAGTTGCGACAAACCCAAGCGAACAAGTGGCCAGCTAAAGTCGTACTGCGCTGAATGAAGATAACTGCATACTACTCCAGCTATAGCGCGGTCGACTCCTGAGAAAGGAGTCGCAAAAGGAGCTTCGCATCTTGTTTGCTGAGCTTGCAGCGTTTCGCCGGAGTTGAAAAGCCAGAGAAGATAGTGGATTGCTATACGTAGAGTCTCTACACCAGTGTTAGTTTCTGCACCTCACGAGCGTCGACCTACTGCAGCAGATAGCGGGAGACATCACGGGCAGAACTCAAGAAGCGCGCGTAGTGAGAATCCGAGGAGTGAGATAGGTATCTGATTCTGTGACATACCTAGAAGACTATTGAAAGAGACTCCAGCGCAGCTAGATCTGCTACTTGTGCCCGAGCGTTAGCTTCTGGAGGGCATAGTAGTCTACATGTGGTATGAACAGGTAGTGATAGTTTGTGATGCTCTGAATGATGTCGCCGCCATGGTTGAGCCATCGGCAGGTTGACTGGCGGTCTGATTGTGGTTTTCTCAGCTGGCGCACGACAAATTCAGTTGATCATGCTGGATTGGGGCGTGCGTGCTACTCTCATAGAGCGAAGCTCTTTGGTAGAGTGTTGACCTTAACAAGGGGTTTGAAGACTCGTGGTTCGTGACAAGCCGCTGATGGACATTCGTGATACGTCGTACAGATGTTGCTCGATGGCTGGAGATTGTGGAAGCCGGCGAAGAGCAGTCCTTGTGCGTTGGGCAGCGGGAGTGGAAGAGAATGTGGCTGGCGCTTGCCGAATGCCTGTCAATGGTAGGTCAGCTAGGAGCCGTAGTACCTGGCCTAAGGCATGCCTTACGCAGAGCTCGTGTGTGCACTAGAGAAGTGTCCTTAGACCTTCTTCATCCACGCCATGACCTTGTCGTGGTTGTTTTTGCCGCCGTGTTTGGCCATCTCGTCGTCATCGATCTCATCGTCGGGATAGGCGCCCGGGTTCTTGTTACGACAGTCATTGCAATGACGGTTGGGGCGGGTGACGATCGGCTCGCGCTGAGTGATCGTGGCGCAAGTGGTGCCACGCTGTTTAGCAGCCTCGCACGGGATCGTCTCCGACATGAAACGATCGACGTGTTCGCAGCTGGAGCAGATTGTCAGTACAAACTCCTTGACAAGAACCGTTGGCAGGCTCGCTTACAGTTAGATGGTCATCCAGCGCAGTTTGAAACACATCTTGCTGGGCAATGTCTTGATGGGCAATGTCTTGCTGGGCAATGTCTTGCTGGGCAATTTCTTGCTGGGCAATGTCTTAGGCTTGACCGTGACGAGTAGAGAGGCAGGAGAAGCTCAAGGGGAAAGCAAGATTTTATATTGCGAGGGGAGCTGCTGCAATCACGCCCTAACGATGTCAATATAGTCGCCACTCGCATCTCCCTGCTGGAAATGGTGCAAGCGTGTCTGTGTTGCGCAAAGAGATACCTATTGAGATTAGCACAACCTCTGCGACGTAGGCATCAACATGATTATTCAATTCTTTAGGAACCTTGTATCCGGTAAAAGAGATGCAGAGCGAGTGGTATGGTCAGCTGTCTTGCCTCATTTTCGGGTTCGTGCACTTGCCTTTGAGGTACAGCACGACGATGACGTATCTTTACTTTGCTTCAAGTTTTCAATGTCAATCAATGTCCATTCATGCTGAGCGTCACCCTGGGGAGACAAATGTTGTGAGGAGTCACGAGTAGAAGCTAAGAAGCGCGCGTTGAGGAAGAGAAAGGTATCAAGAAGATGTCTGATCCTATAGTATTGCTCGAAGCCCGCAACTCCCCCTTATGCCGTGGAAGAGTATCTCCCCTTCATACCGCCGCAGCAAGGTCGCATCACTCCACCGGCGCTCTCCGCAGAATCTATCAACACCCAATTAGCTCCAGCACTCGCAGCTGGCCCAACGCTTAGCTTACCTCAAGCTACCAAACACCCTCCATCCACGCCTCAATCTTCTTCCTATGAACCGCGCCGCCCCGATCCGTCATCCGCACACGCAGATCCGTATCCAAAACCTCGCCGGGGTACCAGCCCGGCAGCACAGCGTGGCAGAGGGGGCAGTGTCGCTCGAGGTTGATGGCGAGTGGCTGGCGCTGTCGGGCCCTGTTGCAGAAGCTGTTGCGCGCTTTCGCAGCTTCGCACGGGATGGTGAAGGAGATGGTGGGGACGTTGTGGTTGCAGCTGAGTGAGGCGCGCCAGTAGGATACCGGGAGGGGAGATGGGGGAAGGCTTGGAGGCTCTGCCGCTTACATGTAGTAGGTCCAGAAGCGGGATCTGAAGCACATTGTGCTGGTGAGAACGGCTGCGGGTGCTTTGGTGTGGTGGGATTGGTGTTGAGAAGGCCTATGGGCTCTTGGTTAGCGTTGCGTCTGCACCGGGACCAGAAGTACTTTTGCGGCCGCAAGTTACAGCTGCAATACTTCAAACTTGTTGAGAGGAGGGAAAGGAACCTTACAATAGGTATCGTCGCTGCTGTGATTGTAGACGGTCGAGAATTGAGCGTTGTCGAGTGTGGCGAAAGGCTGACGAAGAGAGCGATACGATGATCAGATAGAGAGAAGGCTGGAGAGCACGGACGGGTTTGCTATCGATTTGGGAGCCTGCACTTAAGTGATATCACAAGCCGCTTTCCACTGCCAATATTGGCGTCTCCCTGCATTGTCTTCACTTTTGGCTGACATCGAATTAGACGTACCCTAATTAGTGCTAGTCGGTTTATTTTCCGGATCCTAGCGTGAGGTAGACATCTCAAGTGAAAGCTCCAAGAATTCAATCTGCTGATTTCGACTTGACCCTCTCTTCACATCGTGCGATTGTTTCAATCGATCTCTTGCAGCTGCTCTTGATGCACGATTCCCCACTCAAGTGGCGCCTTTGTTCTGTTCGGACAGGCAAACGCAGCGGTTCGCTCGCGTCACAAGGAATCGATAAGACTTCGGGCAAGTTTGTAATTCGTCAAAGCTCGCTCAAAGACTGTGCTAACGTCAGCCATCAGACATCAAATTTACAGAATCTACTTCGGTCATCTTACCTGCATCTCCTCCCCCAACCCTCGTGTCGGCGTTTTCAATCACTGTCATAACTCACGGAAACACGCGCCTCAAGTCAGCCACCCACACTGGCTGGGTGATCCATAATCGCAAATCCATTCTACCGCCGTCGACATCCCTGAACACGTGCACGAACGACACACCCATCAACACTCTTCCACGGCTCAGTACTCTAACAGTCGCCATGTGCTTCGTCAAGCGCATCCTCTGGGTCGCACCCGGCTGCGGTCACTCCATCTTCCGCGCCAGCCGCCACTACGTCCTCGAACCGAACACTCTGCGGCCTGAACTCTATGAATGCGCGGTGAGAGAGCGAGGAGACGGGGAGTGTCGCTGGGCTTTCGTGAAACACGTCACCAAGTACTACCGCATCCAGGAAGCGCCGAACGAGAAGTGCACCGACTGCGGTGGCTCGCTCGAGAGACAGGTGCCGTTCGTTGACGATGGGGCTGAGGAGTCTGTCGAGCTGTCTGAGGAGTATAATGACACTGATGATGATGACGAAGATTGAATGGACAGCGATCAAGCTTCCTAGCACTTTCTAAATGAACAGGACTAGAATGACAAAGAGACCTCCCTGGTCCACGGATTGGAGAAAGCGGCGGCGTTTGTCTGGTCGGCTTGGGGCAATCGACAGGGTTGTCACGCTGACTTTGCACAAACACACACAAATGGGACGAACGTTCGGTGTTGGAGACTGCTGGATGAGCTCTTACACCCACCTTCAAATAGGGCAAGACGCATGTCTTCGCCGAAGCAGGCTCGCTTTGTTGTTTGAATAGCGCAAGGCCCTCTCCGATTAGCAGTATCCCAGACCCTAGTTCAATTGCATGATTGCACAAAACTCTTCCCTCCCACTGCGCCGATGCTTTCTCGTGATTTTTGCTTGATGTGGAGAGAGTCTGGACGTATGACAGTCTCCGTAAGACGCTTGGGAACACACTCCATCCCTCAGAGCTATAACTTCTTGTTTACTGGCCACAACGTCAACCTGAGTCGAAGACCTTGCTTTTAACGATGCCATCTCGATTTTATTTTGCGAACCGGGTCGTGAGAACGCGCGTATCGTAATGTGCGCCCTTTTCATTCGCAACAGCGTCTCAAGGGGTCGGCAAACTAAGGGTGACCGGGACTTTGCATTCGATCGTGCCGCCGTCGGCGCTCCAGAGCCTTGTAGAGAGAATTTCGAAAGGCGTTCCATGCTCGAGGATCTGAATTTCGCAAGTAGATGTTGTCGTCCAGAACAGTATGAGAGTATGTGGGTTCTCGTAATAGCGTGGAGCAATAATCGAATATGGTAGCAGTGATCGTGCGCGAGCTCCGAGAACCCGGCATGGTCGTTTAGCGGCGAAATTTGGATCGCAGAGACCCAGTGACATTGCTGTGCAGCGACCTGTGCCTAACGAACAAGATCAGCCATTGAATCGTGCTTTTGAGCAGCGAATGCGGATCCGCACTGAATTGAAGCTCGACTCTGAGGAGATGGCGCGCTTGCCGATGAGCCCGCAGTGGAGGAATGCTGTACCGTAATGCTGCTGATGTACCGCAACCTTTCAAAAGAGCATGTGGCGTGAATAGGTTTGTGAGAAGTCAAAGATCGGAGGAATAGTGCGAGAACTCGTGAAGGTATTCCGAAGGCTCGACAGGGCGGGAATTGCTGTGCTTTGGCGGAATATCAGACCAGTATGGCAGGATGATAGTGAGAGCATTATAATCAGCGGAATTCGCCAATTATTCTGACGGCGTGCGCGCAAAATTGACCTCAAGAAGGTCCAGACGAAAGCGCGCAAGCTGTTCGTGTTTCTTTCTAAACACCAGCACGTGTCATCCCTCTGGCCCAGCAACAACCCTACCATTAGCTGACGTAAGCCACTTGCCCTCCCCAAGTGACCAAAATCACATTGTAGACAGACTGTTCCCCAGCACACGTTAGTATAGCAAACACCACATATAAACTTGCAACATGTGCTACCACATCTCCCTCACAACGAAGTACTGGTGCGGGCATTGGCCCGTCACAGACCACAGTGTGCGCTGTCTCCGCGAGCGCATCTTCCACAGCGGGTGCGGCGCACCCTCAGACCTCAGAATGGGCCTGAGCCAGCCGTTCCGGCGGTGTCCGGCGTGCAGGCTGGTGCGCAGATACGGGCCGCCGCCTTATGAGCAGGCTGGCCCTCCGCCGCCTGATTACGAGCCGCCGCCGGACTACCAGGCCTGAACGGCTCGCCATGGTATGTACTTCAGTCCTAGCATTGACAACTTCACAAGTCTCTGACCTCGACTATTAGGCGAAGCGCAGCTGAGCCTCTGCGCCGCCTTGGCGAAGCATATTATTGGGGTACGAAGCCATCTTTTCCACAAGGAGACGAAAGAGAGACTGATTCACTCACCTTGTAGACCAGCCCTCGTCCATCGCAAGCACTCTCGTCCCGGGCAGCCTCAGCCTAGCAGACCTCACGTAAGTAATAGGCACCCTCGGGGGCTTCAGATCAGAACGCCGTGCATTTCACTAATACATAGAGTACAGACCACACCCTCCCAGCCGCTCCGACCGCTCCGCCCTCCCCCAGCAACCTACACCACAACCTTCACGGTCAAGACCTCAAAGGCCCTCAACGCCACCTCCACACTCTCTCCGCCTCCCTCCGCCCTCACAACCTCAAAGCTCTCCTCCTCATCCTCCAGCAAAGAGCATCTACACGCCTTCTTCACCCTCAACCCAGCCCCGACCTTCAGCACGGCCTTACCTCGGGCACCAACAGCCTCATACAGCCTCAGTATGACGCTCCTCTCCTGCCGCGGCGCGAACAGCGAGCCATCGTAATACAGGTCCTCATCATCCTCACCACGCTTGATTGTGTCAAGCACGACGTGCTGTTCTCCAGACTGGTGAATAGTGAAGGCCGACAGCAGCTGGGCGAGGCTCGACAAAAGCGAGGGTTTGGCGGCATAGATGTAAGACTGCAGTGACGTGTAAGGGTAAAGAGCAGAGGACCCTAGGTTACCACGGCCTCCTTGATTGCTGGTACCCCTCAGAGGTGCAGATTCGGAATTCAGTGAAAGGCTCGAAAGGCTGGTGGCGGCTGTTGATGGCTGGACGCTCGCGGGTGAGGATGGTATGTTGTCTGCGGTCGACGATGGTATCGGTGAGCCGGTTGAAGGCGACTCAGTGGCGTACTCTTTGCCTATGCCGTTGGGAAAGGGAAGCGATATGGGGTTGTTGAATGCACGAGCGGCTTGAACGACTTTACTGATACCTCCAGCTGAGCTCGAGGTCGAAAAGGGGAGGATGGCCCAACGACAGTAGTGACGACCCATGTCAGCATGTCCATCAGGAGCCTTTGGAGCTCGCAGCACGCTCAGCCGCATTGTCGAACCCTCAGCAGCAAAGCCATACTTCGAGTCATTCAGGATCGCCAGGCCATCATGAGCCTCTTGAACCGCAGCGAACCGGTGGCAGACAACTTCAAATTTCGCAGCGTCCCAGGAAGTGTTGCGGTGGGTTGGCCTAGAGACCAACCCGTACTGCGTCTCAGCCACAAATTGATTGTGAAGAGGCGTCAACGTTGTTGGAAACTCGGTCTTAATGGCCTTCTTATCCTCTCGCCACTCAATCTCAGCAGACACCTCAATTGGGACGGCAGGCAGCTCTCCAGCAGGAACGTGCGACTCGCCAGCTAGAGGCACACCCATCATAGAGACGGTTGTCTTCATCCAAGAGCGCGGTGTAATCTGCCAGTAGGTCTGGACCGCAACACGCATTGGGCCCTGTTCGAGAACGAAGGTCGTGGTTGATGGCACCTCCTTCCGCGAGCGCAGATGGAACATCTCGGTGTCCCATGCTTGCCAGAAGAGCGGCTTGTCGTCGAAGAAGACAGGTTGGTTCATCTTCTTGCCCTCTGGCACCAATTCACGATCAAGGACCTTAGAATACAGTGAAGGAATCACACCATTGTCGAGGGTCACCCTGTACTGCGCGTTCTCCAGGAGAAAGCAACCTGCGCTCAAGAACTTGCAAGTCACGGCACTGGACCGGAAGGGTGGCGACGAAGACGAAGAAAAGTTAGGAATTGGCGCGACCTCACAAAGTCCGACGGAAGATCCTGCGCTGGTGGTCGAGTCCGAGTATGGAGAAACGTACGCGTAGCCCGACTGACCAGGTCGAGGAGGTGTCTTGATGATCTCATGGCGCGCAAATGGAAGCGTGTTGACCGCCACCAATCTGTCATTGGTGTCGCTCGGCTCAGGATGCCGTAACCCAAGATAGGCGGCCGCATCGGCGAGCAGCCTTTCACCAATTGTGAACACCTTCTGATAGAGCTACAGAACAGTCAGCATACAGCGAACGAACCGTTGCAGTGACGCCGATCGATACTTACCTCATCGGAATCATCATAGCACATTTCGATCGCACTGCCAGGCAAGCAATCATGGAATTGACACAACAACACATTCTCCCACATCTCGTCGACCTCTTTCTTCGGATAGCGATACTTGTCGGAGCTGCTATCGGTCACCTCCTTCAAGCTGGCCATAGTGGCCAAGAACTCAATGTCATGAAGTAGCTGCTCGGCCCTTCGGTTGTTGCGCTTGTTGTTCGCTTGACTGGTGTAGCAGCCGCGATGCAGCTCCAGATACAGCTCGCCATTCCAGGTCACAAAGTCAACGCCCTTCTCTTTGCTCTCCTTCTCAAGCCGCGCGAAGAAATCATCCACACTCTCACCTAGCTTTACACGTGGCATGATTGAGCCTACAGTATCAGCCATGCCTCGAGTGCGTCGCAGCTTCTCGAGATGTCGCCATGTCGGACCGCCACCACCATCGCCCTTGCCAAACGGCAACAAGCTGCGAGGTGATTCATTCATGCTCTTGTGCTGAGTGATACTCCTCTTCACGTCACCAAAGTCGGCCTCGGCCGTGTAGGTGTTGCAGGGAGTCATATGGCAGAGCACCTGACTTCCGTCTAGCGCCACCCAGTTGAAGGTTGTATGAGGGAAGTTGTTGATGTTGTTCCAGCTAAGCTTTTGGGTGAAGAAGCGACTCATACCTGCCAACCGGCATAGCTGCGGCAATTGAGTGGAGTAGCCGAACGTGTCCGGCAGCCAGAAAGTCGTGCATCGCTCGCCGAAATGGCTCTCGAAGAAGCGCTGGCCATACAGAAACTGGCGACTTAGAGACTCACCGCTCGGCATATTTGTGTCGTGCTCGACCCAGCTACCGCCAATATGGTGGAAGCGACCGTCTTTCACTTTCTCCTTCACGCGGTCGAACGCCGTGGGATAGTACGTCTTGAGCCATTTGAACTGCTGTGCTTGCGAGGCGCAAAAGCGGTATTCAGGATATCTCTCAATCAAGTCACACTGATTGAGCCACGAGCGCGCAATCTTACGCTTCGTCTCGGCCCAAGGCCACAGCCAGCAAGTGTCAATGTGGCAATTTCCGATGCCGGTGATTTGGAAAGGGTACGAATCGTCATACACATCCGCCTTGTCGACCTTTTTCCCGATGTATTCTGACGCAATCTTACGACCCTCAAGGATGGAAGCATTGCTACCGTCTGCGGCTATGAAGACATCCATGATCCGATTACCGACCTGCAGAGCGTCGTGCTCCTCCCAAGAGTTCTCAGGAAACTCTCGCGCAGCATCGCCAATCTCCCAAAAGTCCATCCATAGACCACGAGCGTCCAAATTGACCGCCACAATCTCGGCTTGCTTCAATTGATAGTAGTTGTCTGGTCGTGGCGGTCCATTCGTGTCGCCCACGGCGTTTCCAAACATAGCGTTGCACGCCATCTCGATATAGATCGTGTGTTTCAGCCCGTCTCTGTATGATTCGGGCAGCACCCACTCAACGCGCTCACCGCCACCAGAAAGACCCTGCAGTGGTACGCCCTCGGTCGTCCATACCATGCCCTCATTGTCAGCGTCCCAGTGCAGCTCGAGGTGTCGCTTCTTGCGAAGTTCGGGAGGTACGACAAGCTCAACGCGGACCCAGTGGGTTGACCAACTTGGACCGAAAGCTTGACCAACTTGTGTCTGGCGGTAGTGCTTGTCGGCAGCGGTGGCTTCTTGGAAGGTCGGACGGGAGGTGCCAGGAGCAGACCAGACAGAAAGGCGCACATAGGGTCCACCTCTTGCTACACCTTCATTGAGCTTTCTATGAAATCACTTTTGTCAGCACTTCATCCAGGGGGTCTCACATCTGGTCGGAACCTACGACATTAGGCCATTCTCGTAGAACTGGCCCTGATCTGTGAACTGCCGCAGCCGCTCCCTGTATATGCTATGTATCTGCTTCGGCTTGGGCCCGGAGGAGTATTTGGGGTAGCCTGAGCTGACTACAGCTGATTGCGAAGATCCTCCCATATTTTCGGAGAAGCCGAAGCTATGTATGTAGAGAAGCTTGCTCAAACTTGTAAATCCAGGAGCTGCTTGAGGTTGGCCGAGCGGAGGACGTGTTTCAGCCCCCAGATCTCGCACCACCTGATTTGTGGGGTCGAGCCGCGTTTTAGCGCCAGACGCGTTCACGTGCTCAAGAAAATGTCAGGGTAGGTGTGACGTTGCTCCTACGTCTCAGAAAAGCTGTTCCTGACGAGAAATACCAGCATACCCTCCAATGTCAAGTATTGTCGACGCAGTAGCAATAGCATTGAGAGTTCAGGTGGTATCCAAGGCGTATATCTGGTACACTTCTTGAAGCTGCCTTCGGCCATTATAATGGCTATCTGTGTACTATCAAGAAACAAGAGGTATCATCAAAGCGTGCACCCCGTTCGCTATGCTAAATGCCGCGCTCGAAGCGCAAAGAAAGCTCGTGTCGTTTCGTATCATGAAGTCGTCCTCATTCTTTCGCAAAGGCTGCAAGTCCACCACTTATCCTCCATGAAGGTACCGCAATTATGGCAGTTCCATCCAATCCTCTTTTCGTGTGCCGGTACGGCGTTCTTAGTGGCAGCAGCGAGACTTCTTGCGGTCTTTTGTGCCGCTGTCATCGTTGCCACCGTCCGGACGGAAGATGGCCGACTACTGTATGCTGACGGGCTGTAGCCAGATGATGTTGAGCGACGGTCTTCCCAGAAAACAGCCGAACCCGGTAGCTCTGCAGGCGACATCGGGCTCTGAGTCGGCATTGCGTCAGGACCCATGTCCTGCATCGTCGAGAAGTCATCGATAGTGCCAGAACAAGGTCGCGGCCCTGTGCAAGCGTCACAGGCCAAGTAGTCCTGAGGGTTTACCAGCGTGCAGCTGGGACATGTCCAGGTTGATACTCTTCTCGAACGCAATGGTGAAGGTGATCGGCTGAGCGATGTTTGGAGCGGTGTGGGTGCGACTGCGGAAGGACGTCGAGTGTTGTGTTCGACCGGTGACATGAAAGCTGAAGGATGTGGAGAGTTGACAGGGTTGGAGCTGGTGAAGGAGGAAACTGATGGAGCGGCTGAATGATTTGAAGAGTGACATGAACCTGCTGAAGCTGACGAACCGCCAGAGTTGCGGAATGCAGGATGCTCCTCGAGTGGAGGAGCTTTCGAAGGAAGGGGTTTCTCAGGCAGGAAGACCTTGGGGCGCGCTTTGTTATTGGACGCAGTTGGCAGGGGCGGTCTTGAGGTCGGAAAGACGTCGTTACCCAAGGTATCAGAATCTGGCCTTGGTGTCTCGGATAAGCGATTGGAGCGGGCAACTGCGGGAGGAATGTCATCGGTAGTCATGTTCAGGCCTCGAGGGACGTCGTCATCGTCGTCCACGAAGAAGGTCGCTGCCTGCGAGTCCATTGCGGAGTGACTTCTCTTGTGCTTCGACAGTGGAGCAGGAACATCGAGGCCCCTCTCTTGATCCCAATGTAAGCCGTCACTCTTCCACTGCAATGGATCTTGAGGCTCTTGGTTCGCTTCATCTTGCTGCGCAAGTTCCCACAACGCCTCAGCAATGGCTCTGTCGTTGGCCTGATCCTCCTCAGCTTGCGTTCGGAAACCGTTCCTGGTTGCCTCGTTTGCCAGGCGCTCGTCTCGGTCGCGGTTACCAGATCCACAGCCCTGTGTGATTGTCTGACGGCGATTGCTGACTGCGTCCGTGATCACACCGCGAATGTCGGTACTTCGTGGAACAGGTCGGCCACCCAGTCGCTGTCCAGAGCCCTTCTGTAAGGTGTTGCGCCGCTCGGCAGTCAGTCGGCGCTGGCGTCGCATCTCGTGTGCAGGTATTCGAGCGCCTCCAAGTCGGTATCCTTCTGACAGGAAGCCCTCACCCGTGTAGCCCTTGATCTTGAGATCTGTGTACTCGTCACGGAGCTCATTCCAGAGCTTATGGAAGGCTTCGTTATGCGGGCCGATCACATTGTGACAAAGCCTGGGCACCGAAGTTAGCTTCGAGTATTTGCGATAGTTTTACGTCAACGTGAATTACATACTCATGTAACATGGTATCCACACAGCTGTCGAGGGGGAGGAATTGCGTCTTGTCGCCGGCGTAGCGCAAGCGCAGGCAAATCTTCTGTCCGCGGTTGACGTTCAGGCCTTACCCACCAGTTAGCTTGATGTCTTGATCCGGACAGTATGAAGCATGGCAGTACGCACCCAGAAGGTTGTTCTGCTCGGGCCAAAACTCTGTCAGTGTGCCGACATGCCAGCCTCGATTCCGCATGACCGGCTTGACAAGCGAGGCGATCTTTTGCAGCTCGCGCAAAGCCTCATTGGCGCGAGGAAGCTTGTCGAGATGCACGTAGGAACCTACGAGTGCGTCTAGCTCGCGCATGTTGGTGGCGGCTCGGTGTGGCGGGGCAAGGAAGATGAGCGCTGGCGATAGAGAGTTTGGGGGCTAACGTGTCTTCTTGTACGAATGAAACGCACGAGTAGTTGTGGAGGCGAGAGGAGCGAGGGCATAGTCCGCAAATGCTGCGGAAGGAGCCGGGATGCGGGACGTGTTGGACGAAGAGGTGGGTGTATGAGTGTCTCAGGACTGCAGCGCGGGGGAAGAAATAGCTCGACAATGGACGCAATGTAGGTGAGATGGCGGGAAGAAGGTGAGTAAGAATGTTGCCTGAAGGCACGGCAGAGGAAGAAGGATGGTTTCGAGGTACCAGATGGAGGTGGAGGGCCAAACGTGGACTGGGTTCATGCAATGAATGTGATAATAACAGTGCTATCAGATTGGCCCACGCGCCAGCACCCGGTCGACACGAGAGGGTTCTTGATAATGTGTGGAAGTGGAAGTTATTCGAAAATGGTCGAGGCGTGGAAGACACATGTCCAGAAGTGCGCAGTAGATAGGCGCAACGCACAGAGCAGAGATGAGCCTCGCGTCATGGGGCTGAGGGGATTGGGCGGGCCAGTGGAGCTAGCGATGGCATTATTCGCGATCGGACGAAAAGTCACCAAATTAAGACACGTTTTCTGAGCCGCTCTGATCACGCAAAGGCCTCGTGCAGCGTGCTCTTTAGCTGCACCCGCCAGCTCGGTCCCGATGTCTTGTCTCGGTTGCTTCCCGCTCTTAACCAGGGCAACGGACGCAAATCATGGCCCCGCAGATGTGTGCGAGGAGTCCATGGTACTTCGATGTGCGAGGAATCCCTTCATACAAGTCGAGGCTTATATATATCATCTGGGCGTGATACAGTTGTATTCTGAGCTGAGTTTCTCATGCTAATACGTCCAGCTCCGTGAACTATCGCCAATATACACTGGCAATCGTACGTGTCAAGATAGGTTGCCGCCCAGTCAATGAAAGCTAGTACTACAGCCTTCGCGTTTACATGCTTGCGTCTGGAGAATGGAGTAGTGTTTGCTACGCCAGCTTCTTGTCGCTTTTACGGCCAACGGGAACACTAAAGTGTTCGTAGGTATACGCTCGACGCCGTCCAGTGTGAACTTGCTTGATGGCAAGCGCCTAGGGTCGGCAGCGTATCCTGACATGCACTATCGTAGCAACGAATTCTCCGGGGGCGCATTTCACTGTCCAAAAGCGGCCAACGCGCATCTTTTGTTTCACATTGCACTGCCTGTCTCGGTACCCCATTATTTCTGTCCTCCCTTGCATAGCAGTAACCGAAATATCCTTCCCGTTCAATAATGACGTCCGACGACCAGGCTTTCCTAGATACAGTGAGTATCACCATTGGCTTGGGTACTATACACGATACTGACCAATGAGACCATCGCCCAGCTTGCCTCCTACTCCTCCCACATCAGTCGCACAGTCGTTGAATTTCCTTATGCAGACGCTATCAACGGTGGTATAGACGAAGCCAGCAACAAATTAAGAGGCGCTCTCGATTCGGCCACATGGCTGCCGAACTTCGCAAGACCGAGGCCTCCTCCACCCCCGCCACGCACCCTCCGGTTCCCTCGAGGCGGCAAGGGCATGGTTGGCGCAACCGCGGACTGGCTCATTGAACACCGTGCTGCAGTCGCGGCGGCAACCGCCTTCTTCGGCACTGGCGCGTTTCTTTATGCCAGAAGGCGCCGCATATATGCCAAGAAGAGAAGAGCAAAGAAATCCAAGACTGGGGCGCGGTGCGAGGTCGTCGTCGTAGCAGGGTCACCAAATACGCCCATAGCCAGGTCTATTATACTCGACCTCGAGCGAAGAGGCTTCATCGTCTACGTGGTGACGGAAAGTCCAGCAGAAGAAGAAGACGTAAAAGCGGAGCGCAAAGCAGATATACTGCCTCTGCATCTAGACGTAGAAGATGTATGGTTTCTACGGCTCCATCTCCTTGACGATTTGCTGACAAAAAGCGGCCAGCCTCTTGATGTGGACAACACAATTACCCAGTTCAGACAGCTCTTGAGAACACCACAGTATGCATCGGCCGGCAGCGAGCCACATGACTTGTCGCTAGCTGGTCTGGTACTCGTGCCAGACATTACATACCCATCAGGTCCTGTAGAAACCATACCTACGGAGATATGGTCCGATGAACTCAACACGAAGGTAAGTTCAACAGCGTCCACACCTGTCCTTCTGTAGTCCTGGAGGCCACCCTCAGCATCTGAATCGCCGGCGATGACACGCGGATTGCCTTTCGAGATCAAGCGCTGCTAGGGTAACTGCTGCGTCACTAGTCTTGGTTGGTAGCCCTGCGTACTAGTATATCAGCAGCCGCTCGCTCTCTGCATTACTACAATGTCTAGCGCCCAGCAAGCAGCGAGCTGGCGTTGTCCCCGTAAAGCTGGTCTGAAATTTGCGCACGCTAGTGTGACTGCTCTTCATAATGGGTTGTACTGACATTTTATCTCTAGGTAAGCCGAAGAGCATCCACACATCCTGTTCTCTGGTCTCGGAGCTACTATAAGCCAGCAAGCGCGCCGGCGTTGTCTCACAGGCTTCGTCTGAACCGCAACTCAAGATAAGGCTGTGCTGACGTCTTATTTCTAGGTGCTCCGCACCGTCGCCATTGCTCAGGCATTCTTGCGCACCCTGAGCGAGCTTCAATCGCGCATACTGATCCTAACACCTTCGATAGTCTCGAACATGAGGGTACCCTTCCAGAGTGTCGAGAGCACGATGGTGGGCGCTCTTGAGGGCTTTTCTGCAAGTCTCCGCAGCGAGGCGGCAACGATAGGGGTTAAAGTGTGCCAGGTACGGCTTGGTCACTTTGACCATAACGCTGCGTCAACGCGAGGCGCACTTACCAGTGATGCTGGGCAGGAAGTTCTAAACTGGCCATCGTTCGCTCGCACTGCATACGCGCAAAATTATCTCGCCGGCAAGGACGTCTTCTACGGCAAACAGCAGCTGCTTCGAGGGATCGGGCAGAACAAACGCAACCGAGGCAGCCATCTGCGCGAATTGAACAACGCAGTCTTCGATACACTGACCCGCTCGCGGCCGTGGAGTGTGCAAAGGGTAGGTCAAGGCAGTGTGGCATACGGCATCATTGGAGCTTTGACGCCGTCAATCCTAATAAGGCGGATGATGGGCATCAAACCTGTAGATGGTACGAGTAGGACGCGTCGCTTGAGCGAGTCCGGCTCATGGGAAAGAGTCAGCCCTGAGCAGTGATGGTGGCGGTCATGCGGTGTGAGCTCCTCTTATTTCTAATCTGTTTGAATGGCATCATGAAGAGTCGTCCTCACTCATAACCCGTCGGCTCGCATGAATGCCTTGTTGAGGCTCCCTTTCACGAGAGCCGTCGAGCAGCGGCGTATGAGGTTGGCGTTGGGTAACACTGCCCACCTATTGCGTGAAGGACGACTCTGCTGTGCATGAACAGCCATCTTTGAGTGACTTTGGCAACACCATGGAATGGTGTAGCAGCGCTGCCTGCAGTAGCCTCCACAAAGAGGCGTTCAAGATCTTGGAGAAGGCTGCTAATTTAGACAAAAAGGTCTAGGCTTACTACGATCTCCGTAAGCTAAGACGAAAGCAGCTTAGTGTTCAAGGGGCGAAAGCGTGTCAGTGGGCCTTGGCGCCGGCAGAGCGGGAAAGATGAACCGAGCACAGTGAACCCTGCGGCTATTGACGCCCCTCCGAGCTCCTTACACCACCATGCCCCCTAATATCAGTGCACTTTCCATCTTACGCCGCCAACGCCGTACTTCCGCCCTCGTCTCCTCTACATGATCTTCTCTTCGAAGTTCGAAGAACCGCCTCTCGCTGCTCGTTGCCATCCATTCTGCTGCTCCTGATCCTCTCTGCAGCGAACCCGACAATCAGCTTAAGCAGACGTGAAGAGGACACCATCGACCCTTTTGTGACCCGTCCATACTTCCGCGCAGCATCGCATGGGCGGACAGGGCGCCTCAGATCTTCAAGAATCCTCTTCAGGACCTCATTGTCATGGCATCCTCTCGCCCACAACACATCGACCTCTCCCAAACCTCTTCCTTCTTCAATCCTCAAAGACTGGGAACGCCCTCTCCGAACGAGATCCCTCCGTCACCCCGCTCTGGCGAAGTGCCGCCGGCGCTGTCTCCTCTTGATGCGTTCGCTCAGCAGGGACGTTTGCTTGCCGCAAGATTTGAGGAGCAGGATGGGCGACGGATTAGCCGCTTACCACCGTTAACCGTTGCAAACGAGTTCGGCAAGCCGCGGCCAGGCTACTTCTCTCGGCCTTTCCAACATGGAGAACAGACGAAAGCCCCATCGCCGCCGCGATCAGGGCAACCAGGAAACAATCCCGAAGTCTCTCGATCTCAGAACAAACATACCTCCTTCTACCCTTCCATACACGGAGATGACACATCCTTGGGGCTCTTCGCAGACGCGTCTTCGTACGAGAAACCGGCTTTGGCACCTGTGTCAGAAGAGCGTTCGCCGGACTTGAATGCCATGCAACAATTTACGCCACGGTCCATGTCCCCTGAGCCCATTCACAATGACTTCTCCGACACTTCGCGGGTTGACTTTGCTCCGGAGCCTCCGCGGAAAGCACCCACGAACGAGTCTCTGAAGTCGAGCTCCTCGTTGAATCACGGTCTAGCTCCGCCTTACAAGCCCCATTTCGCGGCGCCGCGCTCACCAAGAGGCCAGCCTAGCATTCGCTCTGTTCGGATGGACAGCGGTGATGACTCTGACGCTATGTCCTTTCAAAGCGATCCCTACGATCTGACTAGCTATCAGAGGAAGCCGTCATTGAAGAGTATGCGAGACAGACCTCGCTCGCCCTTCTCACCGACACTCAACGGCAGGCGGTCCCCATCCATTTCATCAGAGATATCCAATTCCGAATTGCAAGGACCACCGCGCCGATCCATGAACTTCTCGAGACCTATTAGTCCCGCTTTGCGAATGCAGAAGCGGCCTTCTATGGACTCACGACCCTCGTTTGATCAGTCAACCCGCACGCTCACTGCCGACAACGATACCGTCCGCCCCTCAATCGATGGGTTCTCGTTCCAGGAGTCCGTTCAAGACCTCGAAGCACCTTCGCAACCATGGGCCGATGACAATGCATCCGTCCATTTGACTGACGATGAGCGAGCGCCGAAGCAATCTGACCCTAACGGCGCTTCCTATACCTATGCTAGGTACGCCTTGCCTCGAGGACGTAAAGTCGTCTCAAACGGATCTTTCAAGGCACAAAGTTGGCTTGCTCATCAGTTCGAATGGGATCACCCCACGTACGATTCCGACGGCCAAACGAAGAGTCAAAAGCCAGATAGCGCACACGGCCACGCGAAAGGCCCTGTCACGCCTTCAGAGCCAGAGCCTGACTTGCGGCTTGAAAGAGAACCAACATTGCCTACCATTGCCGATGTGCCTTCACCGGACCCGCAACCTGCCAAGACTGCGCTTCATAAGCCTCAAGCTTCCTACAACGACTTCATCGCTAAGATTCCGCCCGAGCCCCCCGAAGACGATCGTCCCTCTATTGCTCGGTCACGCTCTCACGACGAAGGTGTCTCTCGTCCTCCACAGGGTCAGAGTCGTTTTCACGAAGAAGGCATCGCACAGCCTCTACCCAACACAACGCCGAAGAAGTCCAATACTGTGTCGCCGAAGTCATCAACCGCATCTCCCATAACCTCGAAGCCTTCCCGCGAGACCGAGCGAGTGCCTTATCTTCACCGCAAATCCGAAGATAAACCGCGCAGGTCGATTGACAAGAAGCGGACTAAGGATCCGTTCAGAGACACGCACACACCTACTCCTGACCAAGTACCTGCGGCGGACCATTTGGTCAAAGGTATTGAGCTGCACGAGAGCGGCAATGTGCAGAGAGCCACGTATCATTTGCGCATCGCCGCTCGGGCCGGGCTTCCCTCCGCCATGCTGTTGTATGCGCTTGCATGTCGACACGGCTGGGGCATGCGTCCGAACCAACAAGAAGCGGTGCTCTGGCTACGCAAAGCTGTCGATATCTCGAGGCTAGAGGTCGACAAGGAAGCGCCAGACCATCTGCTGCCGCCTTCCTTTGGAGGTCCGCAAGACAAAATGCGACAGAAGCAGCACAAAGCCCAGCTGGCTCTGTCCATCTACGAGCTCGGGGTGAGCTACTTGAACGGCTGGGGTATCCAACAGGACAAGGCGCTGGCTCTGCGCTGTTTTGAGATTGCGGCCGGATGGGGCGACGCCGACGCATTGTCAGAAGCCGGCTTCTGCTATGCGAAGGGTGTTGGATGCAAGAAGGACCTTGCGAAGGCTGCTGAGTATTACAGACGGGCTGAGAAGCAGGGTGTCAGCATGGCGGGCAACAGCTGGATCTACAAGGACAAGTACAACCCCAAAGAGCCGTCAGCTGATGATGATCGAGGGCGCGGTGCTGGAAAGGAGGAGAAGAAAAAAGGGCGAGACAAGTCGCGCACTAGGACGTTCTTTGGTGGGCGCAGAAAGCATGCTGAGACGTCGGCTTGAGGGCAGGCAGAGAGTACGACGCAGACGCGCTGCATGCTGTGGGCGAGGCGACCACGAATGATCTGACGCAATATGAATGGAGCTTTAGTCACTCGCTCTGGTCCTGACAAGATGTAAGATGTGATCATATCATATTGACCTCTGTCCTTCAACAGCATATATACTAATTATGCTAGCCAAGCGGCTAATACCTGACCCATCCAGTTCTTCTTCTTCTCATACCCGTCGGACATAGCCAGCAGCCCGTAGTCCTTAGTATCAATAGTGAGGCCCGGGCGGTGTGGTTGTTGAACGGAGCCCGCGTTCACGTGACCGAAGACTCTGCCGTAATGTACTTGGCAGTCAACGAGAGTGCTATAGTCTCCTTTCTCATTACTACACCTGTTCATACACTGACTCATCACTAGGGATATAGTTGTGTTCCAATCGCCGAAGCCTCTTCTAATGGAACACATCTACCCAATTAACGGCCTCCACGGATGCTTTCACCCTAGGGACGCAACAAAGCCCCCACTCTTGCTTAAGCTAGTAAGTCCAAGCACAGCGGTACACGAGTGCCAAGCGAGGGCGAATTGACGGACAACTAGTCCGCACCAGATGGCTTTCCGCAGAGCCTGTGCGCAGAGCCTGTACGCAGTAGCGTGGTGCCTCTGGACCCAGCATCGCCCGCTACGCCGGCTACCTAGTCATCAAGTCAATGCGCGCGCCCTAGAAGCAAAAGTAACTGTCTGCTGTGCTGAACGTGTAGGTCTGATGCCGGAAGTCAGAATTGCTTTGTGCTATGCATGTGTGCGATTGACGATATGTATTGCACGTCTGGTCACTCGTTCAGGGTATATGTTCTCTGCGCAAAGTATCTCAAGCGATGCCCTCTTTGCTGAGGCCTAATGGATTATACGTTGTAGCAGGGATTACTCCGGTTTTGTGCGATGACTTTCTATCATCAATCCGATATGTCCGCGCCTCATCACGCTGGTGCTACGATGTGTGTGTCTTACTGTCAGTCCTGCGCCGCTTCTTTAGTCTCCATTCTTGAACTTCCTCAATCTAAGAGAAGAATGGCATGCGCTGTGCTCCACGCTGTTGGTGTCTGCAAATAGCTGGACTCATTTGACGTTGCGACAGCACATGCGGCCGGCCGACTAGCATACTCTAAGTAGAGCATGAAAGTCATCCGACGTGGTGTTCAAGCTTCGCAGCATCCTCGGAACCCGGAAACTCTACCTGCATGACTTCGACGCGCTCTTTGGCTCCCAGGCATGTCTCGACGTTTTGTTTGGCCTCGTGCTCGACTTATGGCGCGAGCCTAATGGGCCGAGAAGGGTGTGAGCTGGGAGGGACCGAAGCAACAGTTTGCGTACATTGACGTTGTATGGAACAAAGTCGATGTCGGCGTCGCGGGTGAATGCTCGCAACACACGAGTATGTGCCGATGAGGCGATAGAGAATCAAGAGCTGTAGCGTACTAGGTATATGTGACCAATACGCTGCGTCTAGCATTCAGCTTGAAATGGAAAGCGAGAGTGATCAAGATATGAAGAGCAATGTTCTAGGAGGGGGAACGGAAGCAAGTCTAGAACAGGAATGCTGGGCTGATCTCTGTGCTGCGGTGTGCTCACGAACATGCTGCTCTACAGAAGGTATTCTGTCTCGACCCTAGTTTGGATTCCTTTGCAGGCTGGCCACTGGCTATATGTCGCGATGATTGCTAGTCTAGCATACTGAACGCCCCAATTCATCGGCTACTTAGGTTGGTTCTCAGGCAGAAGCTGAAGCGGCTACGTTCATGTTAGTACAGCACTATCGAGACTTCTGTGAAACCCTCCCCTACTTACTTTCAACCCATCACACGGGGACTCCCTCGCGTGTCTGATAACGTGGCTTTTCGAAAACTGTCCGTTATTGAATTCCTTATTACATTTCGTGCACCTCCAAACGTCGTGAGACGGGTTACGGAGAAAGTGTTCTCGATATTCAGCTCCGACTCCCTAATTTTATGATTAGAAGCATTACTTGCTCATAATTTTGAGCACACTCACCTCTCCCGTGTTGCAGCCTTCGTCTAGATGATGGGTTGCGTTTGGTTTCCCCTTAAACATTTGTTTGCAGTTCTGACACCAGTGGGTGAGAAAGTTGCCCCCTTTCCCGTCTGGAGTAAGGCGAGTGTCGAAGGATATTTCCCTTTCGGCTGTATTCTTGTTGCGGTCTGTAGTTCTTGCTGAGGATGACATAGTCTACGATATGCGTACTTCGATGAAATGTACGTTCGACGAGCTGTAGTAGAACAAATTGAAACACGATTTGTAAACCGAGGGTGTGAAATGTAAGCTTTGTTGTAAAAAAAAGAGATTGCGTATTGGCTTGGATCAGATTGTTTTTAGAGAAAGACTTTCAATGAATGCTAGGGGATGGAACAACTATTTGTATCCTGCATTGGCCGTGTCTCTGCCACTACAGCAGCTCAGGAGCTTAGATGCATAACGCACTCAAGGACAGATCGTATCTTGCTGAGTTACGTAGCTCATGCGCATAGCAGGAAGATCCAAGCTGCGTTTCCAGTTTTGTTGAAGGAATTCTGTAGGCAGGATGCATGTTAGTTCCCAAATAGCAATCACTACCAATTGTCAATTGGTACTCACCACATGGCCATAATCATTACATCTGCAAAGAAGCCACATAACACTCCTCTGACGCTTTAGTCCTCGGACAACGACGGAGTCTCTAGCAACAGATCGACACTCGACGATACTTTGCTTTTAATGGCGTTCATACTACTGTAGCATATGCTGTACGTGAAAGGATAAAGTAGACTTGTGCGAATATTTAGGAATACATTGATATCTCCGGCTAGACTCGGCTCAACGATCTTCCGTAAGGGTTCCGACACCCGTGATCCAAGTGTCTCAAATCTAGTACTTCCTTCTCGTTTGTGCTCACGTGTCACGCACGGTAGCTATGGGCCGTGATAGTTAAGGACTACCAAACAGTAATCAATCCGTCTTCTTCAGCGACGACTCCTCTCGTAACAGTCGATAGGCCCGTGCATGAATCCTCATCGCTCCTACTTGAATCCTCATCGCTCCGTCGAGAACTCATCTTCGGCCGATCCCCAATCGCGCTCTGCTGGGTGATGAATTTAACACCCGGGGCTCCTGCAGATCAGGTGCGCTTATCGCACATCCGTCAACGCGTTTCAAAGTACTAGTGCAAAAGTTGTAGGAGCTTCAGAAATCCTACTTTAACGGTCGGGATATAGCGTCTGCAAGCATAATACAATCCTTGGGTGGGCGACACGTGGCATTCTGTCATAGACACCCGCTATTTCTTCTCAGTTTGTCATCCTGTCCTCTAATGATTGCGAGCTATTGTGTATGCTGTGACGGCTATCTCAGCCGCGAAAGCTGGCTTCCAACCCAGAACCCAGCCTTATGGTCCGACGGCACGGCTGAGAACCGAGATGTAGAGCACATACGCATACATGGTCCTGTCTACCCAAAAACTATACAGACTATAAAGAGCCGGCATAGCAAATAACTCCCGAAATTACAGACGATTCTCCCACCTGCCGAAGATTCTGCTGAGTGGCTCTAACGAGAACTTTTCTGCTTATGACCTGCAGCAATACGATCTTCGAGACCTGTCCACTTACTGCCGGCATTCGGAACTTGTCATCTAGCGCAGCGGTTTTCGCAGGGCCTCAATTCAAGTATACTTGCGAGTCTATGGCAGTGCTATGTTACCCTCTTGTGCCTACCCTCGTTCCCGAAATTACCTATGGATACCGCTATATTGGTCTTAATTTACAGCGGCTGTGCTGATGGTGAATGGCACGGCCTAATGGAAGGGCCCGCCAAGCTAGCTCGACGTGCGATACCGTGCCTTACCGAGTTCACAGGTATCTGATTCTGTCTCCCTCGCACCTTGAGCGCTTTCCTCCATGGTTATGCGACTGACTGCGTCTCGCGATCACTGCTAGCCTTCATCTTCCTCCTCCTTAGTGGGGCGTGGTCTCTGAGGCAAAAGTTCTAATTTCTTTACCGGAATCAGCAAATGCTCTCAAGTCTTCTTTTCCACTTTTGAAAGCCTACTTGAAGCTCATCACACGGGTTGCGCCGTGCATGCTGCAGGGCGTTACTCTTCGCGTCCAGGATCCCATGAAATGCCAGGCCACACTTGGTGCACTCCCAGACTGCGATTGATTTGTGACGGATGTAGTGCTCTCGGTAGTTCGCTGGCACTCCCTGCTTTACCATTAGGTATAGTTTGTTATACGAGAGAGTAGCCAGTGCTACTTACGTCCCCAGTAACGCAGCCTCTTGTGAGATGTCTCGATTTAGCAAAGGGTGTTAAGAATCTTTGCTCGCAGTTCAGACATTTATAGGAGCGGATGTGGCCACCTTTCCCGTCTGACTCATCTTCGGTGTCGAAAGCTATTTCTCTTTCCTTGTCGTATTGTGCTTTTGAGGCGTATTCTCGTGAGGTAGGCATCGTGTTTAGCCCGCGGACATCCGATGAGAGATGAGAAACGACAATGAAAAAAGACTCGGGATTCCAATAATGTGAGAGAATAGTTCTGTCATAGATAAGAGGTTGCGTATCAGATCCACTCAAATAGCTCTTCCGTGTTTGTTTTGTGAAGACTGCTAGGTAAGGAAGCACCACTACATGTCGCTTGGGATACGGGCTGCGCGAGTTCATGCCAGTGTTGGCGCCGGGGGCCAACGACCGTCCGTATCCAAAGGCATAGCCTCTATCGGCCACGTCTCTGCGACTAGGTATATGTGCGCTTATGAGCAGCAAAGCTGATGGGGCGGATCTGGCCTTGCCAATATCCACGGCGGCAGGATCTAAACCGATTGGGTGACACACGAAGTTATACTGCTTGAAAATATCACAAACCAGTTGCTACTGTAATTTGTGCGAACAGCCAGCAAGACGTGAGCATACTATCCCTTTGCGTCCCAATGGTCGTTGGCCCCCAGCGTCGCACATATGGCAAATACGTGCGGAGCAAGAGCGGAGCAGGAGTTCGGAAACTGAAACGGTCTGTGCTTTTGATAGCAAGAGCATTTTGCGATCCTCGTGTCACGTGGCCTTCCTCACCCAAACTGCTTACATTTGGTATGAAAGGCAGCTGAATGAGTCTTCATGTTTCTTCAGGAACAACAGGTTACTTGTGCTATTGCTTGGGGTCCAAAATGAATACGAGCCTCAGGGCATATAGTACAAACTCAGTGTTCCTCTGACCCCAGAGCAGTTCACGCTTGTAAGTTCAGCCAGCCCGTTAGTGTACGCCCAGCATTCTTAGGGCGGCATTCCAATGCAAGACTTCTGAATCGGGAGAAAAGATGCAAGACAGCTGTACATATCAGCCTCAGACGCAGCAATCGCACATCTGGCAGCCCGTTTCAGAGTTCCCTGGTGCGGCAACTGCGTCAGCTTGCAGATCTGACTCCGGCTATCGAGATGCAGCGTTTGCAAACAGCGTGCAGCCCGTGATTCGGGAACGCATGTCATCTTGTCGTAGACCCCTCCTTTCTTGCCCGCTGGGAAACAAGCAGGTGTGTCCTCCAACAGGCATGAGCAATTCTTGCAAATACCAACAGCGATCTCTACACTTCGAACAATCCTGTGCTTGACCTTTCGCTGGATCTTTATGGAGTCCATATAGTCGGGGTTAGACTTCATCACGGCCAAGCACCGCAGCGCGTTTGAGACACTCATTGTTCATGTCAGGCCGGACTATTGATGGGCGTTAGCTAAAATCCAGTACCATCAGCAGAGCATTCAGTGCCAGTGAAGTTAGTGGAGCGGTCTCCGCTTATTAAGCCCTATACCAGTACCGCTCCGTACCATCTGCGTGGGATCCGCTCCAGAACCGCCGCAACCAACTAAGAACTGGTTACCAATGGTAACCGGTGGCAACGTTTGTATGTGTGCCCTAGTCCAGAATCGGAAGGTCGCCTTACGTATTAATCTTCCTGAAACTCTACCTATACTCTATACAGTGCTTATCTGGGTATACCTACCAAACTATTACCAGAACCACCTAATGAGGCTATAACCGCTCCGCCTCGTTACTTGAGAGGTGAGAGTTGACCCGCTTTCAGCGGTTGGTTACCAAGATCGACTATTAGAGACCGTTCTACTAACTTCACTGGCCTTCACATGGGACGAGTGTTGTCTTCATCCCACAGAATGCCAGCTACGCCAGCTCTTGGCTGTCTATACGGCGTTTTCGAAAACGGTACTGTATCTTGCAAATGTGCTCGACATTTCGAGCATCTTGTAGCCAAGCGGCGTTCTGTCCTGGTATGAGCAATATGGAAATTCATCGACGTGGCCCCGCTCGTGCCCTCGATCGCTGTAGGTCCTTCAACGAGGGCAGTTCTGCATCGCTCCCGTAGTGACGACATCACATCGCACAAGCCGAACCTTCATTGATGTTGTGCTGACGGCAGGTTTCGAGCGGCGCTCGTTTCGCAAGCCTACTACATGTGCGACGTGGAGAGTCATACATGCACGGAGGCCACTTGCGCTGTTACCTAGGTGATATGACATACGAGTGACTGGCAAAGCGCTCATCGTGACCTAAACGCCAACTCGTATTGGCTTTCAGTCAACAACGTGCTCCGCGCTACGCGGCGCATTCCCCGAGCGTCCACTTCAACCTCGCACATCATCAGTGCATCCGTCTCGTCCGCTCCCTTGGTATCTTCTTGCTTGATATCTTTGATCCCAATCGCCATAAAGTTCTTTCCTGCTTTTGCCCGATCGTGATAGTGGTGTTTGTGACTGGCGACGCAGTCAGCGCTCTTTAGCATGCCATGCCGTTGCCATATTCGTTTGCAGACATGTAATAAGAGTTTAGCTAGTACTCACAATACACACCCGTGGAGCTTCTGCGCGCCAGGCTGATCCCGCTTGTCCTGAAATCTCTTCTCGAACTCCTCGACGTTCTCGTTTGCGCATGCTTCAAACATGTCTTTGGCCCACGCCTTTGGGTCACCCGAGGACTTGGCTTTGCGCTTACGCCAGATCGACACAAAAACCGTGATCTGATAAGGGTTGCCGTTGACTGTGATGGAGCAAGGGAATTTGTGAGCGTTGTGCAGGTAAAGGTACACAGCGCTAATCATGGTGCGGCGAGGCAGTGTCCTTGTGTAACTATTTAGAAATGCTTCGAACTTCGACGTCCTGTCGACGGCTTTAGAAAACGAATACAGAGAGTTGATACTTCTGCGAGAGCGTATGCGGAGCTCAGAGTGTTTTAATAGCGCGAGTGTGATGGCGCTGGATGATATCTCCTGGATGCGACGTGTACAATCACAAAATATGACTGTTACACGGTCGGTGTCACTCCGCCTCGAGATCGCGTCCCGCGAAGAAATTCTGATTGATTATGATGTTTATTTAGATGTATTGACCATTGCATCACGATGCAAACACTGCTCGTCAATCTTGTGAGTGACCCAAAAGCATTACACGTCCGGTTTGATTTTCACTATTCAGTAAGATTGCCCAATCGACAAAGTGGACGGCATAGCTTTCTGTTGAACAGTGGTCTTCATCGTTGCTCTTGCAAAGAGGCGTGCTTCGATGCATATGATTGGCTCAACAGCGTGATGATTACACATTTCTTTTCAACAATAGAGAAGAATAAGATGATCAGGAAACGTGTTCTTCAACATAGAGAGAATTAGCGCGTGGCAGCGTTATATCACTCGGTGACTTAGTTGCAACATAGTACCAATAGCTAGGGGCCAAGGTGTTCTTTGGAAGGGGTTTTTGTTTGATCAAAATTAATCTATTGCGTGCGATGTTGATACTGGGAGTGTGTTCTGAAACGAAAGGTCCCCAACATTCTGAGCGCAATCGACTAAGGCAGCAAGCAAATCTTGAGATTCAAGTGTTAGCACGTGGCGCTCTGAAGAGGACTGTCACGGGGTACCCTACGCGCTTGATGCATTCCTTTCCGCAATAGCCGGTGAATGAGCTCTTGACTAGGTCTCAAAATACCACAGAAGCTAGAGCGTAGACGCTGTGAACTTACCCGGAAACCAGACGTCAGCACAGCCCTCTCCGAGGTGTATAACGGTCTCAAACGCAGTCTTTTGAGATAGCACCAGTGCGCTAGCTGCCCGGCACTGGCTTTGAGGTGATAAAACAGAATGTGTGGATGCTCTAAAGCTTGCGCACTAAGTGCATCTTTGTTTCCAGTGACGCATGTGAAAGTGATGTTGCTCGTGATCTGCAACGAGGCAAGTCCTGCGGACATTTGCGCGCTTACTTCCAAACTCTGTCGCGTGACCCGTACAAGCACTTGCAATTGAATGACTTGAATGTAGGTAAATTCCGTCTCGGGACGCACAACGATTCGATCCGGCCTCAGAAGTCTGCGCACCGCCCGCAGTCGCGAGGACCTCGCGCCGCACATGCCCGATGCATAATCTCGCCCTTAACGCCCGATCTTTGAAGACACCTTCATGCCAGTAGTGCTGCGGGACAGCAAACCGACTCTTGATGTCTTCCGGCTTCTCTGACAACTTCTTCAGGTTTTCTTCCTCCGCCTCGAGCGCCTGCACCACGCTCTTCTGGTTGTGTTCGCTGACCTTTGCTCGACGAAGTGCCTCCTGCAATACGTTTGTGCAGCCGTAAAGATGGAAGGACTCCGATCCGGCGTTCTCAGGCGCGCCGACGTCGATGTCGTGGAGGGGGTAGTGCCAATGTGCACAGTCTAGGGAGTCCATGGTGTGACGCTTCAGACGCTTGTGGAGTTCATCGTTAATCAATAGGTGTTCGAGATGGTGACTAATGTTGCACATTGACCATCCTTGCTCCTTTCCCGTTTCATTGCCGTGTTCGTGAGGGTGCATTGTGAATACCCGATGTTCTGGTAAGCAAGACCAAATCTTGGATGTGTACGCATATTTTAGATCATCATGACATTGAGATTTTATGATGGACTAAGACAAGTGAACAGATAAGATGAGACGAAGTGGTGCAACGGAAATTTGACGAAAAAGGAATATTCTTTCCTCGCGGCGATTTCAAGATAGCTTCTGTTTTGTGAACAGACTGTGAGGATAGTTGGCACTTCGCCTGATCCTTCGAGGGACAGAATTCATTTCGACCCAAAGCGTCCCGATCATAGGCTGAAGCATCGAGCCAGAGAAGGCAAGCTTTACGCTGTTCGGTAAGCCGGGGAAGGCAAGAGCCGCGTGCGGACCATCCTGAGCCAATGCAAAGTGCGCGAGGCTGGCCAGCACAAACTCGCAGATGTTTACTTACCTCAGCTTCATTCTCAGATTTGAAAGCAAAGACTGCTCCATCTGAGGATTGGCTGTCTTGGATTCTCTGCACGCGAGTAATTCGGCGCTTCGCGACACCCACCGAATCAGAGTACATCCAATCAATATGGACATATGAAATGGTTCAAGTAAAGCCAGAATGTGGTCTTGATTGAGCTAAACTTTCCAACTTGCGAGGGGACGGGTGAGAATGGGCTGGGTAGGTGATGAAGGACATATCCTATGCTCCTCCTTGGCAGACGTCAACGCTGTACTGATTGCCTTTTGGCTTCAAGGGCGGTGCAGGTGAGATTGTCAAGTCCAAAGTATGGCAGCAAGTGACTGACGAGACTGGGCACGATGAATTGAGATGGAAGGGAACACATGGCACGTGACGGAGTCATCTCCGCAATGTCTTGGCATTTTCAAAAGCTTTGACCAGGTACAATCAGATTTCAGAAACATTGAGTACAGCTTTCCTCAGACTACGAATACCCTTTGTACTAAGCTGAAACGGATTCTCTTTCCTGGCGTGGATGAGGCTCTCGTCCGTGCACTTCACACATGCTCGAACACGCTGCCACAAGACCAGCACCAGCCACCACTCACTCGTTCGTCTCATACACAGTATCGATCTGCGAAATCTCGCAGCTCGTGTCCGTCAGGAAAGTAGTGTACTGAATGACCCGCGTTCCGTTCACCCCCTCCGGCGACCCTCGTAGCGTACCATTCCACGCCGCGACAACCACAGTCGACACAATGGGGCCGATGTCAAGACCGTCGGGGCCCTTGCCTAGAAGGAAGAAGGGCGCAACGGGCGAGTAGATCGAGCGGCGCAGCTCGGCGGCGTTGCGCGCGGTCACGACTGATTGTCCTGCGCGGCCTCTTCAGGAACTCCGGGTTAGCTGGAGGAGCAAAGGGGTGGATGAAGGGGCACTTACTCGCTGCGGACTACGTTCGAGGTCAAGGGGATTCTTGCGGCTGCTGCGGGTGTCTTGGCGTATAGGGCGTCGATGTGGAGGCGTGTTGATGCGACATGGCAGGGGGCGCCGGGTTGGAAGCCTTGGCCAGCTACTAAGGTCGCGAGGCCGGAGAAAGCAGAGAGAAGGGTAACGAACTGGACCATGGTGGGCGAATGGTGAGTGGATGGTGAGTGCGAAGTAAACTGTGCAGACTTTCTGAGCTGCTTCTCAATCATGCATACTTATATTGTCCCAACTGACTGCAGCCGAGGTAAGCTTTTGACAGGACCCATAGATCTAGGCCGATTGTGCAACATGCACAAGGCATACTTGCTGTGGCCGGCGATGGCTGGAAAGAGCATTTTGTGGGGTTTCAGTACGCATTGGCGAACGCTTGCAGTGCCCAGACATGTTGACATATAGACCAGGGTTTGGATTCGCGGTCGAGCAAAGGAGCAGCAGTTCAGCGTCTGCTAATGGGAGTCCGTGAAGGAGACCAGCGAATGGGAAGAAGAGAGTTGCGGAATGCGGTCAAGATAATTGTGGAAGGATTGTGGCAAAATCCTTGATGGCTCCCGCAAACCTGTATTGATGTGTTCTGAAAGCGTAAGGCGCGATCTAATGCTCACAGGCTAACGATCTTGGCCATGCGGACAAGGGTACAAACCAAATCCTTGGGAGCGGCACGTGGCAGGCAATACATACCAGTAACCTTTTCCGGGTGCTTGTTACTAGATAGGTGGAGTACTAATGACATTTCCGTGGTAAATAGAAAAGTTACGACAGGTCTATGTTGCCTGAGGAATATGCCGATACTCATTATAGGTGAGGTGTGTAGGAGGCTTGAATGCTGCTGAAGGTGGAGACATGTGCTTTCTCCCCGCGTTCGCGCTCCAAGAGCTGGCAGGTGCCCCTGCATATAGGCTAACGCACTATACCTGTTGGCCTCTTATGACATTCGAAAGCGGGCGAAGGTATGAGGGTATGGACAATATGGGAACCCTCTTACATGGATTGCTCAATACAACGTGCGCAAGGCGTTCAAGGAATATTTGCGATCCGCGCGCGAGATGTTCGTCCAGATTACCCTTCTTACGCAAAACTAACAAACCCCCTCTTCCTGGCCTCCCCCTTCCGCTCCACCTCTACGTCTTCCAACCGCTTCACGTTCCCCTCCGCCGCTCTTCGCCCCAAGATCTTACAGCCGGCTAGGTTCCATCCAAGCATCTCCTTCCACTCGCCAAGACAACTCCGCAACCTGCCTCTCATCTCCAATAACAACGGCCGCAGCTCTCGGCTTGCTACAACCTGCTTGTGATGCGTCCGAAGCAGAAAGAAGAGGACTCGACATGTCAGCGGGACGTTCATCTGCTTTTCGAGAAATATGCTGAGGAAGGCGAACAAAGATGGGAGGATGGAGAAGGATAGGAGGAGAAGGGCGTCGGTAAGTTGAGGCGAAGGTATACTTTCTAGCGTCTTTAGAAGATGCACTTCAGGCGACATGTTCGCAAGCGAGAGGAGTGGATGACGTTGCGGCGGCATGGCGGGCTTTCCTTCAGCTTTATCGCGCTCATACTCCTGCGTTGCTTGTAGATCCGTATATGATATCTCAAGCGCCTGTGTAATCTTCTCGCCAGCCGTCAAAGTGGCGGACGTTTGTTTCGTAGGTACAGCAACATCTTGACCTTCTTCGCCAGCAGCTTCGTCAGCTGCCATATCAGCATCCTGAGCGTCACGGTCGAGGCGTGAGGCCAAGTGTGCGTCGTGGAGGTCCTCAAGCTCCTTCTCTCGCTCTTCTTCAAGAAATAGAGGCTCATCTGACTGTTGCCATACGCGGATCGACTTGTCGTGAGAGGCTGTGACGACTGTCTCCCCGGTCCGACTTACAGCTAATGCCCAGATCTCACCATGGTGGCCTGAGAGCTTTTGCAGCTGCTGAAATTTGTCCGCATCCCAGCTCTTGAGTGTGCCGTCTTTCGCGACGGAGAAGAGTATGTGTGCGTCAGCAGCGTTGGGTGGATTAGAGATGAAGGAAAGAGCCATGATCGAGTCGTCGTGAGCGAACAAAGCGCGGTGGCAGTCGCCGAAGTCCAGCCCCCAGAGGCGAATGTTCTTGTCGGCACTGCAAGTTGCGAGCAGCTTTGAGTCGGAAGCGATGGCGATATGCAAGACTGGCAACTTATGGCCGTACAGGTTAAGATATAGCTTGAGTGTGTCCACGAAGAAGACCTTGACAGTGTTGTCGAGCGTGCTAACGGCGAGGTGCTTTGCATCGGGGGTGAAGCAGAGGGACAAAACGTCGTCTGAGAGTAGCATAGTGCGTGTATGCGTTAGCTTCAAGCGAGATGTGGTGCGCTTTGTCCCAGCTATCTCGTCACGCACGATATCGAAGCGCCAAAACTTGACAGCTTTATCAGCACCACCTGTAGCAACGGACTTTCCGTCTGGATGGACGCGAAGTGACCAGATGGAACCTTTGTGGGCGTCCTCAACTGTTGAAATGAGGGTAGAGGTGGTGATATCGAAAAGCTCAAGGGCGCCTGACTTGGTGCCGACAAGGACCATCCGGTCACCAGGCAGAAAAGAGCAGCAGAGTGCGTAGCCGCAGTCGAGAGTGCGGATGCAAGACTGAGTAGCGAGATTCCAGATCTTGAGGGAACCATTAGAAGCAGAGGCTAGCATACGGTCGTCGGAGGACAGAGACAATGATCGAATGTCAGTACGATGACCAGGCAGGTCGACAGAGAGCGTACGTGCGTAGTCTGGGTCATCAGAGGCGGGCTTCGATTTGGATGTAGACGGCTGGATGGGAACGTTATAGATCTCGAGGGCGTTATTGGTGGTTGCAGCCAACAGCTGTATGGCTTTGCTGGACTTCGAGGCCCAGGAGACAGAGGAAACCTTGCCTCCTGTTCGAACAGTAACGTACTGAATGAAGATATCAGAAACAGCTGCTTTGCTGAGGTCGTCATCTGCGCTATCTGCCATCTCGACATCCTTCTCACCTGCAGCTGCAGCTCGCTCGCGCGCTCGTTTGCGCTTTCGTGCTAGACTGCGCTTCACCTCAGCTTCTGACCGCATCCGCCACAGCTCGACGGCTTTTTCTGAGCCATGCACCGCAATATGATGGGACCTAGGATGATAGTGGATGGCAGTTGTACGGTCTTTACCTTGTCGATGCAATGTACCCCTGTCAACAAGATACTTCGTATCGGCAGTCGACTCTAGTTGGGCAGCTTTCGTACTCAGACCCTCCACGTCCAGCGTCCATATGCGTAGCTCGCCCTCGTTGCCCGCTGTCATACAGCCCGTCTGGCTTGAGTCCAGACCTAAAGCCCAACATTCTCCATTTGCTTGCGTAACGTGCGTCTCGATGCAGTATTGAGATGCAACGTCCCATAGCTTGATCAGCGCGTCCTTGCTTGTCGATATGATGAAGCCATCTGGCACATCGCCGTCCGTCATGGCTTCATCCGCGCCATTGCCGTCCAAATTTGGCTGGCCGCTTGGTTGCACAAACTCAAGACCAGTGATTTGCTCCTTGTGCCCTCGCAACCTCACCACGCCTTGCTCCTTCACCAAGTCCCAAACGATGACATCCGTGTCTCGACTTCCGCTCGCAAGCCTGATACCGCTTCTATCGAATGCCAGACATGTCACGGCGCTCCTGTGCCCATCAAATTTGACGACAAGGTTGCTCGTCTGTGCGTCCCACAGCCTCACACTGCCATCCAAGTACCCCACAGCAAAGACGTCCGGATCAGTCTTGCTGCGCGCAATGCACGTTACGGTGGCTCTGTTGTCTTTGTCACTCCATCGACTCAACAGCTCACCCTTCTTGATATCCCATCCAAGTACATCCTCATTTGCGGATACGTATGCGATCCCGGCGCTGGTATCGCGCAATGCGCCATTGGCGCTTGGTGATGGCGTCCATACGGCGTTGGCGGTCGACGAGGCTACAACGCCAAACGATTGAGCATGCTCGTATTTGCTGAGGATTCTGTCAGCATTTCCGAAACATACCCGAGTATCTCAAATACATACAGATAGGTCTTGACCATCTTTCGCAGAAGCCAAAAAGTTCGTGGTCCGCCGCCTCAGAAGTCAATTTTACGCGAGCCGGCTTTAAGCGGCTTTAAGCGACGTGGGTTGCTGAGGTGAATTCGTCCTGACTATGAAGCTCTTCCTGAACCTCAAGCAGGCTCCATCTCAACCTGCCTGACCTCGCCCACGCTGGCGGACCGCCATAATGCTGCTCCTAGACTATCAAAACGTGCTCATTGAGTCCATCCTCAAAGAGCGCCTCTCCAGGTACCCCTCCATCCCACCCACCGCTTCCCAAACCCACCAACCTAACCCACTCCCCACAGCGCCGAACACACAACCCTCGACCAAGTAGTCTCCGACTTCGACGGCGTAACCTTCCACATCAGCACGCCCGACCCCTCGCGGAAATCCCTCCTCCGCCTCTCCACCCGCATAAAATGCTTCCCGGAGCTCCTGCAATACGGCGCCCAATCGGTCCTGGAATCCTACTACGGCCCCTTCATCCAGTCCCCGGAGCCCGGATACGACTTCACAGTGCAAGTGGACCTAGCCTCCGACATCGACACCTCCGACGAAAAGGCCAAAGGCGATCTGATCGAGCGACTGAGCATGCTGAAGCGCAACGCCATGGCCGCGCCGTTCTTGCAGGCGTTCCAGGAGTACGACGCGCTGAGCGAGGAGGCGGCGAAGTACACGAGCGAGAGCGCGCCGCAGGGGTTGAAGGAAGGGGGCACGGTGCGCGCGATACACTATCGGGATGAGGAGGCGATTTATATTAAGGCGTCGTTTGACCGCGTGACGGTGATTTTCAGTACGCTATTCCGCGAAGAGACGGATCGGGTTTTCGGGAAAGTATTCTTGCAGGAGTTTGTGGACGCACGGAGACGAGCAATCCAGAACGCGCCGCAGGTGCTGTTCAGGCATGAACCGCCGTTGGAGTTGGAGGGGCAGCCGGGGCTGAAGGGCGGGAAGGGGGAGAATGTGGGGTATATCACTTTTGTGCTGTTTCCGAGGCATTTGAAGGAGCAGAAGAGGGAGGATGTGATCAGTCATGTGCAGACGTTTAGGGATTACTTTCATTACCACATCAAGGCGAGTAAGGCGTACATCCACAGCAGGATGCGGAGACGGACGGCGGACTTCCTACAGGTGTTGAATAGAGCGCGGCCGGAGGTTGTGGAGAAAGAGCGGAAGACGGCGAGCGGGAGGAGCTTCAGACAATACTGAGGGAACAAAGAATGAGACTTATGCGTATAGCAGCGGCAGATACGCGAAGAGAGCGTTTGAACAACGGACGAAAGCTGATACGTCGATGATAATGCTCAGCTAGCATGCGCCTGCTACCTCTTCTGCTACACATGTATGGCGAGTCCTCGCTGAATACGTATAAGCTCTTTCACAGTCGTCTCAGTATTCGGTGTTTCTGCCTCAACTGCACGTCTCGCCAACAACTCACACTGCTTGCTTCATTTTGTGAAACGTGCCACGTACGAAACGTCATCGAAGAAGATCGTAGCCAACAGAGGGGACGTGCTGACCTGCGCTTGGATGAGCTCGATATCGACTCGGATCAGATTCGTGAAGGTGCTCGGCAGACTGGCCCTCGCGAACGTAGCTGGTAGAGTACCCAGCCCCTGGTTGTACACCAGCTGGTAAACAACCGTGCTGTGGTCCAACTTCTTACCGCTCAACTGGATGGTTGCACTCTCAACTGCACTGACGGCGGCATTGTTGGTGTTCACAGTCACAGCTTAAGCTACGCTCTTGAGATCGAACGAAGTTACAGTATTGTTGATGTAGAACGCTGGCTGGCCTTCTTTGGCCTGTGACAGAAAGTTGGTGAAGATCGCCTTCGTGCCCGAAGCAGGTTTTAGAACCAGTGGATCTGGCATTGTTGGACTGAAGGAGTTGTAGATGAGCGCACCGCCAGCTTTGTTGTCTACGAGACTACCGGCGTTGGCGACGGCGTTGGCTTGAAGGTTCTCGAACTTAGAAGCGTCAATGTTGTCAATGAAAACTTGCCGAGCATTACTCACGGTATCAGTGAACGAGATTGAGCGTGGCGAAGTTGCTGCCGCTGGACCAGCTGAGGTGATCGCTGCTGTACACGAGAGGCCGAGGGCGAAGCCCAAGATTGACCGAATGCTATGCATGAGGGGGTTTCGAGTGTGTCTGCGTGAAGGAACAAGGCAGTGTTGGTAGGTAGCCGCTGTTCCTATTCTGTAGCGGTTGCTTACTTGACCTGGAAATGATCGAAGAGCTAGAAAGAGTCGGACATTGAGGGGCGTACTTATATCATTGTCCTCCTTTCTTACCGGAGCGCACGTCCGAGTGCAACATCCGCGTGCCTTCTCAATCGGCATCAACCGTGTTAAGGCAGGCTCTACTCAAGCTTTTGTTCACACGGGAATGTCCTGGGCGCCTTTCCAATCTGAACGAAAACTGATATTTCATTAGTCATTTGAGGCAATCCCAGCCGAGCCGTTTGGCACCGATGTTGTTTGCCACAATGCCAATGAATCCAGCTGTCAATGGACCGTTGGTTGCACAAACACGCCACTGGTCTACTGATGGTCGTGCCCGGAGCCACGAGGCTGCAATTCGGTAGCTGACAGCATCCGCGACTTGCATTAGGTGCGTAAGATATACTGTAACTACTCCATGGGAACGACCCGCACCAACCACATGCTCTGCGATGTATGGCGCGTTGCTGCTCCCTGTTGTATGTAAACGCTCGATTGATGGTCGTCTCTCGCCTAAGTTTGAACAGTGCTGCCTGAAGAGTGCTTTCTGCTGCAATAAGTTTGTCAGACGTTGGGCGACAGCTGATCATATTGCACGCAACGATCGACCTGTCGCCAATCAGCATGAACCTGCAGTGCCTGAATCTCATGGAAGTTTACCTCTTCTGCACTGGCCGTAATGAATCGCCTCGCTTCAAGGCCAGCCCACACTTTGATCATCGAGAAGTCTCCACTCTTCATCATGGAGGTGCCTCCTTGCGTGCCGAGCTGGCGAAGGATCGGTAACGCTCTGGTTCCGGTCAGTGTGATTAGCCCTCAAGTGTACGAACATACTTACCCAGCAAAGAGATCCATATCAGGGTCCAAGCTTCTGCCAATGCCCTCGAGGAGCAAGATACTCAAGACGACGTTGACGAAGTCGCCTTCGAGGCGAACGTGGTGTGATCGAACCATATCGAGAACTTCGCTTAAGATGTCACCAATCTTGATGTTGCCAAGCGCGAATGTCCTGCTCTTAACGCCTAGAACTAGATGTTGCATGCGTAAGGCAAATACTTCTTTGTCAATCACAGCGTCGGGTTGTCGGCATCGCTGAACCATCAGATGACCGGCTTTGTAACCGTCAAATTCAGCGACGGCTTTGAAGAGGTCCAAAAAGTTCTGTCGGTTGACATCATTGAGCTCTGTGACCAATCCAGTATCAATGAAGATAAGCTGCGGTCTGTAACCTTCCTTGTCGATATGTTCCAGCTGGGCCTGCCACGCCTGTCTATTGTGTCGGTGGGGCCTAAGCTCTGCAAGCACCTCCTCTGTGACGTCCTGTAACGTGTCCTCAGTGCTGACGTGAGGCTTTTGCAATTTGATGGGATTCGCATCTGCGTTCCTCGTTCTTGAAAAAATATCTATAGATGCGGGCATCTCAATAGTCGCTGGCTTATAGAAACGCACCATGATATTGCCAGGATGCAAGTCGGCATGAATGAAATTGTCGATCAACAACATCCGCAAAAATGCATCGAGACCCTCATCTGCTATGTCCTTCTGAAAGACTCCCCCACCTGACTCGAGGAAATCAGCAAGGGGGATACCATGGGCATACTCCTCGACTAGCACTTCCTTCGTGGTGTAATCCGAGTAAGGAAATGGGAACGAAGCGGTGGTCCGATCCTTGAACTTGCGTCGGAAAACAGTCAAATTCGCCGCTTCGATTCGCAAATCCAGCTGCAACTTCATCATTTCACCAAATTGCGCCACTTCGTCAGGAAACGACAGCCATTCCATTGTGGGTATGGCGTTGATCAAGGAAGCGAAGAATGACATTATTCGCAGGTCTCGTCGCACGATTCGCTCGACACGCGGATGCAGCACCTTGATTGCGACGTAGCTAGATGGCACGCGCTGGGGAGTGCTCTTTGCGAGAACGTCCACATTCCTTCGCACTCTCTGCCGTATCGTAGGCTTGGGCTCCTCGAGGTCGTTTTCGCCCACGGCAGCCAGATCAGGCTTCAACCTCGCACGGTACACCTGCGCAATGGCTCCGACACCAAGTGGTTTCTCTTGGAACTCCTCAAAAATGTCGTCGAAGGGGCGTCCGTCGAAGGCATGCTCAATGGTGCGCTTTGTGGTCTTCAAGGAGTGTGCGGGCGCATTCGAATGGAGACTCGACATGACAGCGCACATCTCAGTTGGGAAGATGTCTGTCCTGCTTGCAGCCCACTGCCCTAGCTTGATGAAAGCAGCGCCTGATCGTTCCATGCTGTTGACCAGAAAGCCGTACCACCAGATGGTGCCGCTGCGCTCGCCATTGCGGTCTTTCTGTCTTGACCCTAACCATATCGCTGGCACTGTGACTACGACAGGAACAAAGATCACGAGCAAATGTAGAAAGCGAACTCCTGTGCATACAGGCTCCCAGATGTATGTATCTACAAAGTAGTAGATTGCGTGTCGCTTGTGGTGTGAAGATGAGACGAACTCCGGTGTTTCTGACTCTATCTCTTCTCTGGACGCATCCAGCATGTGCTCTTCACCAGTTCTCCCATCATCGTACGTTTGCGCGCCGATAGCGACGAATGCCGCCGGCGTTAGGGGAGCTGCAGCATAGAGTAAACGTCCACGGCCCCGGAAGGGCCGTGGGGGTGGTCTGAATGACCAGCGCCATTGTGGTCGGAAGCTGTAGTGTCTGGTGAGACGGCGAGAAGAAAAGGACAGCTGGTTGAGGTGAGCTCGAAAGCATGTCCTGCCTGCGCGCAGGACTACAGTGTTCATAATATCATGATTTGGAAGTGAAGCCTTCAAGATGCGGATCCGGTAGAACTCGAGAAAGCTGGTCGCTCGTCAAGGCGTGGCGGAGATCATCCGCACGTGAAAGGGAGCGGGTAAGGCTGATTAGACTGAGAATGCCGCGCACAACCAATGCTCAATTCTAACTCCAACAACAGCATCCAGCGAAGTTTCATCACTCACCAGCTCAACACACACCCATACACGCAAGCACTGCCACATTCACAGCATATTTCTGCAAGATGGCACTCACTCGGTCAGCCTCACCGGCACGCGACATTCCACGATACTGCTGTTTCTAACGTACACCCAGTGTCATGGACATCATCCCGGTCAAGAACGAGATCTCAATCACGGAAGCGAAGCCCGGTGAGATCGAAGGCACGGAAAACGCATACCGGACGCTCCGCGTGGCCCGCAGCGATGCCAGACTCGTGGGCGTGAGGGAGAAGCGAAACAAGCTGAAGGCAGAGCAGGCGGAGGCGGCCAAGAAATAGTCGAGCGAACGAAGAGTCAAGCGGGTGCAGATCGAGCATACGACGAGGCATGACAAAGTCCAGCGAATCCCAGCAGTGTCCGACGGTGCGAGGTCACAACAGACGAGGCATCACGAACGAGGAAGGGATGTTGCAGCAGTAACGTACCGTATTCAAGGGTTCAAACGAGCTCTGCAGCCATCCAATTCATGCTCCAAAGCTTGTTGCAATCTTGAAGAATGTCTCTGCTCCAAAGCCCCGTGAGGCAATCAAAGCCCTTGCTGCTGAGGTTAGTAAGTTTATGCACCATGGTAATTTTCATGATGCGTAATGCTTTGGAGGTCGTGGGAACCATCATCGGTAGATATATCCGGATGAGCTGACGGGCGCCATCATAATTGTTTTCTCGATACTGAAAAGCGTCTGTAAGCTGCGTTGGGCCGTGCTGGCATGCTGAGTTGTTGGCGCTGCACGAAGGTGGAAACAGCTAGGTAGGACGGTCATGCTAGCTCGTTGCACGCTATTGATGATGCTGTTGCGTGATGGTCAATGGTGTCGGCATTGCCTTTCTCACTTGTTGCTGCTCATCTTCGCTGCCAGCTCACGCTTATCTATCATCAGGCGCTTGATACCGGTCACATCGAGGCCGACTAGTCTTCGTTCGTATATCGGGTTGCCGGTAAGATTAAGCGTCTCAAGCGCTTCCATGTCTGCAACCTCCTCAGGCACGCTTGGAATTGTGTTGCGCTCCACGCTCACCATGCGAAGCTTCTGCGTGAGCTGCGTCATACCTTGAGGCATCTCACGCAGGCAGTTGTCATCCGCAATGAGCGTAGTCAGATTGGTCCAGTCGCTGATGTCCTTGAACATGCCCAAGCGGTTGGAGCTGATGTCTAAACGAAGAAGTGCGGGTAGCTTGAGCGTCCGGGAAAAGGTCAGCGAAGCGCATGCGTTGTTTGAGACGTCCAGAACACGTAAATTAGCAAGTTCGGTGATTGAAGAAGGTATCAATGCGCCAGAGAACGCATTGTGGGAAGCTGAGAGCTCACGAAGCGTTGCCATCTTTGCGATCGCTTCGAAAGGTAGGCTTTGCAACCGATTGTGGGATAGATTCAGCACCCGCAGACGGCCCAGGTCCCTCAATGACGACGGGAGTGAGGAAAGTTTGTTGTTGGAAACATCTAACTTTTCGAGCAGTGACAGCCTCCCGATGCTTTCAGATAGATCATGTTCTAGTGTATTGTTGGATAGATTCAGGTCGCACAGAGTTGGTATCTGACTGATTGTGGTGAGCGCAGTCGTGTCCAGTTTGTTTCGCGAAAGATTGAGTGTCGTCAGCCGACTGAGCTGTCTAAGTCCAGCAGGGATCTTGTGGAGCTTGTTGCCATGCAGATCAATATGCTCAAGGCCTCCAAACTGGGCTCCATTGCTGTCCTCCAAGTCTACCATGTCTGCTGGTGAGACGTCTGGGAATGTATTGTCACCAAGGTCAGTGATTTCATTGTCAGCAGCGTTCAGTCGGGTCAGGTCAACAGTCTCATTCCAAGGTACTGAGCTCTTCTCCATCGCCTCCGATTCATACATCCTCAAGACCTCATCCGGAACCATGGTTAAGTTCATTGCGGCAATGTTCAGTCGCCCATCCCGGCGAGCATTGTCCAAGCGTTTCTGCAGCTCACTTGAGGCGTTTTTCGGGTTCGTTCGGAAGGGGTCGTCACAAGCCTCGAAGTCGTAGGCTGTTGATACGGTGTCTTCATCTAAGCGCTTTTGATTACGCTGAGCGTTTCGAGCCGCAGCTTTTGCTTCGGCAATTCGCTGCCTGAGCGCTGACGAGGACGCTGCCTTTGGTTCTTGCTGAGCCTCCACTTGTTCCGGCTCTGAGTCGGGCATAGGAGAGGCCCCCCTGGTGTCCTGAGCCACGCGTCTCTCTTGATTGGGGGACGTAGGTGTCTGTCCGCGCTTACGAAGGCCAGTATTCAACGCTTTTGCGGTGGACAGAGGTCTGCTGCGACTGACGGTACTCGATGCTGATGATGTACTTGGAAGTCCTGGCCTTGCAGGTTGAGTGCTGATAGGTCTCGATGATGGCGTGCTTGTGGTCCTTGGCAAGGATGGTGCCCCAATCATAGAGACTGGTCTTCCGCCAGTGGACCTGTTCGGCACACCTGTGGAGTTGGTGCGCGGCTTGACAGGACTTGTTGGCCTGCCATTGGATGCCGCACTACCAGGTCTTGCCAGATTAGTACTGTAGCTGCGTCTAGGGGGTCCGGGAGTGCCGTAAATACTTGTAGGTCTCGCAGTTTTGGTAGGTGATGACGGTCGCCCAATCGTATTTCTGCCTGTCGCGGCACCGAAGTTCACTCTTGACGCTGTATTACGGGTCTCGCATGATGAGGGAGGCCGTTGAGGGGTCATGGGACTCTGCGGGTTGAAGAAGCTTGAGCGTCTCCGCTCACCGAGCGGGGACGGAGGTACATTTGACAGCGACTCAATAGCTCGTTCGGAGAGAGAGGGCCTTGACTTCTTGGGCAGCTTTAAAGAGGATCCATTGCTGGGGGGTGATAATGGTGTGTCAATGGTGGTCTCAGACTCCTCACCACTAAGCCCTAGACTTCGTTAGCAAGAACCACTTTTTAGAGTATGTGCGCTCGGGCACTGCGCCCGAGCGGCGTGCTATTTCAGACGGCGCCGGTGGAATAGTCGTGAGCAGACGATGACAAGAGCGAGGGTAGGCATCGTGTTGGCTCTAACATACTGTCACCCGCAAAATCGGATTGTAAAGAATTGTGCCTCGTGTACTGGGATCTGCTGCTGGCGGTTGAGGCTACGGACGGGTATCTCTCGTGCTGTCCCGGCCTTGCTTGCGTAGACGCGAGGGGCTGACGTGCATAGGCGGAGGCAGGCACTGAGCCGTTGCTGCTCGGAGCAGGTCGATGAGGAATGGCGAACCCAGACTGGCTTCCCACTTTTGCGCGTGTTGAGCTTGCGGAAGGTGGTTGAGACGAGCTCGACTTGGTCAGCGCCGGCGATTGTACAGGTTGTACGCCATTCGACTGTCCGTTTCCTGCTGGCGGCGATCTCAGTGCTGCAGGCCCTTTCGGTATGCTGCTGCCAGGAGCAGGGACTTTGGAGAACCCAAAGCGAGGGAGAGCAGACCCTCTTTTGCCCGGGCCATTGGTAGCACTAGCACTGGTGCCATCCATCGTGACAGATTGAAACGTTTGATGTACGCAAAGCACAGATGATGCTCATTGGCAACGCTGAACAAGGGAGTTGCACAACAAATGCCCCGTTTCGGAGGATTGCAGCCAGACTGGAAGCACTAGCGGCGCGCTAGCAGCGGAACAGATGCCAGGCGTGCTCCGCGGAATCGTGACCCCGCGGAGAGGGAAAACGCGTGCACAAGGGGTTACTCTGCCTGTATTCATCCCATTGTGCTGGTGTATCAGACTCTGACATCTGTTCAATTAGACTCAAGCTCATCTGCTGTAGTACTCATGTTTATCGCGCAATATGTCAAGGATGGAAGAAAGAGCAGAGACATGGCAATGCTTTTGGTGGGGTCATTATTCTTCGAGCCGGGCCGAGTCACATGGACAGCACGGACCTCTGGACGCGGTTGCTACGGACGCCCTGCTCCATTTTGCCAGCCATCTTCTGATTCACTCCTGCAAACAGATCGTCCTAGATTCGCTACCGTCCCAGCAACCCCTTGCGTTGGCTCTTGAATCCGTTCGCTTGTGTCGCAACACAATTGCGACAAGTCATTGACCCTTGCAGTCGTCCTTCAGCCCTGGCGCATTGCGACGTCCTCGTCCAACCGAGTCTCGGGTAGCGTCCCACTCTCTCAACCTACGACCATTCAATAGCTACCCCTCGCAAACAGAATCGCAACGCTCGCTGTCTACTGAAATTCTGTCTCTTGTCAACGCTCCTCTGTCTCGACTGATATGGATGGTCTGCCGCCGAGTAGAGCAACCGCGACAAACGTCGTCCACAACGGTGCTGTTCTTCATCGAAACCATACAAAGACACCTCCACCCATCCCGCGGTCTTCGATGACGCCTCCGCCTTCTTCTCAGGCACCGCAAATGTCCGGCAGCCAGTCTGCGCACAGCAAGGATCCCTTGCGCACACCCACTCCCACCCACTCCCATTTATCCTCCCCTCCACCGACCGTCAAAGGTAGCGCTATGCCCGCTCAGATGATCGTAGACGAAGATAGCAGAATGCCGAACACTGTCGACGGCCTGCGCAGCAGGCTGCAAGCAACCACAGACGCCCTCGAGCGAGCCAAGGTCTCCATATCACATGCGAATTTTCAGTACAACCTTCTGTGGATCGAGCATAATGAAGCCAAGCAGCGCGCCGAGGTCGAGCTTGAGATGTCGCGCAGGGAAGTCGAGGTGCTATGCGAGCGCACTCAACAAGGCCCCAAATCTCTGACGACACCAATGACACCCAATGCGCGCTCAGCCCTTCCTTCACCGAGCGATCAAGAACTAGCCGCTCTTCGCAATCGTTGCGCCGCGCTTCAAATCGATAACGACAAGCTGAACGATCAACTTGAGGAATTCCGGACGTTCTGGCCTGAGCGCGTGACCGATCTCGAGCGCGAAAATCGCATGCTGCGCGAACGCATCCGCGAGAACCGTAACCATATGAACCAGATACGTGCCGCTGGTGGTTTACCTCAGCTGACCCCCAGCACCGTAGTTGCGACTCCGCGCTCCACAGGTCGTCCGACTCACCCAACGCCCTCGACCCACCCAGGCTCATCCACCAAACCACAGGGTCATGCAGCGTTCGATCAGCTTCTGCTCGCTGATCAGATGCTTAGCTCACAAGAGCTCAATTCGACTCCTGCGACTCCGACTCCCCACGGTCGTCGTGGTCTTCATGGTCATCATCGTGGCGCGCAGTCGCTGTCGTCGCTTCCAACCACACCAGTCCAAGCCCGCTCTGTCCCTCAGAACCCTTACTACACACCAGGCACCACTCGCACCCCGCAGGTCCCATACACGGCGCCGGCAGCGCGTCACCGCCGCCGTGAGTCTCGCGACTCCACCATCTCGGCCTCCGACGCCGGCGATCGCGACGCCGCCGTCCTCGAACATGGCGCCTCGCCCTCGCCAAACGTCGAATATGTCGAGCCGAGCCGCGCAAGCCAAGAAGCCGCGAGCATGCTCCGCAAGTCTTGGAGCTCGGTGACGCCTCAGAGCTCACAAGGGCGCAGTGAGGCTCCCAAGAGCAGCGGACTGCTGCAGAGTAAGCTGGGTGGGTATGGAAAGATCACGAAGCCCGGTGTTGGTGGAGGGAAGAGGAAGCCGTCTGGCAGTCCAGTCGCGAGCCAGGCGAGTCCGACGAAGAAGGGAAGGGCTGAAGGTGTCGGCTTGGGCATCGGTGGGTGGGAACCTCGGCGCGCTTGATGGTTCGTTTTCATTTCGTGGGTAATGCAGATTGAACGTTTGCATAAGATGGGGTTTAATTTCAGGTAAGGGCGTTCAGGACGGGAGTATACTAACGATTCGATGATCAGCGGAATGCCATATTTTCTGAGAACGAAGGTCCAGAGTATGATATTGAACACGGCAGCCGGAGTGCTATGAAAACATTAGCACGCTTAGCGGAAGGAGACGTGGGCTGTTTGAAGACGGAGGACCCCAGATATCACAGATGCAAAGGTGATATCGGATGAGTATTTAAAGTATGAGACAGCATCTCAAGCTGATCTTCGAAATATCATCAATCAAGACGGAAGAAGTGGAACCTAAGTGACAGCTTCATCTGTACAGTATGAGCGAGACATCTTCTCTCTGTCTCCTGTAGATAGAACAATCAATTGAATCAGCGCAAGCTTTACGTCCTCGCACGCACCCTCCGTAAAATGCTGCGAGCGCAAGGAGCTCGTTCTCGCACTCCCGCTCAACTTCCAAATTTCTTGGCGCTTCAATGCGCAACTTCGTCTGTTTCGAAACTCCAGTCGAGTGGTCACAAAGCCCACGCATGACCACGATATACACAATCCGATTGTCATTTCCTGCCAGCATATCCACTACAAGCTTCACTCTCCAGTGAAGAGCGCACGAGCAGCTTCCGCTCTCCCTCCGCCTGCTGGCTCCAACATCTCTCCCAGCATTGAACTTCACACCACAATAATGACGCGCGCAACCCGTCAGATCACTCTCTTAGTTGGAATCCTCGCCGTACGTCTCCTCCTTTCTCCCTTCTTTCTGCACACCACTCACGCCCGTTCCCCGTCTTCATGACACCCTACGCTTTCCCAACGCTCCCCACACACCACTCCTTCCACCCTCCCCCTCCCCTCTCTCCTTGCTCACCCCAATCGTTTCTCCCCATCACTGACAAGCCATCAATCAAACAGATATACATCCCCCTAACATTCCACCTCACACCCTCTCCGCTCCCCAGCCTCATAACCGACGAGATCCTGCCTGTTCTGCCCTTGTGGGCGATTGTCAGTTTAGGCGCATACATGCTCGGCAGTATTGGATGGCATTTATTGATCTTTAATGATGCGCCTGCTGCGCAGCGGAGTTTGGAGAAAGAGATTGAGACGGCGAGGGCGGAGTTGAGGGGACGGGGGGTGGATGTTGATTCGTAGGAGGGGAGGGAGATGGTGGGGTGTTGAGAGGCGAAGAGAGGTGGAGGGGAATGTGAAAGCTAGAAAACGATTGATATGGAACGGGGGAGTGAGCTGGTGTGGGTGTGCAAGAATGGTGCGCAATCGCAGATCTACAGTGTGACCAGGCCGGTGAAGCAGACGCGAAAAGACCACGGAAGGTCAGACAGAAGTTCAGATGGCAGCAGTCCAAGTCAGCGCGGTAATGCATAGCGTGTATAGCATATGTTGACTTCGGATCTTTATCGAACGTCGTTGCTATTTGCCATTGATCTGACTTCCGTGCTCTGCTCTGCATTCTCCTGCTGCTATGGCAAGCAGCCGCTTCGGCATCTTCATGCCTCTATGGTCGTCGCGAGTTGAGCCATTCACCCACGTATTACACTTCATCGCACCTCGATCTCAGTGAATCTACTCATCGTGCTCACGTTCTCATTCCCGACGCTCAGAGCGGCTGGCCATCCCTCGTATCTTCCAGCCAGTCGTGTTCATCCGCTCCGACTCCAGCGGTTCTGGCTTGTACGCCGGCAACTTAGTCCAGTCGAGGTTTGCTGCTTCTTCATCATCAGGTTCTGGCTCAGCTTTGACGTACCCAAGAATCTGCTGGGGCTCGCGTCGCCGTATTGCAGCATGAGGAGCAGTACCCGCACCCATCGAATGAGACTGCAGCGGATCGATTTTATACGTCGCAGGGCGAATCAGCTGGTCGTTAGGTTGAGATTGAAGCTCATCATGCATGCGGTGCTGCTGCTGGAGTATGTCAGACCGCGGAGCCGTGGGTACAGTCTGCGTACTATGAGAGATGACTTGCTTCGCCGCGGCTGCTTGATGGATGGCAGCCCTCGCGTCGCGCCGCTGCTTGCGCGACATGTTACTGAGGTCGTCTGTGGGAATTGTCGATGGCGGCGATTCGGCGGCAATGGGCTTGTGAGCTGGTTTCTTCTTCATCTCCTTCCGCACATCTTCGAAGACTTTCCAACAGACTTCCCAAAGGCAGCAGACAAGCATCACCACCAGCGTGTCCGCCACAACGATCGATGACAGCTGAGTGACCGCAGTACCAAAACCAATGATCCATAGAAGCAAGAAGCACGCAACCTTTAGCATCGCATCTGACAACAGCAGAGATTTCCGTCTCATGATGGCCTCTTTCGGATCAGATTCGGCCCCGTCGTCGATAAATTCGCGAATCACGATACGCCTCATTTGATGAAAGCAGTAGGCGGCCCAGATGACCGCGAAGCAGATCAACCTAAAGGCGGAGCCGATGACCGATGTATTGAGAGCGTCCATATCGCCGATAGAATGTGTGTCGGGCGTTTTCAGGAAGCTGCGCAAGCTCATGATCTGGTCTATGGCTCCGCGCAATTCGAGACGTGGGTCGAATGAAGGTTGATGCAAAGTACGCCTGAATCAACCAGCCCTCAGACAGATCGATAATTGCCAACTCTCAGTGCTGTTTCGCGTTTTTCTGCTGAAGTTGTCGAAATGCAGGCTGGGCGAGATGTTGGTGGCCTTGAGGAGCTGCTGTTGCGTCATGCTTGTAGTTGCGGTGACCAAGTGGACAAGCGGTCAACGCCCCTCTCCACAGCCACCCACCAATTCATACTCACCCCACCACCGCCCTCCCCTTCCTCCTCCCCTTCAACACCTTCTCCGTCCGCATAAACTCCCGAATCCCCACCGGAATATCCCCAAACAAATCCCCACGCCCCTTCACCCCCAGATCCCAGTTCGTCTCACTCCCACCCCCATCGTCATCCATACTACTCACCACATGACTCGGCAGATCGCCCGTCTCCCTTCTCGTGCCCCTCCCCGCGCCCACACCCCCTTGCATCGCCAGTCTCCGATCCGCCTCCCCACGAGCAGCCGCCCACTCCTCCAGCTCGTCCCGGTACAGCTCCCACACGCAGTTCACGCAGCCGGACATGCAGCAGTTGTCCGGCTCGTCTGGGCGCGGCGGAACGGCGACGCCTGCGATGGTGGTGGACGCGGCGGCGCGGTCGCGGGCGCGGTCGGCGGGCCCGGCGAGGCGCGAGCCGAAGACTACGCGCGCTTTGGAGAGGGTTTCTTCGTGGGAGGATTTGGGAAGTTCGTCGGGGGGTGGAGGGGCGGGGGCGGTGTGGGTTGCGGGTGGGGGGTGGGGGGAGGCGACGAGGTCTGTGGGTGTTAGTTGGTGATTGAGATGGTGGAGGTGGGCGGAGGAGAGGGAGAGGATGCTGGGGGGGAAGGTTCTGGGGGAATGTGAAATACCTTCAAAGTAGCGGTCGACCGAGTGTTTCATGGGTTTTGCGCTGCGTGAGCTGTAGGAGGCCCATCGTGCTTGTTGCTGGACTTTGAGGGTGTTACGGAGTCCTGTGCGGTGACTGATGCGGGATTGGGAGAGAAGCAAGTGGCGCTCCAGGCGCGTGAGTGTTGCACAGGAATTTAGGCTCATTAGCACAGTATGGTAAAAACCTCAGTCGAGGAGTGGGCAAATTGCAGGTGAATACATAAACCTCGACGTGGGTGAACGGCCGACAGAGTGACGTCATTTTGCCGAAGGCGACGAGGTAGTGCAGTCAAACTTGACGTTGAGAAAGGCCGTACCGTACGAAATTCGATCAGCTAAATTGAAGTTGCTCGATTGTTTGATGTCTTCAATTATCACTTGTACATCATCTATCATTACCCTCCACGTATCGACATCGGTATACACATTATCCAACCAGTGGTATCATGGTGCATATACAGTCAACGCCGTGAAATGCTGACTGTGCAAATGGTCTTCCCGGGTCCCTCCGCCATGCTCAAAGCTGCTCCCATCGCCCAATGTCTGCGCCCATGTGTGACTTGCTCCAATCAACACCATGCTCATAATCATGCAAAAGCTCCTCCTCGTCAATACCGACGTGATCTTGCCCGTCTCTGCCTCTATACCAGCCAAGCCCGAAGGTCTTTCCTCTGTGCTCAAGTAGGTGTACGGCACGCTCCGCAATGCCCATCTCTTGATCCTTCTCCGAGCCCAGCAAATTGGTCGCCGTGGCGAAGGTTGCCATTGTCCACGACTTGCTAAGCGGCTTGTTCTTGAAGCTCTCTTTCCGCCCTCCGTGATGAGTAGTTGTTGGGCTTTCTTCATCGTCGTCGGGTGCGACGAAGCTGTATAGCATCTTGGACTGATGGACGAACGCTAAGACTGAAGCGATCGTGCCAGGCTGTCGAGGCAAGAAAGGGTGCCTTCGCCGCATGTACACGAAGATGAGGATGACGATCATGATGATCGGTATGGCCTCGGCGACCGCTAGACTGCTGAAGAAAGTGCGCTTCGTGAGGCCAGTATTGTTAACTTGCCTGTTCTTGTCCGTCAGGAAGTCCTGACCATCGACGTTGAATGAAGAGACGCAGACGGTGAGAATCTCCCCGAGCAAAGCGCCAATACCCACAGCACCTAGAAGAAAGTGCCGGTTGAAGAACGCCTTTACTGGCATTGCGCCTGGTATTGTCCCGGTGTAGTCCAGTAAAAGCACCGACGGATGAGCGTGTCGCTTGCTCAGTCGGTAGAAGGGCTCAATCATGCGTACGCCGGTCTCCAAATTTGTCCATGCGAGCTTCAACAACGTCGCTAGTAAGGGCAAGAACCAGGGCGCGGCATCTGTGACCTTGTTCGCGCTCTCATTGAACTCAAAAATAGGCACGAGAACGGAAAATAGTACTAAGCAGAACATGAATATCACGCCGACCGGTAGGTGCAGAGCGACGGGGTGCGGATTCTTCGGCTTCGGCACGCCCTCAGTCTCCGCTCCATTTCGTGTAATGTACTCACCTTGCCATAGCGACCCTTTGTGTAGGATAAATCTGCGGTGAGCAAGCTGCTTGTGGATCGCCTGATGCGAAGCTTGATCTAGTCCGCGAAAGTCGTTCAAGATGTGGCTCTTGGTGGCCATAGTCGCAATACCAGCGACGCCCTTTAGATCGCCATTGAGGCCTGATTTGCGTCGTTGCTGGAACAAGAGTAGTCCTGCAGAGATGATGATCAGAGCCAGGAACGTCTCCATGACACGACTCCATATAGGGTCGAATTGCACCTGGAAGGTGATCGGCGGAGCTCCTGGAGGCCGTTTTCGTTCGCTTCTCGGTGGATTAAGATTGACGGCCGCACTGTACAGCACCGGCATGATAGCAGATGCCATGATCGTGCATAGCGAGGAGCATGTCACAGCCCATTGCTTGTGCTTGATGGCCTTGAACGGAATTAGATAGGACCAGAAGGTGAGGTAGTCCATATTGAGAGACTCTGGAGCTTTGGCGCCGGTCGGTCGCGACATTTGGTAGTAAGGTTCGAGTCGGCGAACTTCGAAATCGGTGGCCTGAAACATTACGCCGTATGATACCACCAAGATTTCGCCAAGATACTTCCAAACGAACCATTGTCCGTTGGGTACCTCAGATGGTGACTGAAACGTGATGAGCCCTTTATTTTTAGATGCTTGGACCAGGTGCTCAACAATGCCAAAGAAGGTGATAGCGATGCACAGCAGTAAGATCAGGTACCACGGCTGCATTGGCAACGGCCGCCAGTTGGGCATCTGAGGATCCGGCGGGAAGTAGTAGCTTTGCTTGGCCGCCTCGTCAGCAATGAGATTGATGTCCTTGGGCGTGTCGCTGCCACCACCCATGCCACCTTCGACATTGCTCAGATCCACAAACCCTTCTTCTATAGCTACTACATGACCAGACCTAACGGCGGCTTCTTGGCCGGCCTGCGTGAGTGGATTCGGACTTGCTGGGGGCTGCTTACGCCATCGCGTAGTAGTACGCTTCATGAGACTTGATTTGTAATTAGGTGTGATCTTCAACGAGGGCTTGTAGTTTGGTGGCATGGTGACTGATGCTTCCATGACAGCGTCCATGCCACCACCGAGGCCGCCGGTGAGTTGGCCTTTCGATTCAAGAATATCCGTGTCATCTTCAGCAGGATTGCTATGTCTTCTGCTACGCTGCTGTCGTGTCGACGGTCTCGTCTGCAGATGTGCTGGCCCTTCGAATGTACTAATGTCAAACGCTATCGGAGCAAAGTCGCCATCACCGGGACCTTCTGCCGGTGCCGGGCCGCGCATGGGGTTCATTGGTATTTGAGGTTCGTTCCCATCGTCGATTTTGTGGTACCTACCTGGATTGCGTAATGACTTCCTCAGATTGGTGCCAATCCTGCTCAGCAGACTTGAATTTGAGGCGTTAGTAGAAGGGCGTGACTCAACATGAACGTCGGGTCGGGCCGGTGAGATCTGACGTGGAGGTTTATACGAGGGTGGCGGACCAGTAACAGTCTTCGTCTTGGGAGGCGGTGGTACGGTCGGTGAGGTCGTTGGAGGTAACCCAGGCATGAGAGCGGGTGCAGCGGACTTTGTTCGTGACAGAGAATCTCCCACGAAGTACCTCGATCGGAGACGCTGAGGTGTTATTTCCGATGGCGAGGCCAGTAACGTAGAATCAGGACCTGAATAAGTCGTTAAGGGAGCTCGGACCGCTGCACTGCGAAGTTCGTGTTCGTCTGCAGAACGCGGTAGAGGAGAAGCCGGCGTATTCGGCTGAGAGGAAAGGTTAACGTCGCTCAACGACGTTCGTATTGGTCGAACGCTTTGATGTTCCGGTATCGGTGGCACTGGTGGAGCGTCTTCATTGATCTGAAGCATTATTGGGATCTCGCGAGAGCTAGCAGACAGCGACCTCGCGACGGATATTTCTGAAGATGTGCGCGAAGGATTGGCAAATGTTGGCGGCGGGCGCCATGCGGATGGCGCAGAGCTGTTCCGGTCGTGTCTAGTCGAACGCTCGAGCTGCGGTATAATCAGTGTGTCTGAGACATGTTTCACGTGACTTTATATACATACCATCGTTTGTATCGGCACATTGTTCTGGGCGGTCGTGCGGGTATCACGCGCGGTCGGTAAAGGTGGCAGACTTTGTCGCACGTTCTGGCTCGCGCTCGTCTGTCGTGATGGTGCTACACTAGAGAAGGTCGATGTGGACCATCGCGACTGTTCTGGGATGGACGGAGCTCTTGCGCGTGGCGTAGCAGTGAATGACGATGGTGGTTGACGGCTGGGAGATTGCGTTTCATGTTCATTATCCTCCTCCATATCGATCAAGACCATCGCCCGGCGGCTAGGCCGGGCGTGGAATTAGACTTGAAGCAGAACGCTGAATCCCATACGACAAAGACTCGTAGATCGACTGAGCAACGACCGTTCAATGGCCGCTAGACGCCTACAGGTCGCTAGATTTACGCGAGGACCGAGGCGTCTGCTCGTTCAACGATAAGGCGAATCTGAACGAGGGCCGATGCTAGCTTGATAATGGATGCACGAAATGCGAGCCTGGTTTCGGAGTGTTGGCGTCCAACAGGAGGCGCAGCTGTTTGATGTATTTCGAGTATGACGTTCTCAGCCTTTCCGCGCGGGTCTTACCTTTTCACCGTTGTCGCAAATAATCAACGATGGTCGCGGCGAGCACCTGAGGGTCAGGAGTGAAATGAGAGCAGATAGAGAGAAGGTAGCGAGCGTGAGACGGAGAGATTAGGCGGACGTCGTTCAGCAGCAAGTGTAAAGGTGCTGGACGAGATGGGCGCTTCTAGTCGTGCAACGAGCGCGGGAGGCCAAAAGTCAAATCTGCCTCATTGGCCCGGCCAACGGTGCGGCAGCACGCCGGCCGGCAGAAATAGCGTGGTATACATGTGTCAAGCTAAATGCATGTACTCTTGACGTCGTACCTGTAGCATGCAGCGACATGGATGTATCAGCTACTTGGTCGTCGTTGCGAGCTTGAGCTGTCGTCTCTTTTTGGGACGAGAAACGCAGGCCATGACTCGTCAGGCAGGTATATTGCGGGTCGGACCGAACATGCCACCACTTCACCCAGCCTTTCTGCAAATTGGCTGCCTTGATATCAATAGCTGCGCCCCTCGATCCCAGGCTCCTTTCAAGACCACACACGACCAAGGAGTTGAAGAGGAGATCTTGCAAACCAAATGCGATAGCAACCGGAACGTGCTCACCGCAAGCTCTTTGATTGATCCTCAACGACGCAGACGCCGCCTAACTCCGCGCAACTTAGCTAAGCGTCACCGCGAAGATGCCGACAATGTGGATGTCGGACATGCAGAGTACGCGATGCGTTGCTGAGGAGTGCACAAAGGCGCAGGGCTGATATATTTATCTACAGAGATCGGGGTAGCGTTCTGCTCGGGAGGTATGGTACGGCATCCTCAGCACTGTCGCCCAACGACGCAATGCTCACCAGGCGCACAGGAGTCTTCTTCCTCCTCGGCGGGCTGATGATGTTCTTTGATCGGGCCATGTCAGTACTACATACTACTGTCGCGAGGCTTTACAAGCTAACGATAGAGCAGGCTGGCAATGGGCAACGTACGAGCGCGCACACTCAACATCAAGTCCAACTTTCTCCTGACTGCGATCCCAGATTCTCTTCCTGATCGGTCTCACAATAATCATCGGACCACAAAAGACCCTCATCTTCTTCGCACGACGGCAAAAGCTGAAAGGCACAGCCGCGTTTGCAGCCGGTATCTTCCTCATCCTGATAAGATGGGCGTTCGTCGGCTTCATCGTGGAGCTTTACGGCATCTTCGTACTGTTTGGGGACTTCCTCAGCACGATCGCTGGCTTCGCCTACAACATCCCAGTCATTGGGCCGTACATCGCGCAAGCATTATCATACGCGAGTGGAGGACCAAGAAACAAGGAGCTGCCTGTGTAAGAGAGCGCACGGAGTGGGAAGTCGTAAGACGGGTAAAACCAAAAGCGCATGAGACGCCCATGCTGTACGATACGGATGTATGAACGATAGACTATTACCACCTATGCACAGCCTATGTTACTGTAGATATTCAGAATAGGCAGAACCGGCCAGTCAACATCCAAGGATTCCATCGCCCTCCAAAAGGCTGCTCGGCGCGACAAACGTAAAGCCTCCGAAAGGATTCTCATCATCACGAAGCGCTCCAAGAGGTGACTTGCGCTCATCGATCGGACTCATCGCGAGATTCGTAAACTCGTCATCGAAATTCTCGGCTAGCTCCGGGTCGGTCACGATTGGTTGTATGGGCGCGGTGCACTCGCGCTTCGCTAAGGCCTTCCAATCGACACGTCGGAAGAAGCGGTGGCTCTTCATAGTGGCCATATCCTTGGGCATATTGCTGCCCAGGCGCTTCTTAGGGTCACGCCTCAGAAGCCTCAGAAGCAGATCCTTGGAGTCTGGACCAATGTAGTATGGCATCTGAATCTTGTAGCTGTTGTTAGTGATCTTCTGCTGCGTGTTTCCAATGTTGGCAGATGCGAAAGGCGGAGCACCGGTGAGTAAATCGTAGCCCAGAGCGCCGAGTGACCACCAGTCGACTGCGGAATCGTAAGGAACACCCTTGATGACCTCTGGTGCCATGTAATCAACGGTCCCAACTTGCATGGAGTTGCAACGACTCGTCTCGCTCCCGGAGCCGTCGGCTTTCTCAGTCACGGCAACCTTGGACAAGCCAAAGTCGGTGAGCAAGAGATGGCCTTGAGAATCGAGCAGGCAGTTTTCGGGCTTGAGATCTCGATAGACCACTCCGAGATGGCGGTGAAGGTGATCCAAGGCAAGAACCATTTCGGCCATGTAGAAGGCAGCGACCTCTTCCGTAAACATGCGCTCCATCTTGAGATGCGTGAACAGTTCGCCGCCTTGGGCATATTCCAAGATTAAATACAACTTGGCGTGATCTTGGAACGCGTAGAAGAGTTTGACGACGAATGGGTGGCGGTTGACGCTTTCCAGAATCTGCCGCTCACTGCGAGTCTGCTCAATGAGTTTCTTGCGAACCGTCAGAGTCGCCTTCTTCAGCTGCTTCTGAGCGAACAATCGACCGGTAGAATTCTGTTTAACGAGAAGCACGGTGCCATAGGTGCCTTTGCCAAGGCACTTGAGAGAAGTGAAGTCGGATGCGGTCATCTTGCGGTGCGGCGAGTCTGCACGAAGCCCTCCTTCAATGGCGCCGGCAAAGATCTTCTTCGGCTTAGTGTCAGCTGAAGCAAAGTCTGCCTCGATTGGAACATCATAGACTTCAGTCTCGCTTGTAATGGATATGTCGTCCTCACTCATAGCCTTGACGAGGGGCGAGCTGCTAGGAGGCCGCGCTTGTTCTCGCAACGGGGTAAAGATGCGTCTGCCTCGAGGCTCTTCGCCAGACGCCTCAGCCAGCTTCAGCTCGCTCAGAGCGCGCGCAAGTCCTGACGGACGAAGGCTTGGACTTCCTGAGATGCTCGATGGGAACGTTGAAACGTCGGCGAGAGGCGAGGTTAGGCTTGACTTATCGGAGTCTTCACCTCCAGAGGCAGATGGTGTCTCGAAACCTCGCACGACGTTCATCGCCGGGGGAGGAGACTTCATGGCGTTGCGCTTCTTCTTGCGACGCGCGCGAGCACTAAGCTGCGCAACGGCGTCTGACATCGGCTTTGTATCCTCAGTCTCTGTTGCGCCAGAGTGCTTCTCATCCTTCATTGTATTCGGCTGCTTGTTGAGCGCTGGGGCTTGCTGTGGCTCCAGGACCATTGTGGCTGCGGCGGCCATTTTTGCGGACATTGTGAATGCTGTCTCGAGAATGTGCACAGTATGTACAGATGTTTATGAATGTGATGGTAATGATGACGCGCTTGTGAGTCTTTGTTAGTCCACTGGAAGTGCTTTGCGACAGATGGACCAACCCTCACACGTCTGTTAAGTTTTCGTCCGCCTCTTCAAGGCGGACCTCGCGCCAGTAGCCACAGGATATCGAACGGGCGCACAATCGCTGTGATAGGAGCACTCAAACGGGCAGGAGCAAAGCCGGGAAGGGAGAGGCTGGGAACATGGGTGAGAAGGGATAATTTGCTGTTTGCGACGGAGCCCATAGATGGTGGTTGATGTTGTAAGGTTGTCAGAGGTATTGCCGCTAGATGTCTAGCGACTATGGAAATTTATGAGTGCTGGTTGGTGGACGACTTTGCTTGCGGTTGTGAGGATAATCACGGTCAAGAAGAAGTTGCTCGAGGCCCAGGAAATTCACGAGGTAAGCAGGCAACTGCCTATTTGAGCCATTTCTTCCCATACATGCCAAGCCACTAAAACGCTTTCGAATACCCTTTCTTTGTCTTCTGTGCACCGCTGTTTTCTTTCTGCAGATTGACGCATTGAATTTACTTGTCAGACCTGTCACACGTTTGAAGACATCGCGAATCTATATCGCGCGCTCTCTCTCTCTTTAGTCTTCCGAGCTCAATTTTTCCGCCTTTCAATAGAAACCGTGCACGCGCCCAAACTTGGCCTAAAGCCCGAGACCGTTGGGGGATCTATGGCATCAACTATGGAGCATGAATAGCTTTTACAAGGCAGGAAATAGAGCATGCGATGTATGAACCGTAAACACTCGGTGTTCAATGGAAAAGCTACATTCTACAGACCTGCGCCAATTGTCTTCATCCACCTTGTCACTTGGTCTCGCGTCGCGAGTTGCATGCATTATATCGACGTCTACCACATACTCGTGAGCTCATGCTGGTCATCCATGGTCTAATGTAGCAGCAGGGCTGAATGCTGGGCAGTGAGCACGTCTTGCTATTGAATTAACCCCAACCCGAGTACACGTAGAATTAACCTGGCTCAAGTCGATATGTCGAAGGCTGATCAGCGCTTTGTTCTGCTACGTTTGGCAGGTTGCTGTTCAGCTCCGCATCGTCCACTTCGATCACATTCTACGCTCTCGCCCTCTTCACACCACCTATTTCGTTCGGATATCTCATCTTGTATGAGGCCATTATTATGGTTGTTATGGGTACGTATGCTCCCGCGGATCATAGCACTCCATACGGCAATTGTGCTGCGGCCGAGTTTTACAACCATATTCTTTCGATCATTCAAATGCACCCGCCATCAGCCGAGCCTCTTAATGCTGCGCTGCCCATCAGGCGAGGTGTTGTCTCGGGACGCAAGCCCGGTCCAGGAAGTTACGGCAACTCAGCCTGCAACAAGACGATTAAGAAAGAATACTAGACAGACAATAGCGCCCCCCTCGGCACCCGAGTTTGTACGTTCTGTTATGTGCATTTTTGCGCGCATGGCAACTTGCGTGACACCGACACAGTAGCCACGAGCGAAGTTCGGGTGGCGCGAAGGGAAGAGCTCTCCGGTTTGGTCTCAGAAGTGGTGAAAGCAGGTGTGCCGAAGTGCCCTTGTTGCAAGAGGAAGCTCCTCAAGACTGAGACACCCGGTCCTCCACGCCTACATCCGCAGAAAGCGAATGCATATGTCTGCACGGGTTGCTATAATTACATTAGGAAATACGGTAAAGAGGACTCTGACGCGGAAGCGCATAGGCTGCGCAAGGAGCAAAACAACGAAAGTGCTCAGGTTATGAAAGCGGAGAGGAAGAGGCTCTGAGAGAGAGGAAGAATGGAAAGAATGTGTGTTGCGTGGCATGCGGTACAGCGAAGGACGGTCTCATGATGAGGAGCTACAACGCCCAAGTTTAATGCATCATCATTTGTCAGAGGAAGCGGATGGCGAAGCAAAGAAAAGTTCAATGACACTACCACGACCGGCTTGAGCAACAAGACCAACATGCGACTGCCTACCTACGGACATGACGTCTTTTGCGATGTTCCGCCTCTGTGCACAAATGCACGTCTTCCTGACGATAATGGCTCACAATAGGTTTGTTCAGCATTTCGCCCTACACTTTGTCTTTGTTCGACTTTCGAATGACAAAGCGGTCGACATGGGCACACTGCCGATTGTGCCTCCTCAGTGTGCCATGTGGGCAAGCGTAAACTCCATGCGTTTAGAGCACGCTGTAGCCCTCAAGACTTCGGACCATCCAACACTCAGCATAGACCGGCAAACAGTTCAATTCAGTTCCATTCCGTTCAACCCAATCGACATTAACTTACTAGGCAGGGCCCTATATTATCAGTAATAATGGTGCGAATTCCCGATGGCTTCGTTGTAACCCACGTTCACATTTTTGACACCACGGCAAGGCGTTTCATAGAAAGGGAAATTCTCTATCCGCAAGGTCAGAACATCTTTGCTCGTGATGCCGCTGCGACAGTCTTTCGACGAAGCTCAGTACCCGAGATTGAGATGAGCAATGCCCCAACGTTGTACAATGACCTGCAGGCCTATCTAGCTGCCAGCCGTCAGCAGTACCAGGCTCGCGAGAAGGCACTTGCTCCACGTCGGGTTGTGAGGAGCGGCGCCAGATACTCACAACTGAAACGTTGCGACAACTATGCTGCGAGACGGCGACAGACGCGTATCGAATCATTTCAGCTTCAAAGACGAGCGGGGCGTGTCGCAGATGCGGCTCTGCACCGATTGCAGCGGCCACACGAGAATCGTTGGACAAACAACCCGTGGCAGCAGCATCGTCGGCTAGACTCCCTGTTTCGGCCTCTAGCTAATGCTCATAGTTCACCTGTGCAACACCCTTTCTTACACACCACGCGCTCGGAGGTCACGCTCGCCAACCTACTTCCCAACAGCTACACGTCGTACACGCCAAACAAACAAAACGATGAGATACCTATCGCGACCCACCTCAAAAATGATAGTAGGACACTGACGCTGACCGGTAACAGGGACTTGATCAACGCCGTTGAACGACCGATGGAGGAAGGCTACTTTCCTTATCCATGGACCACGATCTGGTCACCACAAGATTACATCCTCGGTGAAGTCATCATGGCACCTGTCTACACTCCGAACTTCGATCCTAGCCTACGCCCCGGCGACGACTGCGTCGGCTACACCGCAACAACAGGCCCAATCTGCGGTAAGATGCGGTACTGCGTCATTATTGGCAAGCTACCTGACGGCCTGCTGACCGTGCCCGTCACCAGCTTCAGCGAGAAGGGCACGAACAGACTCAACGCTGACAAGCGCCAGTGCGTCGTGCGTCTCGTTGATAGTGAAGACAGCGATCCATTCTATGAGACGCTGCGTCGCGAGCAGTACGTCGTGTCTGTTGCGGATAAGCCAAACAACTACTGGCAATGGGGCGGCTGGAAGCCGAAGCCCGAAAGTCATCTCGACTTCAGTCGCACATGGCACGTGGAGTGCAAGACGCCTGTCAAGCGAGTGCACACGCGTGTGCCACCTGCCGATCTGAACAGATTGGTGGAGGCAACGTTCCAGGTCATGGAGATTGGGATCCACGATCTTGCGGAGTGGCGGAAAGCCATGATGCTCGAGGCCAGCGCGCAATTTAGTGCGCGCGAGCAAGAAGTCAGAGCGTTACCGTACTGGCAACATGCTGATATTATGAGGTAAGGTAATGGGAATGGATTAGCTGGATGTTCACCATCGTGCGGCAAGTGAGATATCTGCTGTGTATAAGGATAGGTGTCGCGCTGGTTGCGACGCCTATAGACAGCTTGCTGGTAATGGTATTATGCTGGTAGTTTTCGATACATGCATATTAGGTGCCGTTACAGTACTCGAGTTCACAGCGTGCTGTCACTTCCTAGAACCCCCTTTTCGCGGTCTCCGTTACTCCAGCTCTCGAGTGCGATACTGGTACAAGAGCTTAGTATAAGTCAATAATTCCGTGCACACTGCTATATTGCTTGCCATATAGCCGAAAGCCCGCCGGCAGTCCTGGCACACTCGTGATACGATGGACCTCGACAAGCACAGACAGACGAAACCGAGCAACCACTCGTGCCACGGTTGAAGAAGATGCGGCTGACCCCTTGTAAGGCTGAGGGCTAAAATAAGTCCGTATGTTTCCCCTTTGAGACTAGCCTCATCGGTGACGATACTCGTCCAGGGCAAGGATAAGATTGGAACGTGTGACAGACTGACGTCGTGAGTTTCTCCAAACGCTCCGATAGCTTTGCCTCGACCTGAACGCACACTCAAAGCAAGAAATGCATTCAACACGGCAGCGGCGCATGAGGAGAAGATGTGTTCGAGGCGGATGGATCGCGAGTGCCGTGTTATGTAAGAGTAAGACGTTAGTTTCGAGCTCCGCCGCGTGTGAGATCGTCTCCCGCAAAGTACGAGACACCTCATCCCATATTCGCCCGTTCATCCTCTCTCTCAGCTCTTCACTTTGATCTCCCCCATGCCCTTACCACGACGTGCTCTTTCCTTCTCGATGATCTGTTGGTCGCCTTTCTCTCGTTTTTGCTAATTACAAGCGCTCATTCCTGCTGGAGCTGCTGTATACGTCTCCAGTTGCTCGGCTACGCCCCACTGGTCAGCCTTGCAGAAACACCGGAAATCCTATGGTCTAATTGTCGCATCACCACATTGTCGCCATCATGCAGCTACGAAGAATTAGAAGAGCCGTCCTCGGCATCTCACTGCTGGGCCTACCAGCGTCGGTCAGCGGCCAAAACATGGACGTCGACTGGACCAGTCAAGATTCCATACACAAGGCAGCGTCCACCATCGCATTCAACATGATGTCCTACTACATCGGCAACCAGACGGGTCAAGCACCTGGCATGTTCCCTGGCTCCGGCACACCTACAGGTTACTACTGGTGGGAAGGCTCAGAAGCATTCGCGGCTCTGATTAACTTCTGGTATTATTTTGACGACTCCTCCTATAACGATGTTGTAACAGAGGCGATGGTATGACTCGTTTCCCACACGAGCGGCTGGTCTGTGCTAATCAAGGATGGCAGCTTTGGCAAGTCGGTGACAACCGCAACTACGAACCTCAAAATCAGACATTCGACTTGGGCAACGACGATCAAGCTTTCTGGGGCTTTGCCGCAATGACGGCTGCAGAGACCAATTTTCCTAACCCTCCGAAAGACCAACCGCAATGGCTGCCCCTCGCACAAGCAGTCTTCAACCGTCAAATAGAGCGGTGGGACCCCAACACCTGCGGAGGCGGCTTGAGATGGCAATTCAACCCTCTCAATGCTGGTTACATGTACAAGAGCACCATTGCGAATGGCGCACTGATGTCACTTGGCGCTCGACTGTTTCTCTTTACTGGCGATACAAAATACTACGACTGGGCAGAGAAGCTGTACGACTGGTGCAAGAACATCGGATTCATCGACAAGGACTACAATGCATACGATGGTGGCGATGTGAGGCGCAAGCTGGAGTGATTATGCAGTGCCAATACTGACTGACATTCCTCTCAGGTCGCGCAGAACTGCTCAGATGTCAACGAGCAACAATTCAGTTACAACGCCGGCGCCTTTTTGCAGGGTACTGCAGCCTTGTACAACGGCACCAAGGTTTGGAGCACTGGTAATTCCGACAAATGGCACACAGAGGTTGGCGGTCTCGTTGACCGATCGTTGGAGTTCTTTTTCAGGAACAACATCGCCTATGAGGTCATGTGTGAAGACATCAACACTTGCAACCAAGACATGAAGAGCTACAAATCACAATTGATTCAATGGTTCATGAACGTCGCCAAGCAAGTCCCAGACCAAGCGTCCAAGATTCTACCCGTGATAATGGACACGTCAAAGGCGGCCGTCAGCACCTGCAACTGTGGTGGCGTGACTGGCCAGTGCGGTCTGAAGTGGACGTCGCCTGGCACATGTGACGGTACGTACGGTATGGGTCAGGAGATCAACGCATTGACTGCCGTCATGGTTTGGGGCGAGCAGAACGTTGGCGGTCCGGTCAACTTGAAAACTGGCGACTCATCTCAGCTTTCGAAGCCCCAGGACAACGCGGGCTTGGGTGGGGAGACAGACGGCACCAGCTCAGCGATACTGGCGAAATTGCCACCCATCCAGACAGCAGATAAGGCTGGCGCCGGCATACTGACAGCATTGTCGATGATCGGCTTCGTGGGCATGGTGATATGGATGATGCTGTAAGATATGTGCGGTCGCTGATGAGGAGGCGCATCTTGCTTTTTGGGAACACGGAACACAAAACGGGGATGACATCCATCTATGGAAGAATTATTATGATACCAGCTCAATACAGCTAATGAGGGCAATATTGGATTTTGGGGACAGGTCACTGTATGTCTAGCCGCAGCTTATGAGCAGTGCTGCCGCGTGTGCGATACTCAGTATGAATGGACTATAAGTCGAAACAATTCACAGTTGTATCCAAGCTTTTTGCCTTCTACTTGCTGGACTCTGGTGCGAGTACCGACGAATGAGCTTTTCACACGACCGTGAAAGGTCACAGTATGGACTGTGCGGATGCTGTTAAATTGGCAATGCTCGACCATGGGAATGCCACAACATGCTCAATTGCCCACTCAGTCAAGACCCGCCACCGTCAACGTCCCCGTCTTCGTCACCAGGTACTCCTCCACGGCCACATCCTTCCCACTCTCCTTCCCATACCCGCTCTCCTTGATCCCCCCAAACGGACTCTCCGCAGCGCTCTGATTCCCCGTATTCATCCCGATCATCCCCGCCTCCAACTCCTCCAGCAACCGCCACTGCCGATCCGCATTCTGCGTGAAGAAATACGACGCCAGCCCCATGCTCGTCGCATTCGCCATTGTCACCGCCTCGTCTTCGCTGTCGAACCGGTACAACGCGCACAACGGCCCGAACACCTCTTCACTACTCGTCTGCATCTTCGGCTTCATGTCCCCGATAATCGTCGGCTGCAGGAAATACCCCTTCCCCTCTTTGATGTCACCTGAACTCTGCTCCTCCTCCCCGCCGAGCACCACACGCCCCCCCTTGCCCACCGCATCCCGGATCTGCTCCTGCACCTTCCCAATCCCCCGCTCCGTCGTCAGCGGCCCCAGCGTCGTCCCCTCCGCCGCACCGTGCCCCATCTTCAGCCTTTTCGTCCGCTCCACCAACATCGCCTCAAACCTATCGTACACCCCGCTCTGCACGAGCACCCGATTCGCGGATATGCACGCCTGCCCCGCGTGCCGCCACTTCAGCAACATGAGCGCGTCCACCGCCTTCTCCAGGTTGGCGTCATCAAACACGATAAACGGGCAGTTCCCCCCCAATTCCAACGTGCACTTCTTCAGCCCGTCTGCGCAGAGTCTCGCCACCAGTTTGCCTACCCGCGTGCTGCCGGTGAAGGAGACCTTTTTGGTGAGCGGGTGCCGGATCAGGGCTTCGGAGAGTTCCGGGGTGTGTGGCAGGTCGGTGGTCAGGACGTTGAGGGCGGCGGCGGGGAAACCTGCGCGTAATGCGAGGTCCGTGAGGAGGAGTACGGAGAGGGGTGTCTCCGGGGAGGGCTTGATGACCATTGTGCAGCCTGCGGCGAGGGCGGCGCCGCATTTGCGGAGGATCATTGCGATGGGGAAATTCCAGGGGACCTGGGGGTGGTTGTGAGTGTTCGTTCAGGTACGTGTGTGACGCCCTTGCAGTATAGGGGAAGCATGTTGGCTGAATCGTGCAGACTCACTAATGCGACTGCCACGCCGATCGGCTGCTTGACCGTCAAGATACGCCGGCCCAGGACCGCGGCGCGCGACACCGTGCCAGAGATGCGCTCAGCTTCACCCGCGAAGAAGAATGTGAAGCCTTGAGCGTAGGCGATCTCGCCGTACGACTCCGCGAGCGGCTTGCCCGTCTCGTGCGTCACGATCTGCGCGAGGTCGTCTTTGTTGGCGTCGATGAGGCGGTGCCTGTGATGTTAGCATATTTCCTTGTTGTTCCAACCAACTCCTGCGCTCCTCGCTCGACGCCTACGCTCCTCTCTCCACTTGCCCACGAACATTCACTGCCACCTTCACCACGACCGTCACCACAACCGTCATCACAACCGTCACCACACCACCACACCCACCATCTCCATCACGCACACCCACCACAAAACGCAAAATAGAACGCAAAACTCACCACTCATACATCCACCGCGCCCTCTCCCTTGGACTCGTCTTCGCGAACCCCAAAAATGCCTCATGCGCCGCAGTCACCGCGCCATCGACGTCCGCAGCCGTGTTGACGGGGGCAGTCGCCCATGGTTTGCCAGTGCCGGGGTCGATGACAACGAAAGACTGTGCGGACTTTGAGGACACCCAGCGGCCGGCGATGTGGGATTGTTGGTGCAGGAGGGTGGGGTCGTTGAGCTGGGGGTGTCAGTTGGTGGCGAGGATGGCGGGAGAGGATGGTGGGAGAGTGATCATGGTGGTGGATGATGTTGGGCGTGGTGGTGAGAGAATGGGTGGAGGCGTACTTTGAAGGGGAGCTGGTGGATTGTACCGTTGGTGGTGCCATTGGTAGCCATGTTGAGTTGCGTGTTACTGTTTGATCTGATCAGTGTAGAGGTGGCGCTCTATCTCAAGCCGGGCTGAGATGTATGTGGTGCGGCCGTCCTCGTCGCGGATGTTACTGCGGATTTTATTAACAGTACAGTACCTTTCTTATGTCATAGGCGGGGACAACGCGAGCTTGTTTGGTACTATGATCTGCAGCTACACATAAGCTCAGCAAGTTAATAGCACTCGGCCCAAAGGGCTTCTGTTAAATTGTGTATTCTTCCGGCCTATAACGCTCACGATGACCAGCTGCGGTCGATGGGCAAACCCGATAATTTGGTGCTTGAAGATTACTCTGATGTACAAAATGCTAGTCAAGCTGGTGCTCACGCTATACTTGCACGCTGTCTCGCGGTTTGAACAAGATCATGCCAGCCTCCCATGTCATCACTGTCATGATGCTACCACGCTACACGTGCACCGCGGATACCCTTACGTATCCATAAAGAATCCCGTTTGAACTGCCATTGGGACGTTCAGATCATGACAAACAACTCGTCCCGTACGACACTCTCCGGCAGATCTGGGTAGTAAGGCACCATTTGATCCGCCTGCTGGACATAGCTGTTGTTATAGCAGCGCCATCCTGGCTCTCGCACCTTGCGTGCTGGATGGAACAGCATGGGCAGGAAGTAGTTCATGACGATGCCTGACCCAACCGCAGTACGAATGGAGTCGACGGCCATGATAACACGGTCGATGACGTGCGGGCTCGTCTCATAGATGTTGGGCCAGATGAGGTTGAGCATGTGCACAAGCGCATCCTCCACACCAAGACCCATGCAGCCGAGAGCAATGTGCTGAACGACGGATGCGGCGGTCTGACGGTGGACTTGGTCGCGATCGATGAGTGCATCTTCGATGAGGGGCGTGATGGCGTAGACGTAGTCTTTGGCCATCTCGCCGATGTACTCGAAGAGAAAGGACAGCGCCTTGAGCACACCGTTCTGCACGTTTAGCTCAGGCACGCGGTACTCGTTCATAAGAGCCGGTAACACGGTGAATGGCGCACAAGTCTCAGCGACGATGCCAATAGCGACCGCCGTGCACACACGTGACTGACGCTCTTGAACTCGCAGGTTGTTGAGAAGAGTGGCGAGGACATCTTGAGGGCCAATGGCTTTGGCAATGAAGCCGAAAGTGTTGTTAGCGGCGCGACGGATGCCCTTCTTGTGGGCTTTGAGCATGTCAAGTAACTCGAAGCAGATACGCATCCACTCGCGGGCGTTGACAGATTCAGCGCCGCGATCGGCAATACGGCCGACGAGATCGATGGTGTTCTCTTGCACCTTCTCGTGACGATTGCGGAGAATTGGTGTTAGACGTGGGAGGAGGTCTTTGATGGGTGGTTGCATTGAAGTGACACCAACCACAGTGACGATGCTGCGAAGGGCACCAAGGATGGAGCCAAGCACTTCTGGATACTCTTCACCAAGGTACTCATAGAGCACAATGCCGAGCTTGCCCATCAACTGTTCTTCACCACAGTGCGACATGACCAACGAAATTCGTGAGATGAGGTCGGCTGCTTGTTGACGGACGGTTGCAGACTTATTATTAAGTCGCCATAGGATGGTGCTGACAATCTGCGGCAAATAGCCTTTGCAGCGGGTGTCGAGAGCGTTGACAACTGTGCCAAAGCCGTTGAGCATGACAATGTCTTCGACGCTCTGCTCTTGGAATGCATGAAGTACACCATCGATCAGTCGCTCCTCAAGTCGCTCTTGGATGTCGGCAGCACCCAAAGATGCGATCAATTTTTCGATTGTCTCCAATGTCATCTTGCGATATGCTTCTTGCTCGTCCTTCAGGTTGCTGACGATCCGCTCAACGATTTCTCCACATCCGACCTTTTGGCCAAGGTCGACCGTGGTGTCAACAACCTGTCGATAGTTACGCCGATCAAGGGCCATGCGACGGACCCAGAATGCTTTGAAGAAGTCATTGAGTACTGTCTCTTTGAGGTATGCTGAAGTGACACCTTGGGTGTTGGCGCACTGTGACACAACTTTGAGCACAACCTTCTTCATCTCTTCGTCAGGCGACTGGAACTCTCGGAGCAGAATCTGCATGATCTGACTGGTGTAGTAGTTGGCATATTCCTCGTCCATGAGTGGAATGAGATATCCGACAGCCTTCAAGTAGCCAGCCAGTCCCTTTCCTCTCTGCTTGCGGGCGCCGGTCCAAAGAGGGTTGAGGATTTGATCGAAGCTCTCGATACCGTAGGGAGCGCTAGCCTCTGCTAAAGCTGCGATGGACAGCGATGTGACTGTTCGCACCTTCGTCTGCTCGTCGTCCAATCTGCTCCCGATGCAATCCACAAGACCATTGAGATGGGGAAGTACGGCACAACCCATCAAGATAGCAATCTGCTGAATGATCTTGACGCCAGTGTGCCTAGCCTGCCAGGATTTCTTGCTTTGACAAACGGCTCGTAGGAAAGGAAGTAGAGCAGGAATACCGAGAGCAGACGCGACGACAGCGAAGGCTCGCGCGGTCGTGTTTCGGACATACTCGTCGACGTGATCGATATCTGGTCGCATGGTGCTGATCATAGATGGCAAGCCCGCGGCCTTCGATAGATTGGAAATGATCTCGCGGCCTTCGACCCGAGCGAAGTAGTCTTGATCAATCAAGAGTGGCTCAATGACGACCAGAATCTTGTGAACGTACGGTCGCACCAGGTCGTCTAGCTTGTACAGAATACGGTCGATGACCTTGACAAGCAAGTGACGCTCCTGGTCTTCGAGACTCTTTTCCATAAGTAGAGGTAGAATCTGATCGAACAGTGGCCCTGCACCAAAAGATCGAGCGTTGTCAGTGATCTGACGAAGAGCAGTCTTTCGTTGTGGTGGCGTGCCGTTCTTGACTTTGAGCAGTAATCGCATAATCTTTCGCTCCTTGAGCTCTTCCACTGACATCTCATTTTCATTCGAGCCATCTGCGAGCTTTCCAAAGTACTGCTGATCTGACTCCTTATAGAACTGCAGGTCGCCAACACCAGGCACGCCTTCAGGCGCAGCCCGCCCAATAGCAGCAACATCGACTGGCTGCTGGTCGAAGAGAGTAGCTGGTGCCTGGGTTCCAGATGTTGGCTTTCGAAGAGGCTCGAAGCCTGGCGGAGGATCAAGTATCTTGTATCCCTCGGATGGTAGCATGCGATCAAGGTCTTCGTCTGAAAGCGGTGCGTTGCGTGCGGAGACATCAGTGCCGAAACCAATAAACGAAGGTGCCTGGCCTTGAGGAGGTGCTGGAGCTACCGCTGCAGCTCCGCCACCTGTGTCCCACCGTCGTGACTTCTTCGAAGCATCAGACGGTGCCGGTGTGGCGGATTCAGCTGTGTCCCATCGCGATCGTTTTGTAGCGGCTGCATCCCCATTGACGGTCTCCGGGGCAGGAGTAGCCTCGGTGCCTGTATCCGTGCCAGTATCCCAACGCCTCTTTCGCTTGCGAGGCGGCTCAGCGTCTTTTGTCTCGGGCGGCGGCGTCTTGTCTCTCAGCGTTGCTTCGTGCTCAACAACACCATCTTCACCATTTGCCTGTCGCTCTTTCAGGATGCGTGCCACTCTCTCCTCTTCTCGCTCTAATTCACGCTCAGCCATGACCTGCTTGTACGTCTGACCATCTGCCTCCCCATTGGCGGCAAGAGGATCGGCGCGAGTTGGCGACAGCTTCCTGTTGAATTGGCGTTTCTGGTAGTCGGTCATGCGATTGGAGATTTGTGCTTGTTTCTCTTTCGAGTCCATCAGATCCATCTCCTCAGTCGGTCCGCCACGCGCAAACTCATTCATTTGAGCCGAGCTCGCAGTGTATTGGCCGACAAGTCGGTTGGTGTTGTCACCATCCATCTCCTCATCATCATCGCCATCAGCCGCCGCGATCGACGTATTGTAGCCGGCGAACTTGTCGCCATTGCTGTACAGATCTTTGTCGAAGCTCTCGGTCAAAGAGGCCTTGTTTGAGTCAGTGCGTTGGTTCGCAGGATCGAAGGTCTTGGAACCTTTCTTTCCCGCGGCGAGAGCGTTGCGCTCCTGTTGAAGGCGCTGGACCTCTTTAAAGTCGGCTGCCACTTGGTTAGCAGACTTTTTAGAACGCAACGAGAGTGCGAACTTACTCTCAGACATCTTCGACTGATGTCACTGAGCGCATCGACTAGCAACCAGAGTGAGGTCTAAAGGTCAGTCCCAAAGGTCATCAACGCGGGGCGAGTCACGGCGATCACTGTTTCACAGGTGTCGAATTGTGCGGAGGTGTATTTACCTGGGTCACAAGCTATTGGCGTGTGAGAGACTCGCCCGGGTGGATTGATGTTCACTGGTTGATGATGCGAAAGAGCAAGTTTGTGTTGCGAAAAGACGACGGTGATTAGGCAGGTCGCACCACGTGACACATTTCTTGGCAGGGCACAGTAATACTTCGAGCAAAACTCCACTTCAGCTCTTGTTCTTATCGATGACATGATGAAACGTACGCTGTAAGGAACAGCTCGGAAACATCGGTAGTCTAGAAATGTTCTGCACGCAATAAAGCAAGTGTAGTTACGCAAAGCTTGCACACGGTTCCGTAAAGCCCTCAGACTCAAGTTTCTTTCCAACGCCAGCCACTGGACATCAGCATGAGCGTTTCAAAAGCGACAGTATTCTTATCCCAATGCTCCGCCTTAAACCACCCTTCCCTTTTTCCTTTCGAAGAGCGTACCAGCCGCCCTCCCCTACCGCCCAAAAGCCTGCCTCTCCAACCGACAAAGATTATCAACCCACATCACCGCACCATTCTGCATGCCGCCCGGCGGGCTCTTCGGGTTACACGCCAGATCCGCATCATGGCCGATCGTAGCCTTAAATGTATCGTGGTTCTTGCAGTAGTAGCTCGGATCGGTGGACTGGCAGCCGACGATGCCCTTTTTGAGGTCGGCCATGATGGCGTTTTGGGCGCACGCGGGGAGCGTGCTGAAGGGCGCGGCTTGGTGGATGATGGCGTTCGCGACGTCGGTTTTGCCGCGGGTTTGAGGGAAGGCGAGTGTGAGGGGGAGTAGGAGGAGGATGGGGGTGAGGTGCATTGTCGTTCTGGGTTTGGTGGTGGTGAGTATGTGTGTATGTAGGTATGTGGTAAGTAACACAGGGTTGAAGTGAAGTCAATGAATGTATTTGCTTGAGATGCTAGACGCCAGGTCTGCAGAGGTATGAGCGTGGACGTGAATGGAGTTTGCAAGATGTCAAAGAGATGAGAGTCGTGTACAACGACGTTGTGGGTCTTGTTCTTTGTTTGCCTTTTTGATGTCTTGACTTAGATCTATTGGATATAGTGGTTTGACAACACTGGGTAAGACATTTTATATACAAGAGGCAAAGGCGAGGTTTGGCTGAGATGGCGGCATCTGGACGATTTGGGCATTGGGTTGCTGCAGACCTGTTCAGGATCTGTTTGCCGGCGCCGCCTACGATGAGCCGCCCAGACCCGACTTATTTCGGACTCACGCCCTCTACTGAGTGCAATTTGCCAGGCAATTCCGATTACAAGCTTGGAGACCGGGAGAAAAATCTTCAACCCCCGTAGTGGTAGTGGGTGGCAAGTTGTATGTATTATCATAAATGACAGAAGTAGCGTATTTACATGTACAAGTCAATCATCGCATCATCAAGTCTCAATGATCGTAACGCAAATACAGAGGTATCGTAAAACCAGTCAGCGACTCCCGGTCTCCAATTGACCAGGCGTCGCGGGTGCATCAGTCGTGGGCGCTCGCCTGAATGGCACCCTCAGCGATGGCAATCGCAACCGCATCCGCTGTATCGTAGTCTGCGTGGGCTGCCGATTTCCGGATAATGGCTCAGTAGCCGAGGGCTGTGCGTTGGGCGCTAATGATGGTCTGGCAGGCCATTCTCGAATGAGCGTAGGAAAGCCACGCCGATAGTGGAAGTTGACAAGATAATTCGCTCCGCCAACGTTGACGCGGCCTCTGTGAGCGGGCTCCGGGGGTTGTGGAAGGTCACCATTGCTGTTGGTACCATCCTGCTCCGAGAGCTTAGGGACGTAAAAGTCGGCCTTGCAAAGAGGGCAACAAGCTCTTCGACTAGTGAGCCATGGGTCGAGACAGCCAGCGTGAAAAGCGTGGCCACACGTCAGCCCGCGTACATCGTCCTCGTCCTCCAATGTGTCAATACAGATGGCGCAAGTGTCGCCGGGTGCCTGAGCGTACTCTGCAGGTACGCCAGCTCGTTGTATGGGATCGTCATCATCATCCTCAGCGGTCGCTGCTGTCTCAGTTTGTAGCAATGTAGTGCCATTGCCAGCTTCGGTATCGGCGTGGTCCGTTACTTGCACCTGCGGTGGAAGCTTCTCATGCGATGCTCTTGCTGGTGCCTCGACTGATGACGGCCGCTCCATGGTGCCATCCAAGCCAGAATCTCGCCGTTGTGTGGAGTGCTCATCGGACGCTCGTTTCGTGTCCTTTCCATCGATTTGTCGTGCGCCTTCGGAGGAGACCCGTTTGAGCTCGTTGCTGTGTCCGCGTACGCTTTGCGCTCGACTTGGAGGGGCAGTGATCCCACCCGCATTTGGTAAGCCGCTCTGCTCCCGAGTCGAGCGCCATATCTTGTATTTGGTAAGTGGAAAGCGCTCATTGACCTCTTCCATGCTCATGAGTTTCTTCTCGCGCTTTCGCCTCGGGCGAGGCATGTCGTTGAGATCTATGGGATTGCCATTCTCATCAAGCGGACCGCGCCGGTTGCGATTATATCGAAAGCAGTACTTGACGCCAACGATGATCCTGATGAAGCAGTCAGTCTTGAGCTGTTGGAACGCTATAGTATACTGGCCAGACGAACCATAGATTGGTGAATACAACACCAAATCCAAGAGCCACGAAGAACAACAGAGGCCGGCTTGTAGGACTACTATCAGACTGCGGCGGTGGACTCGAAGTGGCTCCGGCAGGACCAGAGCTGGTTGCGCTTGGGACAACGGACGAGCTAGAAGAGGCCATGGTTGCCGTCGACGCCAGCTGCTGTCGTAATGAATATGTCACGTACGCATCGAATCGGTGGCCTGGAAGAGTGGTCGAATGAGGTAGTGCTGATGTAATACAAGATTGGTCAATGTACGCTGCCGAGCCCCACGTGCGAAGATGGTGCGAATTGTCAGTATGAGCTTGAGAGCGCTCAGTCGCACGATATCAGCGATTGAAGAAGAGAAGTAGAAGCGAGAAGCGTGTGGTCAAGATAGGCAAGCGAGGCTCGTGACGGTCTCGAAGGTGGAGGCGTCTTGCGTGGCGAACGGAAGATCGGCGGGGACTAGTCGTATCTACTCGCGCTTCAATTGTTCAATCTCGGTCGCGTAGATGCAATATCGCCGGCAGAACGCTTGAAGACAACACGGAACAGACAGTGAATAGGACAATATATATGCACCAACTCAGGATAAATTCTGAAGACCCGATGAATTGAACATCAGATGAACGAGCTGGTCATGACTAGCTCGTCCGATGTCAAGGCTTGTGGCTTGGCACGCCCAGCCTCAGACCCGGCGGTGGGGTTTATCGACCGCGAGGAACAAGACGCCGAGCAGCCACGCCTGGATCCGAACTCATTCATGCAACCCATTTTATGCTAGGCCAGCGATTCACTCCTAGTACAAGTCCTGAAGCGACTGCTTTCCTCTTCTCTGTGTAAAGTCATCCGAACACGTCTTGGAGTCGAGCTAGCAACAGCTTTGGTCATGACTCGCTACCAAAAGCTTGACTATGCCACTTGACGACTTTCCCTCCGAACACATTCAACCCCAAACAACCCCCATGAGTGCAGAAGACACCATACTGCCTGCCCCTTGTTGGCTGCACTGCGACAGGTACTCATTGACAAGCATGAAAATTGTGCACGTCTGGACGTGGGTTTAGCCATTTCCTAGAAGAGACGATCATAAGTGCACTTACCAATTGAGTATCTACGTTCGCTGGGATGTCCACCTTCCATCTCGCGCTCAGACCGGTCCTCTTGTATTCAGCCATATCAAATGGCTGCCTCTCTGTCTTCGCGATCACCTGCTTGTCCCAGACAAGTTCAAGCTCATCGTCATGCGACGACCTGCTCTTAACCACTAGCTCGATGGGTTGGTCGTCGATGTTCTGAAATTTGACCACCAGCTTCACTTTCAACCCAAAGGTGCGCTTGATCTCGACCAACTGATCACCGTTCGGACTGTTGATATAGACTGATCCTAATGCTTTCACTTTGACGATTTCGGTCTTGAACAGGACAGCGCCGGTAGAGTCCATAACATCTGGATTTCCACATTCAGCCAAAAAGTGCTTCGCTTTCGGGGCTCAAGATCACATACCTCTCTTGAAGCCGGCTGATCCAGATTCACGCTCGGAAGTGAGGAGAATTGAACCATCCTCGGCAATCACTGCATAATCATCCCTCTCTGTGAGCGACCTGTTCTGTTTGAGAAGTTGTATTCCGGGCGGCTGGTAAGAGATGCGTGTGCTGTCGAGGCCAAGAGGAACTGATGGACCGGACGCTGCATTCGAGCCATTGCTGGAAAACATGCTGACTACCACGGTATGACTTGAGATTGGACAGCAAAGATTTGAGTGTACTGCACCTTTCATATAATTATATACACACACATATATGCTATGCGCCCATATTCCTCCGTAACAGGAGGATCACCGATCTGCGGTCTTTGGCGGAGCTCAACAAGGCTCAGAGCTTATACTGCATCTCATGATTGTCCATCGTCTGCAGCGTGATTGCACGCTATTGGATGGCCGCCTATTCAAGGTGTCGAGCTATTAGCTGGCACCGCCCCATACTAATGTGGTATAGCGTGATCCTATGATGGGTGCACACTTGCATCGACCGGCTTCTCGAGAGACCCTGAAAAGCTGCAAATGATGGCCGTGCCGCGAATGTGTACCTGATCTTTCAGGCGTCAAGCGGAAGGCAGACATAGGTGAAGAGATGATGATTTGTGAAACATTTCGCCTTGGGGGCCGTTCCACCAGCAAACTATTTTATTGAGCCTGTTCCGCCCTTCCTCTCTCTTCACGGAGCATCGCAGTGACCGCTGAGCCATTTTTGCCCAGAAGACCAATCACAAGCAACAACTCTCACCAAGTATAGCAAGATGGCCTCGACCCTGCAGTCACCGGTTCAGCCGCCAGTACAGTCGCCCGGACAGACCCCAACCGCGGAACCAAACCCCATCGTCTTCTTTGACATCACCATCGGCGGCGAGCCGCTTGGCAAGGTCAACATGGAGCTGTTCCAAGATGTGGTTCCCAAGACCACTGAGAACTTCCGTCAGTTCTGCACCGGAGAGAGCAAGAATGCTCAGGGCCAGCCTCAGGGCTACAAGGGATGCCGCTTTCATCGCGTGGCAAGTAGTTCGAGAACTACCAGTCGACGGCGTAGGGTGCTAAACTAGCATAGATCAAGCAGTTCATGCTCCAGGGCGGTGATTTCCTCAAGGGAGATGGTACGGGATCTGGTGAGTCTCGAGTCTGGTGGTATGTCGATGCGAACGCAGCTAAACCTGATCAGCCTCCATCTATGGCTCTCGCTCCTTCGCCGATGAGAACTTCAACATCCCTCACGACCGCCCCGGCCTCCTTAGCATGGCGGTGAATGTCCTTTTACTACAACCGGCGGTTCACTATTGACTGTATCATAGAACTCCGGCAAGAACACCAACGGATCCCAATTCTTCATCACCACGACCGCGACGCCTCACCTCAACGGCAGGCACGTCGTCTTCGGCAAGGTGATCGAGAACGACGGCAGCATGGAGACGGTTCGCAAGATCGAGCAGGTTCGCACCAAGGACAATGATCGCCCGGCGCTGGACGTGATCATTGAGTATGTTGTAGCTTCTACCATCAGTGTTTGCTCGCAAGGCTAACAGCAATAGCCAATGTGGCCAGATGTAGGAGGACGCAGCAGACACGGTGTGCGGCACGCTGGGATGACCGCATGAGACACCACCGCGCCAGTTCCTTGGAAGAGCCAGATGATCAATCAGTCATCGAAGTTCAAGCCATCGACGGGCAGAATCCACCAGTAGGTGTGAACCATGTCTGCATTAGGGTCACGTTAAGTAGAGAGGCCCCAAGCGCGAAGACCGAAATAGATTCGAGGCGCAATGGTTGCTAGTGGTACGCCCTCAGTTCTTGCGTGCATCCCCGAGCTCTTCCGCTTACTTTATGTAAGTCTTCCAAATTGCCTGTATGGTATTCGTCCGGCTAGCTTCCTAACCTCCTGGGATCTGTATGCTGCCGCCGGTACCTGGAGGAGTGGAGCGGTGCGTTGGACGAGGAGAGTTTAGCGAGGGGCCAAGAATACTGGCGGTACCACCCTACCAGAACTAGTGGTATGAGATCTCCTGTTTGGGAAACTAACATCCATCGAGCACGGACGGTCGAGCTGGTGCCCCGTGCGGTTAAAAGACTTGGACGCACCTCCGTGCCTCTTCTTTCTCAAGATATTTTTAGAAGTCTTTCATCCCCAAGCTCATCCTGTTGTCATTTGCAGGCCCATGACACAGTTCACCATCATTCGCCCTACCTGAACCTGCAGCTGCACCCATTGAACCTCACCAGCACTATTTTCTCGCCCTCCCTCAGCCGTGCCCCTCCGCGCCTCGACGATTACTTACTTCAACTCCTGGTCTGCGACTTCCACTCTGGTGGCCTGCTCAAACCTTCTTCATTTTAATATCTATTTTCATTTACTATCTTGTAATATTTCATTACCTGTTTAGTCTTTCGTTTCGGCGTTCGCTGTCATGGGTCGGAGGAAGATCGAGATCAAGGCGATCAAAGATGATCGTAACCGTTCTGTGTATGCTCGAGTCGATCACTCAGAGATCCGCGCTTTGCATGCTGATTGATTGTACCTCAGGACCTTTCTCAAACGCAAGGGTGGTCTGTTCAAGAAGGCGCATGAGCTTTCTGTGCTCTGCTCTGTCGATGTTGCGGTCATCATCTTTGGTTCAAACAAGAAGCTGTACGAGTTCTCGTCGGGCGATATACACCAGACATTACAGCGTTATCACTACGTACGGTCGCTGCTCGCACGCACCAAGGCCTCGAAGTAGCTAACGTATCGTAGTCACAACCCCATGAGCACAAGGGCCCTGCCGACTTCGCGGACAAGGATGGCGGCGATGACGACGACGACGAAGACATTCCCATGGGCACACCCCCGCAAGACTTTCCATCGCCGCCGCACCATGGCGTTGTGCAGCACCCACTGAATGATCAACCTCACATGCAACATATGAGACAACGGAGCACTCCTTCAGCTTCGTCCTCGCCACCCATGCCCAACGGCGCGTTTCCACCCCACCGCCTGTCTACACCGCAACCGCAACCTCAACAGCCTGGCTCCAGACCCTCGTCTAGGAATCACATTCGCCGTCAGAGCTCGAATCTGGTCCCTCAAAATCACCCCCATCCCCAAGCCACACAGCCAATGCAACAGCACCCGCAGTACATGTATCAACCTCCTCAATTTTCAGCGCAGCAACATGCCGCGTACATGCGTGCAACCCAAGGAACGCCGCCTATGCACACGCCACCGATGCCTCCACATCATTACTCACACCCAGGCCCCCCACAGGCGCAAATGCAACAATTATATCTCCAAGAGCAACGCCGACAATCCATGCCTCCTCAGATCCCTGTACATACACAAGCAGAGGCTGCTCAGCACGCGCCAATGATGCACACTCCACCACAACCTTCTCGTCCATTTCAAAGTCCCCCACTTCCTGGCCCCGAACCCCAGCGCATGCCCGCTCAGCATCGCGCATCTGAGCCCAGTCGCCAGTTTGCTGTCATGCAGGGGAATATGCAACAAGGGCCACAAACGGGCCCACAACAACGGAGTTGGCAACCACCCATGGCCGACATGGCGGGTCGGCCGATCATCAAGCAGGAAGACATTGGTCCGCGACCGTCGTCTATCGATGTGGCGGCCGCTATGCGGCATGACGAAACCCAATCGCGGTATGCCCCTCCTCCAGCATCCGCTCCAATTCCGCACGTCTCACAACCCAACTCCGGCAGCCTCAGCAGCATGCCGGCTCCGTCGCGGGTTAACAGCATGCAGTCAAACAGGCCAAAGCTATCAGTTCAAATTCCTGGCGAGGCAACGGAGAGTGGCGCAGAAGAAGGAAATACTGGCGGCGACGAGTCCTCGAAAGAGGCCTCGACGAAGACGAATTCTACCCCAGCCAAGCCAGGGACCTCCGACACGAGCCACCACTCAAATCTTGTATTACCCGCGCCTTCGCCTCGTAGCGCAAGTGCAGGCGCGATTCTGAGCGCTGGCGCGACTGGTCCGACCAATCCATTTGCAAGACCGACGGTGCCCAAGAAGCAGGAGACGGGTGGGGATCACTACAAAGACGCGTCGCCAATGTCCGCTTTGCCAAGTCGAGTAATGCAGGAACATGGCTACATGAGCTCACCCTCGAGCATGTTTCCTGAGCTGGGTTTTGGGTCAATGCATGGCAACGCGCTCGCCAGCCCTGCTGTGTATCAGCCGACGCCGATTGCATATCACGGGCCCAGCTTTAGAGACGAGCCATCTGACAAGAGGAAGAAGTCGCCTGGGGAAGATGAGGGAGGCGTAACTAAAAAGCCCAGGTCGGGCTAGACGGCGTTTGTTCTGGAGTTTTGAACGGGGCTACTGGTAAATATAATGACCACCTGAGTGAGAACTGCTTGGGGTATGACACGATGTACGAATACAATAAGGGAAGGGTATGACGGAAAAAGGATTAGTCGCTATGAAAGACCAACGTAAGTACCGTATCTCCAGATAGAGGATCCAGCGTCGAGAGGCAATTGGAACAACTTGTTACTGTTTTCAACCTATCAAGTCTGCGACTGGAAGTGCCCCACAACCCCTCCATGTGTGCATAGGCAAAAAGGGGCGAGTCAGGTGTCTTCTTCTTGCTCGCCGCGAGGCTGAGTCTGCTTCGCCGACCCAAACCGTGAGCATTTGGTCAAGGCTCTGGTACTTTGGCCCGTGTAGACTGTAGTTAGGCGAGCGCTCACTGAGACTCCGGGCTTCAAGCCACGCTGCTCCATCTCGCTACCGATCGCTCATAGACCGCCCGCTACAAACGCTCAAACGCTCCTCTAACCGGAATAAATTGCGTCGCGCAGACTACTTATTAAGCTCGCTGTGCGCGACCGCTGTCAAACTTGTCATTTCAAGCATCGATTTGGCAAGGTGCTGCGCGCAACATACACGATCCGGTGGCACTTCATGTGCTCGTAGAGCGAACTACATTCTCCGGCAGATCGCAACGATTTAGGAGTTGAGTACAGCCGGGCTTGCACGGCGACTCGAAAGATTGAGACATCAAAGCCGCAGCCTAAGTGCCCAGGAGGATGGCTTACAACAAACGATACAACCCAGACGCTCTTCCAGCGTAAGCCTCGATGGATGTTAAAACTAGAGCAAGTGAAACGTCCGACTGACAGTATCACTTTACAGGTTTGCGGAACCTGAAAGACCAGAACCGAAAACCAACAGCAGCGCTTCTGCCTCGTCGCGCCCACAACCAGCACCCAAAACCTCATCCCCTCGCCCAGACTCCGATCGCTATTCTCCAAGACCATCGCAAGGAGGACCGCCGCCGCCCGGAAATACTCAGACACTCCGAGATGACTCGGCATCAGCGCGCAGACAATCGCCTGTACCCCAACGACCGCCGCCTGGCGCATACGACAGCCGATGGGATGACCGAAGATATGCCAGTGGCAGCAACGGGAATCGCCAGAATAGCTACGAGAACTCAGGCCATGGCCCGGATCGAAGAGGTGGAGGAGCAGGAGATAGATACAGTGGTGGCGCAGGAGGTGACAGATATAGTGGTGGTGGCGGAGACAGGTACGGCGGCAGAGACGAAGGGCGCCATGATGACCGCTACAGCAATGGACCTCCATCGCAAGCTGGCGCAGGGAGAGATCGAACGTCCACAGGGCCTATGAGAGCCCCACAAGATGGCAACGACCGAGATGCGCTGTGGCCTATGTTTCGAGCGGTGGATCGTAATCAGACTGGACAGCTGCGTGAGGAAGAGCTTGGGCGAGCGCTGGTGAATGGTGATTATACGAGCTTTGATCCGCATACTGTGCGGATGATGATACGGTGGGTTTCAGCTGCTCGTTCATTTTTACCTCCGTCTGCTTGAACTCTTGCTCTCCACGTTTCATGGAGTCCAGTCGTCACCGTTCGCACGCGATCACATTTACATCACTCGAGAGATTTCGCTAATTTGACACAGGATGTTCGACATTGATCGATCCGGAACGATATCGTTTGACGAATTCTGGTACGTGTTCCGATGATCAAGGACCAAGAGCACAGACGCAGGCTAACCCCCAAATCTAGCGGGCTTTGGGGATTCCTTTCAGAATGGCGAAAGCTATTCGACCGCTTTGACGTCGATCGATCGGGAACGATCAGCTTCAATGAGTTCGTTGACGCCCTGGTAGCGTTTGGATATCGACTATCCACACAGTATGTCACTGTGCTGTTCAACACCTACGACACGAAACAGCGAGGCGTGCTTTCATTTGACCTGTTTGTGCAAGCATGCATCAGTCTGAAGCGAATGACGGACGTATTCAAGAAGTACGACACTGACCGCGACGGCTACATCACGCTGAGCTTGTAGGTGGTTACATATTCTTTGGTTCAGAGCAATAACTGACGTGAAATACAGCGAGCAATTTCTGACAGGTTCGCAAAGCCTCTTCCTCTTTAATTCCATCTCTCCCAGTACCGATCGAGGCTCGTACTGAATGCGCCTTGCAGAGGCTTTGAGCCAACGTTGAACGCATGTCGAGGAGATTGCAAAGCGCGTTTCGCAATTCTCGAGCAGTATCGACTGATAGCCCTTTACATGGTGCGCGAACTGCGAATTTGCGCCTTTGAAGCCGGATGGTCTCGCGAAGCACAGGATTCAGGAAAGACGTGGCGCTGGCGTTACTGTTCTCCACAGTAACAAATCGGTCACGACACGAACACCGACACGCGCCGCTGGAGGAAAACATTGACGACGCAAACGATATCATGACGGGAGGTACACTCAGGTTTGATATTTGGCATACTATACTTGGATCATACCTCTATCTCGCAATCAGCTTGATCTAGAAGTTTGCGAGCTCTGAATGCCAGCCTTTGAGCACGTGTGACGTGAATCTTGGATCGTGGTACGCCACATGGTTCGTGCATGTACCTTAACTTCTCCCTCCCCTGCTGATTCTACCTTCCTGCAACGATAAGGGAAGCGAAAATCTAAACACAGTGCTCAAGGCAGCAGCATATACGCGTCTATTCATGCAGTATCTTGTTGCATCTAGTCTAGTCGACCAGCGAGAAGTGGTGAATCATCAGACGAGATGATTGATAATAGATCTCCACGTGCGGCTCACGCTAGTGCATCTCACTCCGGGGATGCCAAGATTCCCACCCAGACTCTCTTTCCACTTCGCTGGGCCCACCTTGCCACGACCACTACCCCTTCACTCTGTCATCCCTGTTGCTTTGGCTGTCTCCGTGGCTATCGCGAGACTGACACTCATGACTGCAGACCATTTGAATTCTGTATACAGCAAGAATGGCGCCACGCGACAACCGTGAAGATGAAGAGACACCCCTCCTTCAGCGCACGGGGAGCCCTACCCCGCGAGAGGATGCGCACGATGAACGGGATGTTGAGGTGAGCACAGAATTGTCTCAGTAATGCTAGAGAATCGGACTGATCCACGTACAGGTCATAGACTTTAGCAAGGAAGACGATAGCAATCCGAAGCTATGGTACGTCCAGAGCCCTCCCATCTCACGTCGTATCCTGCAGTATGAGCCAGCATCAGTTCAAGAATACTGCTGAGGACTGCTGCTCAGTCGTCAAAGAAGATCTTGGTCATTGCTCCATAAGAACACAATGCTAACAACAAGCACAGGCCTCGACAAAAGAAAATGTTCAACGTCCTCGTCGTGGCGCTCATGGCCATCCTCTCCCCCCTCGCATCCTCCATGTTCACACCCGGCATCGCCCAGATCGCAGAATGCTTGGACACAACCGAGTCTGCCGTCATCGGCGCCACGACAGGCTACGTGGTCACGCTGGGCCTGGGACCGCTGGTGCTCGCGCCACTTTCAGAAACATTCGGCCGAAGAGCCCTGTACATGTGGTGTTTCACCATTTTCACCATCCTACAAATACCCGCAGCATTGGCACCGAATGTCCAATGTCTCGTGGCCGTGCGGACGCTCTCCGGTTTCTTCGGATCCGTGGGCATAGCAAACGGCGGCGGCACGTTGTCAGATATGTTTGCGCCCTCGGAGCGCGCCGGGATCTTCGGATGGTACCTCCTCGGCCCTCTGTTGGGGCCCACGATCGGCCCGCTCCTGGGCGGCGTGGTAGTGGAAAAGCTCGAATGGCGGTGGGTCTTCTGGATATTGACAATCGTCTGCGCGGTCAACACGCTTTTGGGCTTCCTTTTCCTCAAGGAGTCGTATGCGCCCGTGCTGCTGGCAAGGAAGTGTGATGAGGCAGCGAAGATGTACAATCAGCCGCGAAGTCATTACACGTTCCCAAAGGAAGACACACGCCCGATACGGCAGAAGCTCATGACTGCCATACAACGCCCGACCAAGATTCTGGTCACGCAGCCGATCGTGCAGGTCATGGCGATGTATCAGGCCGTCATCTTCTCGACTATGTATACGCTTTACGTGAATATGCAGGATATCTATATGGTACTTTCCCTTGACCACCCACCATCCCCACCACCCACTAACAACCCCAGGCACCACCCTACAGAATGACCACCACCCAAGTCGGCGGTCTCTACATCGGGCCCGGCATCGGCTTCCTCCTCGCCGTCTGGTTCCTCGTCCCCCAAATCGACACCACCTACAACCGCCTCGCCGCGCGCTCATCCGACGGAAAGGGCAAGCCCGAGTACCGCCTCCCGCTCGCCAACGTCGGCGCGGTCTGTCTGCCCGTCAGCATGTTCTGGTTCGCGTGGACGGTCGAGTATAAGACGCATTGGGCGGCGAGTATTTCCAGCACGGTGCTGTGGGGCTTTGGGCAGGTGGCGATATTTAATACGGGTGAGTTAATTTCTCTTCCGTTTCGCGCTGGCTTTGGAATGGTCATGGGATCGCCGGGCTATGGCTTAGCAAGACCCCAACGGCCATGTAGGATGACTATGCTGACGGTGCATCTAGTGCAAAACTACTACATTGACGCCTTCGAAGGCTACGCCGCCTCCGCCATCGCGGCCGGCGCCGTCGTGCGCAGCCTCTTCGGCGGCATCGTGCCGGTGTTCACGCCGACGCTGTTCCAGACGCTGGGGTACGGATGGGGCTGGAGCGTGTTTGCGTTTCTGTGCGTGTTGCTCGCGCCGGCGCCGTTGTTGTTTCAGCGGTATGGCGAGAGGATTAGGGAGAAGTTCGCTATTGATTTATGATCTTGACGCAAGGGGAGTGGGGAGTGGGAAGGGGATGGTCGGGAGGGGAGGAGGGGAGGAGGCAGAGAGAGGCGAAAAGTGATTTCATGGCATAGCGGGTGGTGTTGGCTGCATTGGGGACGTCGGGTAGGTTGTATATGCTGAGGCGCGCTTGGTAAGCTGTATGTGGTTGTTTAGGATTAGACATACTTGTTGAATGAATATGATGAACTTTGAGAACATACTATATCTGGAGAACCTCTGTTATACACCAGCACAGCGAGCGCAACGGCGCGACTCGGCGCTCAGCAGCATGCTTACGCGCCTTTCAAGCATGCCTTGAGATGCACATATTACATCGTCACGACGAACGAACCCGCTTACGCCTCTCAGCCGTTACTGTGGTTCTTAAGCGTCAACGTAAGCTCCTCGTAGGGCTGTTGCATCTCCAGCCCTTGCCTGGAGACTGCTGAGCATCGACACTCGCACAGCAACCGACGCACTTCACGACCGCGCATGAGCCCTGTTAACCGTCAACTCCAATTCTTGCACCCCCACTCTACACAAAACCTTCGAAGGAGCACCGCCAACTTCCTCTCAAGGAAGATCGCCACGGAAAAGGCACCTGAGACGCCCACGACGGTAATTGATCTGCCCTCGTCGTCAAGCCGCCACGCTCGTCCAGCTGTCCGCGCTCGGCCCCTGCGAGCCCAGTTCCCGGAAGGAGTGGACTCCACGAACGGGAATGACGCGCTGGTTCTACGTCTGCGGCTGATGCGCTGGTCTCTTTGGCGGATTCTAGTGGCTTGCGAAATGATCCAAGGGTGCTGATTATGCCGTGCAATGTACATGGCAAGGCTTTTATGAAGAACTGGCGGGACTGTAATTGGGCCGTTGAGATCGAGGGCGCGGACGTGGAGGGTGGGAGGACGTTGCATTATAGCGTGCAGCGGCTGCTCCACGAGAGAACCTTGCTGGTGGTGTAGGAATGTAATCAGGCTGAATATCGAGCAATATCCACCGCAGACACTGCGGCTCGTTTGCCTGCTTTTGGTGCTGCTAGCTTGGTGGATCGAGACGAAGTGGACAGGTCCGTTATCTGCGCGAAGGGATAGTTTCACGAGGTTCTGACTGTAGATCAAGTCTCTGCATCGGGTTCGTACTGCTTGTCTGAAGCTTCTCAATCTGATGTGTTTGCTTCAAGTAGACAGCAAGGAAGGAATTGCACACCTCTGCGGGCAGCCAAAACACTTGTTGTAATTCGGTGCTCATTATGCTCTGGAGAGGGCGCAGCTTGAGCCATCGGCTTTGAAACTGCTCGCTGAGGCTTACCGAAAGCTTGCAGAGAGAATGCTGGGTAAAGACGACTGTGAGAGGGCGTTCCTTAAGCCACGATCATTGACGTGCATTATGTGAGTGACGACGTATGCCGGGAGCTTCTGGGATTGTTGACATTTGTGCTGCAGATCTGCGGCAGCTGGAATCGACTGAAGGGGATCGTGGAAACCTATGATTCTGAGTAGCGTTTCGTGTTGTACTTCAAGCCACCTCTAAATTGCTTTCGACATGAAACACATCCACAATCGATCTGCTGAGTTTCTTGTCTTGACCGATCATCCTGTATCTCGCGTGGACAGATTGAGGAACGATCATGCCAACATACAGAAGTGTCTTCATCGGTTGCCGTTGCCCTGCAGATGCCAGTGTGTGCCCTGCTCAGTCTCAGCATGGTCATTGGAAAATTTGCCCAGCCACCGGCGATGTTCAGCGCTCGCATCCTCAGTGTCTACGACTACCGCATTCTCTGCTAGCTTGAGGTCTATATGCCTCGTCGCAGTCCGTCAAAGGCTAATGACCATTAGATCGACCATTATAGTCGCCGTCAATCCAAGCTGCCTACCCCTCGAAGCGTCAGATAGACATCCGTGCCCCAGCCCCACATACTCTGCACAGCAATCCCACCACCAAAGTATTCCGCGTACGCTCTTCCCAAGGGCAAGCCGTACCCGAGCCCTGCGAGGGAGCTGCCACCGCCACTCGCAGAGATCACATTGAGCGCGTCTGAGTTTGAGTTCCCTGATTTTGCGTCCGTCGCCTCCTTGTCATTGAACGTTGTAAATCCATAGTTCCAGAGGTTGGCGTAGTTCTCAGGCGAGATGCCACCGCCACGATCCCGAAATCGGATTGTAACACCTGGCGTCGCCCGCTCGAGCAACTTGATCGACCCATTCGGACTAGGCTCCCCACCTTGGTCCTCATTGCTGATGTTTGGCTGTCCCTGGTCAGGTGACTGGGCCGGACTAGGCGCAATAGTGACCTCCACCGGCTCGCGCTCTGTGCCCTTCTCGATGATGGCACGGAATGCGTTCTTCAGCAGTTCGGTGACGATATACTCAAGATGCACAGGCACATGAGCAATCCGTGTCTCGGGCTCACCGTTCATGACCAGGCTTGGACGGACACCGTAGTTTAGCTCGCAGATCTCGGAGACGAACGACTCGCAGTGGGATACTATCGTGGCTGGACGCAGAGCCGTGTCAATTATCCCAACATATGTGGACTTGCTTTCGTCACGATGCTCGGCAGTTGGATCGTGGGTCAGCAGACCGGGTGGGTTGGACGAGTAGTGCAGCGCGATGTGCTGCTCGGCGATTAGACGGGTGCCAATGCGAGCGCGGAGGTGCTCGTCCAGGAATTGGGTCACAGTATCTGCGTTGATGTAGCGACGCGATTCAAGAAAGCCGCGAGAGAGGATCGGAATGGTGTTCGAATGCGTTTGAACAAGGCTGGCGAGGACTTCCGTGAAGGAGGCTTCGGCCTCGGGGGAGGCGATCTCGTGGTTGGAATAGGGTAGCAGGGTGCTCAGCGAATGAACGTAATTGTTGTGAATCTGTGCGATATGAGGGTTGGTAACAACTATGTATGGTAAGTTACGTAGTTGTTTAATGCGGTGGGCTAGGCGTGCTGGTAGAATTTTGAGTGAGAAGTTGGCTGAGTTGTAAAGAGCGGATGCCGGTAAAGGTGGGCGACCATGGCTAGGGCTGTCAATATTGTGGGCAGACAATAGCACATAGTGGAGCAATCTCACCGGACAAGGTCAGCTAACGTCAGAGGATGCAGCGGCTTCGAGGCAAGGTCAGATATGGTAGCGTCCGAGACCGCATCTGATGGTGTGGTGCGGACGCTTCCTGAACCCAAGCCTCTCATGAAACGAATGCTCGTCGACCTATTAAGACGTTCAAACCCTCTGCGTATTCTTATCTCTTGACTTGCAGACGTTCTCAGCGCTGCAGCCATCGCTCAGACTGCTTCGTTTCTCTATGTACACCTTGCGGGCCCGAAGCCATTATACTGTGATACTGGAAGGCTGTTGAAACTATCAACACGCATGATCTTGTGTTCGCCGCGATGCATGCCTCTTCTTGAGCCGATTATCAAGAGTACATGTAAAGACACCGTGTCTGAGAGAAGGCCTTTCCCCTCGTACAGGGGCACGGCATTCACGGTTTTGTCTTTATTGGTTTCACAGACACTAGAGCGCTTGGCAGGACATATTTGGATTAGCGTACAGAGGGTCATCGTACCCTCTCACCCGCTTTATACAATTTACACACATTGCCATTATCGTAGTAATTGATAAACTTGCGTGAATAACCATTCCTATCAACAGCCTTCCCGAGATGGATGGCACCCTTCTACGTTGATATCTTTGGATTGATCCTGCTCTGCAAAAGCGCAACCATGCGCACATGGTTCTCTTCAATGGCATAGTCGAGAGGCGACTGCAAATCCCAGTCCAATGAGTGACAATCAATATTGTATTCTTGCATGAGAAGCGCGACGATCTTGTAATGCCCTGCGTGAGCGGCCATGTGGATCGGCGTAGCTCCCTCGTGAGTTGTCCGCGAATTGACGTCAATGCCACGTTGCCGAAAAAGCCTCTCGATGATCTCGGTGTCCCTCCAAACGACGGCTGAGTGAAGGGCGTTGTTTCCCTGTGTGTTACATCTGTTCACATCGACTCTTGGATGGGTCAAGATAAGCTCTAACAATGAAATATCATGCTTTATCACAGCATCGTGAAGATAATCAGTCAAGATAGCTTGCTCCTTAGGACCTCGCAACTCCCTGACTCCCAAGAGTAAGGACGACCAGTCATGCCCAGGTTGGGAAAGGCCGTGATAAACAGGAGTGTTGCCACTTTCTATGGCAAGACGTGCTAGTGGTGTCCTCTCGGTTTGTATTAACGCCTGCGCTGACCGCGAATTGCGGACGACGGCTTTGAAGGCCATCAGGTCGTTGTTAGAGATGACAAGCCGAAGGATGTCATTGATGACGTCCTTGTCGCTGCTGTTCTTGTTGAAAGCCACGAGTATTTCCTCCAGCATGTCGGCACGTCTATGCTGAGCAGCCGTTCTCATGGCTGTAAGCAGATACTGGCCTTCATTCTTTTTACCACCTTTTCTAAGCAGGCATGAAACAGCTCTATCGGCGTTGTGGAGTACACCAATCGTCAACGCCGTGAGACCCTCGTCATTGTGGATTACAATCCTCACGTTTCGCGAAGCCAGAAGAAGCTCCATGACTTCATGATTGTTTTTCTCTGCAGCAAAGTGAAGGGGCGTCCAGCCCGATGGGCTTCGGGTGTTATTAACATCACAGATAGTCAGAAGCATCTCAACAGCGCCCCTGAAACCCAATTTTGCTGCGACATGAAGAGCTGGTAAGCCGTCTTCCGCAAGCGGAAGATCGCAAATTGTTTTCAACTCGGCTGTTGTTGCGTGGCTGAAGAGGATTCCAAGAAGTGGGCTGTGGTCTTCCCTGACAGCCCAGGCGAGCAGAGAATGCATATAGGCCCTCTCTGAGAGATGATGATTGCCCCACGGCTGCAGTCTCCACGTCGAGTTTGGCTGAAGAGCAAGCTTTTGGAACTTTGCCCACACAGGCGACTGATTGGACAGCATTTTCGTATGAACAGCCCAGCCTTCACGGGCATAAGAGAGCAATCCAAATTCTGTTTCGTTCCTCGAAGATAGCGAAGGCTGCTCTGTGGGAATTTGCAACTTGACGTGGGCCTTTGTTGGAGCACCAATCATCTTGCGTAAGACGCCGCCAGCGATGTTTCCAAATGGAACGGCCTGCACCGCCATTGCTGACTCAAGCTGCACCATTCGCGGGCTGCCGTCCTTCGTCTGCAATTGTAGTTGAAAGTCTGAAAAGCTGAGATAGTTCACACACTCTTCCCCGCATTGCAGCGCACTGGAGGATGTAATCGCATACGGTAATGTTGTTTGGAATTCAGCATTGGAGAGAAACTGCTTAACTGACGGATGCACGAGTCGAACACTATAGTCAGCTTCATCCAATACCACTAAGTTGTCACAGACGCTAATTACTTGCCGCTCCGTTAGCAATTTCGAACGATCCCAATGGTGATCATCAAGGTCAAATGCAGCGGCTTCACACAGCTCTTGAACACTGAGAGGCTGAATAGCACAACTGACCCAACGCAACACCTTCTGGGCAAGCGGCTGGTGAGGTATCTTGATGCGCTTCAGGCACTGATAGTATGTTTGAGGCAGATCTCGTGGGAGTTGATCCAGAGCTGTGTATATTTGAGCGTCCGAGTGACAAGTTTCCCACAGAGCTGCGATCTGAAGTCGAGCCCACAAAAACCTGGCTCCAGTCAGCATGCTTTCAGCACCTGGCCAAGATCATGCTCACATCCCGCGTGACTCCTTCAGGAGGCGCTTCTGGATATCTTGCAAAACCGTATCATCATCGCTCAGCACTCGTTGCGTCCGCAACCTAGTCGACATCTCGCTGCTGATATACTTGCGCAAGTCTTGTTCAGTGTCTTCCTCAGTTAGGGACACTTGCGCTGTACAAGGTATTCTATTGTTCTCGCCAACTTCCGTCCTGCTCGCTAGGAGAACTTTGACATGTTCGGCCTCAACAAGCATTTTGTCAATCACAAAGAGGAACTTTTTGAGCTCAGAACCCTCCATACTGTCAACACCATCAATCACGTAGATTGCCTTTGGTATCTGTGCTCGGGTCAGTTCGAAAATATGAGCAACCTCCTCAAAATCAAACTCAGGGCCAGGGCTTGTGACACATCGGCGAAGCTGAGTTAGAAGCGCCTCTGAGGGCCGTTTGTCTATTTTGTCCATATATTCCAAGAGCTGTCGCGTGAGACTGCGAAGTACATAAGTAGTCTTCAAGGTCTGGCTTTGCTGCGCATCGCAATAGAAGTGAATAATGGGTTGGGCTGGTTCTAGCCTGGGTACAAAGTGTTAGCTCAGTTGATGCATGCCATGCAGCATTTGAAAGAAGAATTCTGGCTCCAACATTGGCATTTTGGGAGCTGCGGGCTTTTGATGCGAGCATACGATGAAATGTACATATGCTTAAGGGCTTACCCGCGAGCCTTCAGATGATCGATCACACGGGAGCTGTATGGACTTCGTAAGCTTAGCACTTTCCGTGTCGTGGCCCGTACTCACCAAATGTAGGTCTTTCCGGACCCAACTAAGGCTCCATCAGTTTATGGTACCTCGGGCGGAAAATGCATATATCTGACTTACTTATTCCAGACAGCCAGAGAAACGACTTGCTTTGGTGTTCGACCCATTCCAAGAAGTCTGAGATGCCCATAAACCAATCTGTGGTGGCTTTGACGCGATGATAGGAGATCTTGTGATGCGAAAGCTCATGATCGTAATGAGAGAGCATGTCCAGGATTGGCTTGCGATCCGGCGCTTCTAGAACGAAGTCAGTAGGACTCATATCTACAAAGACAAGCAAGTCTGACCAGTCAGTCCGAAATGCAGTGACAAGTCACCTTGGGTTAGAAGGCTATTCTCAGCGACTTTGTGTTCCGTTGCTTGGGTCCTTTCCAGCGTCTCACGAGGCAGTATCTCGAGAACCTCCCTTGCACTAGCCGCAGCGACCATGGCTGCGTAATCCTGCCAATGTTTGTTCTTGTGCGAGTCTGCGTAATCGCAAATCCCCTTCACGACCAAGCACGGGAAGTTGTCAACAAGACCGGCAGCCTCCATCTCAAAACACTTAATACCATATCGATTGGCTAGCCGGTCTCGAATATGTGCGTCTCTCATAACACTGTTCGCTGACGCGATAAGGCCGAAATGGACTTCGGGCTGCGCGTCGTTTCGCTGAGGTCGTCGCACAGCCTTTAATAAGTTGCAACACACTAAACAAGTGGAGTCTGTGTCATCGGCATGTTCGTACTCGCTCTCGAATAGGATATCCGCGTCCGAGCCAGGATGCGTGAAGCCATTCCACATGCGAGGGTGTCTCGCTCTCACTCGCGAGATGCTCCTATTGATCTGCGATCCCGAGAGCTGCACTCTGGACCGGTAAGTGGATACAGCGTTCAACACGAGTCTGGACGGCTTATTCATATGGCTTGTAATCTGGAACTCACCCCCTGATATGACCTGACGACCATGGTGTCAGCACAGAGCGTTCTTCACGGCGATCATGCCAGACGACATATGGCCTGTGTGGAGCTCTTTGAATTATGTAAATAAGCTGGTTTGGAATTTGCACACAACCATTCAGAACGAAACGTGTCAAAGCCAGCCACGTACCTTTCCATAGTCATACTGAATGACCCCAGCGTTCGAGTGAGTCGGAACGCCGATCACAACGTCACCAAGCCGTACCGAGTAATCTTTTCCAGGTACACCACCATCTATGCCAACCAGCAACCCGAACCGCAAGCGAGGAAAGCTGCGCCGCATCTGATCCGCTACAATAGCAGCAGACGTGGTACCATATACACCGGAGGGAAGACATGCTAGAACGACGTTGTGGCCGTGTATGCGACCGAGAATGTAGTTGTTGTCATCCCCTTGGAGCTGTGAAAGGCTCCCGTACTCTTCGTCCAGTACAGCAGTTGCCGCTGTGAGCTCGAGTGGGAGAGCACAGATCCAACCCACTGTGAAGTCCGCGTGATGCATGGCAGTAAACCTATCTGACACCAGCCGCTATCTTAGTATCGCTTTTCTGCTTCCATGCATTTTTAATCATTGTCGTTGCGCCTGCGAGCAGTGAAGACTTGTCCGACTTTCTTAGTAAATCTGAACGAGGTTGCAGTCGCGTGAGACTTGAATGTCGGGCTCAAAGCCCGCGCGCTCTGGGGGAACAGTCAGTGTCGTTGCAGCATGCTATGCGAAGCCTGCTCGTGTTGTAGGTGAGCCGAAGATGAAAAGACTAAGAGGTAAGGTTGTGGAGGTGACTAAAGTCGTGGAGGCTGAAGAAGTACAAGGTACTTAGACAAGCTTGCCCCAAATCTGTCCGTCGATAAAGACGCTCCGCCCCACATATTTGCGTGCTGTCTTTTGCTTTACTGGACAAATGAGTAGCGCTAAGAATATCGTCAATGGTTTGTGGTTAGCGTGTCTGCCTTTTCGGTAAGCGGAGTCCGCTTGCTCTTCGCAGTGTCTGCAGCATACATATGCTCAAGCTCTTGATCGTGGATGCACAATCTTTGGGCCGTGCGGCAGGATATGTTCTTATTGGAAGGTAGCTCACTGGCAAATGAAGAGCGCTATGCTATACATGAAAAGCTACTGTCCCTACCCGCCGCATTCGTCTCAAAGGACGATGTCAGTGGAGACGCCATCAAGCGCTGACACTAGCACACGAGGTAGACGTGATCTCAGCAAGGCCATTTTCATGGACAATGATCAAGAGAAGTAGCCAGGAACGCCAGGAGTAGGTAGGAACACAGCAGAGAGCAGACCCACAAAAAGGGTGCAGTGGCATTTTCTCAGAGAGCAGCAGTATCAAACCCTGACTGCCATCCAGTGTCTGACCGAGACAACATGAGTACCGATAGGTTACAGCAGCATTCTTGTCTCAGCAAAACGCTGCTGTAATCTTCAATGCCATCTGGATCGATATCTGAGGCATTCACGAGGTGCCGGTGCACTGTCAATGTCCACTAAACCCACTCTTGATATCGTCTTCCCTCCTCTGCTGTTCCCAAAGGTCTCGTGGCTATGTAGCTATTTGTGATCGGTATCTTTACGACATGGTAATAGGAGGAGGTCTTGACACAGGCAAGTCGGTCGGCTGGAGATCATACTGGCGTGTTCCCCTCGTTGAAGAGGTTCATGCAAGGGGTAGCCATAAGCGCCGCAATAAAAGCTGCGTAGGGAGTCCAGAGGATGGCGGGAAGGTCTAGGACGCGATGATCAGGAGTACCATGGCTTGCTGTTAGGATTCAAGGGGGTTGCGACGATGAGCGAAACAGGCCCATTTAGGAGGCAGTGCTTCTCCAATCCGTGGCAACAAGACACGCGCTCAAGTCAAAGGTCATTCTGGATGAGAGCCAAAACCACTCAGTGGTCAAAGTGTTGTAGTCATAAACGAAATTCAGTGAGAATCCTCACGCCGATCAAGGTTTGCACGTAGCAATGATCGTCCTGCTAAGCTAATTACCGCATCCAGGCATTTATATAGATCTGATGGGGCTCCTATGAGAGATCATAGCACGAGTCAAATAGCCCTACACCCTAGTAGGCTGGTGACCAAGCATGCAAGATAGCAACGGCAGTGTCATTGCAGACCAGCCTAACAGGCGCTTAGTTGCTTTTGCCTGAAGGTGACGGCCTTATAATGGAAGACGATGACCCAATGGACTGCGGATTGCCCGAACTGGCACAACCAGCATCACGAGAAGCTGGCATCGACTTCTGCACCTTGGGCATGTTCATCATTGGTAAATCAGTGTGATGCACATGACTTGTTATACCTGACAAGGCCATCAAGATGAGATCCATTTCCGTCCGCCCAAACCTCCAGTTTTCGATATCTTAGGCGGAGCCGGCTCTTACTCCGCACTCGGCGCTCGCTTGCTCTCTCCTCCACCTTTGTCCAAATACGTAGGCTGGATTGTTGACGCAGGTCTCGACTTCCCATCGGACTTGCGCGAGGTCATTGCGCGTTGGCAAACAAGCTGCCTCATTCGAGAAACACCGAACAGGCTAACGACGAGAGGATGGAATGGGTACGGGGAGCATGAACAGAGAGGTGCGATTGTCCTAGCTGTAGCTGGTGCACTATCGTCTCACTGATGCCGAGCAGCTTTCAAGTATACAACCGAGAAGCTTAGACTCGACCATACATCGCTGTCTACCGAGCTACTGCTTGCAAAATCTTTTCATCTTATCTCTTCGCCAAATAGATGCACTGATCAGATTCGAGGTATACTAGAGCGAAGAGTGCAGCATACCGAGGCGCAACCACTTTTCCTTTGGGAGCCTGTGCCGGACCTGTGTGTCCCGGAGGAAGCGGACAACTGCTTGCGAGCATTGAAGCAAATAGATGTGGTCAGTCCAAACCATAGGTAAGTTTACAGCTTTGATCCCTTGTGCTCCTTTATTTGAAAGTGCCCGTCAAGTCGCCGTGCCTGATGGTGTCGACAACGGCATGAAAACGGAGGCCAAAGTACAAACACTGCACTCAATGAAATTCTGACCGCTATAAACCTAGTGAGCTTTGTGGTTTCTTTGGAACGGAAGGGAATCTTGCAACGGGAGAAATAGACAGTACAGTAATAGAACAATGCTGCAGAGAGTGGCTCGACTCTGGGATTGGTCTTGAGGGAAACGGACTTGTAGTAGTGAGAGCTGGAGCAAGTGGGTGCTTGGTCGCCTCAAGACATAGTTTTGTTTGGATGCCGGCCTGGCACCAAGATGCTGGCAAAGTCGTCGACCCTACAGGAGGCGGCAATACCTTTCTCGGTGGCCTTGCAGTCTGCTTGGCTCGCAATGTCTCCTCCAGCGACCTGACTCTCGGTGAGGAAGCCGCAGCCTGGGGTTCGGTCGCTGCCAGCTTTGCGATCGAGCAAGTTGGTATGCCGGTCCTCGAAGGCTCTGGTAAAGACGAGACGTGGAACGATGTGAATGTTGCGGAAAGGCTTGCTCAATACAAGCGTCGATTGCGTTCCTGATCTGATGCGCATGCTATCCTTCTCCATATGTTCCCCCAAACGCCTAGTCTATGCTTTGCATGCACTATTGGCTCATGGTTTGCCCTGCTCCTTCAACTTTCTATCATGCTCGATAACTTCCTTACTCCAACTATAGGGCGCACACTGTCAGCTTGGGCAACGTTTTCAGTGGTAGCAGGACGTACTATCTACTCGGGTAGAATCTGCCGGGCTCAGGAAAACGGTCTCGGTGTTCATGGTCGGCGCTGTACTTGAAAGCAAGCGCAGTGAATGCGAAGATGACGGTGCCGACCACAGCAGTGTTTTGTTTCCAGTTGGCTGGCTGTGAGTACCAGCCTCCTGCCGGAGACCAGACGTGCTTCGGGTAGCTTTGTGGACGGTCAGCGAGCACTTCTTCGCAACACATGGGCCGTCGACTTACGGCACCTTGCCACCGCCGCTTCGTAATAACCTTGTAGCGCGCATGGTTGCTGTGAGGTAACGACAGCAATGAAGTCGAGAAGCTCTAGATTGAAGCTTGGGAAGGACAAACTGCCAAGACCTTACATAAGCGGCAGATGAGATCGTTGTCCTGGAAAATGTTTCGTCTTCATCATCGACAAGCTCCAGCGAACGTCCACCTATTACACGCCATTGCGCCGCCCATACCAATCAAATCTGGAATCAAAAGAAGCGGATGAAATTGCGTGACATCAGCACCGCATGTCAAGATTATAAAAGCTATTAATGAGACCGTTTCGCCTTGGAAGACGGGGCTCTCCAGTTCTTCTCCTGGGCACGAGACCGCCTTGCATTCGATGTCGAGCATGGGCATATTATAGCCAACACTTTCAATCGACAAAAGCCTCTGTGGAGCAGCAAGATGCCTCAGCACCCAGACGAAAACGCGGTCGACCGCGAAAATCTGAAGCTCTCGAGTCCAACCTAGCAACAGCTGCCGCACCACCCCAAGATCTACCTCCAGATACTGTACCTGCGTCTTACCCGAAAACCGATATTACCCAAGATCTACAACATAAAGCGCCAACAAGCAATCCTCCAACCGACCTCGAATCCCTCCCCTCACCACCACCCTCGCGCGCCTCCTCCTCCGCCAAACTCTCCGCTCTACACGCGCGCCTGGCTCTGCCCTCACGACTACCTCTACCCACACTAATGCGCGCACTCATACATCCCACCGCCGACCGCTCTCCACACTTCAACAACGCCTCCCTCGCCATCCTTGGAAACCATCTCCTGGGCTATTACATGGCCGAGCACCTCCTCGTACATTACCCACGCCTGCCCATGGCCGTCCTCTTCGCCGCGCAACAAGCATACGTCGGTCCCGCCTCATTAGCGTCAGTCGCCCAGGGCTGGGGCATTGAAGTCGCGGCTGAGCCCGGCGATGAGGTCGACCCAGGACTACTGCAGTTCCAGCGCGCATTACCAGGGACGCATCCAGAGCACATTGATATCGGAGAGAGTAACAGGCCGCATACAAATCGCAGAGGGGACATCGTAGACTGGCGGAGAGGCATGAGCTCGCGAGTGGTGTACGACGATGCGTTTGGGGAGTTGCAGCGGCCGGCCGGCGAGGCGAAAGAGGTAACGACGCTGGATCGGGCGGCGACGCAGTTTGTGCGGGCGCTGGCCGGTGCTGTGTATCTGCATGCGGGAAGCGGCGCGACACATGCTTTTTTCAAAAACCATATCTTGAGCAGGCATCTGGATCTGGCGGGTTTGTTTACGTTTACGAGTCCGCTAAGGGATCTGTCGAGATTGTGTGCAAGAGAGGGTTTTGATAGTCCCGTGGCGAGGCTGGAGAGCGAGACTGGGCGGCTGAGTCGGCATCCCGTCTTCGTTGTCGGCGTGTACAGTGGCCGAGACCGATTAGGCGTCGATGCAGGGTCGAGTCTGGACGAGGCGAGGTTCAAAGCAGCGGTCGCAGCGCTGAAGGGGTGGTACCTGTACAGTCCAGTTGTTGGGCAGGGGCAAGAGCAGGGCACAGCGATACTGCCGAGTGAGACTGAGGGCAGCTTGGGCGCCACGAAGCAGTTCAAGCCGTCGCATGTGGATTATGGCGAGGTGATAGCATAGTGCATGGCGCTTTTTGGGAATTGCGCACAATGTCAATGGTCGGCATTGCGCGGTGTCTAGATATACGGTATCTAATCTGTATTACCACTGTACAGGAACGATCGTAGCCGCTACGATCCGATCATGCTCCTCTAGACTTTCAAGATCCCTGACTTCGTGTGAAAAACCATTGCATAGGAGAAAACACACGACTCTGCTAGCAGCAAATAGGCGCTCAGGGTATCATTTCGTAACATTATTCACTATCAAAATCGCAGTATGTAATCGTCAACAACGGACGCCACGGAATCGTAAGCTCGACCCCTGACGACCACACCCACTCCTCTCCATGCACTCCCATCTCACATTCAACACCCCACTATCCTATCCCACCCAACCTTCCCCTCCATATCCCAACAACGAAACATCACGCATGCATCAACACCTCCGTCCGCCCACTCCGATGCCAACTCGCAAGCCTAACCCCACAATTCCCACACTTATGCTCCACGTCCTTCGTGCCCCCCACGCAATACGGAATGCATCCCAAACACGTGAACAAACACACCCCCGCCGCCCACGCGTGCGTCGTATTCCCCACCACGGTATGCGTCCTCGTCAGCGCCCGCGCGCCGCACGCCGGACACTCCACCGGCGCCGGCGCGGACGTGAGCGCGTACATCGGCGTGATGTTCTTGAACTGGCCGGACGGGGTGCCGACTTTCGCGCCGGTGGGGCCGGCGGCCGGGCGGGACGGCTCGTAGTTGATTGAGTCCATCTGCTGCGGGGCGTGCTGCGTTTCGTAGGGGTTGTGGGGAGGTTGTTGGTGGATGGTCTGTTGGTGCTGGGCCATGGGGGAGACGGCGGGGGGTGGAGGCTGGTAGTAGCCGGCGGGGGGCGGGGACATGGAGTGCATGGAGGGGTGGGAGTTGTGGTGCTGCATGGTGGGGTTGGAGACCTGGTGGTGCATGTTGGAGGGGCCGGCGTAGGTCGGGTTGGGGGAGGAGTAGTTGTTCCCGGTGTGCTGCGGGTGGGTGTAGGAGTGGTCGGGTTGGAGGGCGCGCGGGCCGGTGTCGACTTCGCCGTCGTAGAGTGTGGAGGGTGCCGTGTTGGAGGGGGAGGAGGCGCGCTCGTAGGAGGGGGGATGGTCGGAGTTGTTTGTGTGGCCGACTGGGTTGTGTTAGTGATTGGGGGTGGGAGCGGGTGGGTGAGGGAAGGTGAGGTGGTTAGCTGAGTGGAGAACTTTGTGGATATTTCGGTGCTTTCTTTGTTTGTCTGTACTGAATAGGGCTGTTGGCATTGACTCACCAGGCGTCTTCGCGTCGCGCTGGTCCATGTGTAGTGAAGCCATGCTGCTTGAACGTTCCCTCACGTAAACGGAGGAGTGTCGGCGGATGTCGCTGTCATGCATCCAACTTGAGTGCGAGAGGAGATTGCGTCTCTAGCGTGGGCGATGAGCGGGACAGACGGTGCAATCTAACGCTTGGGTGGATCAAGGTCGAGCGAGCAGAGGACTGCTGCTGGGCTCGTATGAACAGGCAGCTAAGATGCGAGGCCAAGGAGAGGATAAAAGTATGGAGTTGGCACTGCCCGCATTGATCATGGGCGAGGCAAATGCAATGTCTAGGGGGAGTTCGCATAGCCTGCTCGAGTGCTGCGGCGGAGGACCGCGTGGAGCTTGTGGTACGAGCCAACCATTGACGACTGTCTCTGCCAAGTCTCTGCCGCTGCTGACCATTTGGCTGGAAGGGGCTTAGGTCGTGTCCTTCTCGTCTAGTCTAACGTGATGTGGTAAGCCAAGCGAGCTTCCCACGTGATCCGAGATGCTCAATGGGGCCAGGAACTCAGATCCTCCGGAGACGGCTTCTCAATCTGGAACAAATCCTGTCGCACAGTCTCAGAAAGCTCGTGCAGGACCAAACGAAGTCGACCCTGATATCAAACGCTGCACAATCGCGAAAAGCATCTGGCGGAAATGCTTTCATGCAGCATAATATACAACAGCTTCTCTGTATGAGCATGGCAAGTCAGGAGTGCGAACGGCGTTGGAAGGCCCGTCACTACCCTTGCATTATCGCCTTCTTGAGAGAGAGCAGATGACAGCCCTTGTTCGATGCATATTCGACACTGTTCGTTTGGTGAGGGTTGCCGGCTTTCAGACGCACACATCCATGAGCAGAGGTCCTGTCTTCGACTTGTCGCAGCTACCACTCCCGTTTACAACCTGATCAGGTCGCGCACGTATCTTTTCCTCTTCACGCCCTCATAACCATCCCAGAAGTGGGTCAGCGTACCACCATGAGCTTTATCCTCCTTCGCACGATCCAGCCATTCTCCCTTCCAGTGATCGTCGGGACCGGGGTCCTGAGTCCAGGCGACACGCTCATACCTCGAAAGACACTTAGAGAAGAATGCCCACCTCTTCTCGAAGACAACGTCCAAGCACACATTGTCTATATGGCTATAAGATCAAAAGTCAACACAGCAAAAACACGAATTTTGTTTCGGAGCGACCTACGCGATAATTGCGATGTACGTGGTCTTCGAACGGGGTGGATACACCTCTCTGGCACGGTTGATCACGTCGTGCAGGCATTCCTCGATGTGCTCCTGGCTGGCCCGTCCCTGATGCTCGTAAAACTCATAGGCTTTGTCTCTTGCTTGGATCGGCATGTCGGCGCCGTCGACTTTAATGGCGCGCATTTGTCACGCAAAAATTAGCGCGCTTACCGGATCAATCTAAACAGTTCAAAAGTTCAGATACTCATGTATCAGTAGAAAGGCGATGAATACTGCCGATGTCAAGCACAAGGTATGGAGGGACTCCTAAGTATATGCGATTATCTACCCGGTATTGCCCGTCCAGCAATGCGAAGCCGGACAGTGCAACTCCACTGAGCATGAAGTTACCGTCTCGACGGGTCAGCGCTCGGGGAATAACTTGCGCATTCTTTATCTACACCCGAACATTGAGGTCTCCTGTACTACGTACCTACTTGGGTAAGTATGTTGCGTGGGCCGCTGTATATATGAGACACATCTCACCTCAGGCTACACACAACAGATCTCCACCCAAAGTTCCAGATGATAGCCTGCTCGAACGAGCTTGCTCGGTGACGTGAGTGAGAAGAAGTAGATACAAGCTCTTTGTCCCAATCCACACTCAAGGCATGATTCGTGTTCAAGTCGTGAGTCATATCAGGCCGAATAGCTTCCGTTCTCGTCTCTTCAGGCCGACTGTATGGGGTTGTTAAGCAAGTCTTTCATACGTCGCATTCCTCTTCTGAGCTATATCTCTAGCTGCCTAGCTGGTGCGCTTGAATGGGCTCGAGATAGCGTAGATGAGTTGCAGCGTGACGAGAGCCTGCATCACGCTAGCCATGTAAGATAGCAACCCGCTCCAAAAGACAGGCGTGTACAAATAGGTAGGTACAGCAGCAATACTGCAGCACACGCTCACCGACGCCAGGACCCATGCCAATGCACTTGATAGCTTTACCAGAGGTGCTCGGAAGAAAGTGGGCCAGATCAACGTGACGAGCCCTAGGAGTTGCATGGTAGAAGTGATCAAAAGCTGAAAGAAGTCGAGATCCGTCGTTTTGCCTGGCTCTGGGGGAGCACGGCTGTGTGCGAATGTCTGCAAAATAGCTGTAGCCACGCAGACTAAAGGTACCAGAAATAGAAGTGTTGCTGTGGTGTTGTGTAATGAGCCTCGGTAGGCTTCCGCGGCATTGTCGGGCGGCTGCATCATGACTTCCTCGGTCGATTCAGGTTGGAAAGCAGCGCGCCTGATCTGAGTAAGCCCGCGTAAGTGCAGATTTCCCTTTACTCACCAGTATTCAGTGCGTTTCATGGCTTGCAAGTCTTCAGCCTTTTCTCCTGCCACAATGCAGGCCTGGCGATAATGACTTCCCAATGCCCTCATCTTCTTCTCCAGCTCTGTAAGCGTTTCTTTGTCCAAAAAGCCATGGTCGCCCGCGAATGTGACACTTTCTTCAAGTAGCCGGATCTCGCTTAAGATAGCCTTGAGCCGATCCATCGCCTCATACATTCTTGCAGTCGTGATTCTCGAGTATGCTTAAGGAGTGACGATTTCCCGGTCGATTCTGATCTCTTCTGGAATTAAATGGTAGTCCACTGTTTTTGCCAACTCCAAATCGGAGTTTGCAGAGTGCGTCAGACTCATCCTTATGTACACCATTTGCGCGAAGGACCTCGCCAGACGACAGTCGCGAATTCGTACAAGGACCATCTCGTTAGAAAGCCTACCCAGATAGGCTAATAGCCCATCTGAAGGGTCTTGGTCTACATATGCGCACCAGAAATCGTCCAGAGGTGCGTCTGTCAAGGTGTGTAGATCTTCTTCGGCGCCTCTACCCACGTATTCCGAGGACACGGACAATGCTTCTCGAAAAGTTACGCAGGTATACAGTTCGAGCCATAGCAAATGATACGCAATGTCGCGGAGCGCTTCTACGGTTTCCGACCTTCGAGGACGCCCAGTGGTGTTTGCTAATCTCGATCTTGAGCCAGATAACTTGACCCCACGCTTTTACTTCTACTCACACAAGTGCTCTAAGTCATCAATACGCTGGTGCTGTCTTCTTCGTCTTATGTGGCTGCCACTCTCTTCACCTGACAAGGCTGAGGATGTGTTCTCTCCAGTGCGGACTTGCGGAGGTAGAGCCAGTAGCTCTTGAGCTTGCTCTAGGTGCTGCTCCATGTCTCTGATGCTCTCGCATGAGTACTGTCAATGCTTTGACAGGGCGCAATGAGGAGGTGCACTGCCATGGCGGAATCACTGCTCAGCGCACAGGCATGTCTGCGTTTCGGCGTTGATACGGATTGCCTTGCATACGGCTAGGGAGTTTACGTTCTAGCGCGTAGAGCTAATCACTAGCGTGACTTCTATACTTCTTTCGCAGTCAAGTACTCGTCTTCCTGATGCCATCTTCGTCTCTCCGTTCCCGGAGATCCACCCAAGCTAGAAGTGCGAGGGGATCATACTCCGCTGCAACCTACCCTTCACCTTTGCACTTCCCACAAGTTCCGAGCACAGGCTGACTTATAACTGCATCTGCAAGCTGCGCGACCGGTAAGGTCTTGGACGAAGTATAGAGGAGCTGGTTCAGCAGGCATTTAGCTCATGGTAGCCGCGTTGGTCAGGTTAAAAGAAGTCAAAATCGACAGTGAGCAACGAGGAGGAGTCTGACTCGGATTATGAGGCATCGCCATTCACGGCAGACTTGGTCTTGCGCTCGGGCATCGTGGACGTTGAGAGGGATTTGCAATGATGGGCTACGCTCTGGCAACTTTTGGCTCGGAAATCGGCCGGTGGGCGGGATGAGCCGGCCAGCTCATTGGCTGTCGTCGGATCAATCATTCCGGCGGCACAGTCCTATCAGTAATCTAATGCGACCCCAGACGCTGTCCGACGAAACCCATGGATAAGAACTTATGGGCGATGTCCATGGAAAATGCTATCCACGGAATTCCGTCGACAGCATGAGCCCCCTTCGCCCCATTCTGAACTCCAGTAAGATCGAGATGTATGGACACGGTGTCAGCTTTCCCCCAATAATACAAGTTCTTTACGGCGTGTCTCGCACTTTGAAGCAGACACATTCCGTAGACCAGACATATCAGAAAATCCCGCAGTTGGCAACAGCGTATACGTTACGCGAAGATGGCGCGCCCACTGCCGTAAGCCTCAGTTTTACGATCTCGAGAACTTTTAGCTAACTGTCCTCAGAAAGCCAGAAATCAGACCTGGCACCAGTATAGCTCATGTCATAGAGGAGCAGTTCCACGAAGTCGCTGAATATTTTGGGGGCGATCGCAATTCGACGCACGCGAGGTTAGGATTCGGTCGAGTTAAGAAGGATGGAAAGCACCTTCTCAGAATCCATCGTGTAAATGGGTACACCGACAAATTTGAGCAGAAGGACATGGAGCTCTCGGCGGAAGTGGTTGACAAGATATTCTCGATACCGCAGGTGGACGAGTCGCCAGAGGAAGTAGACCGTCGAAGGGAGCAAACTCGAGCGCGCGGAGAGAAGCGTAATAGATCAAGCTCTGTCCCTGCCGGCCCTTCGAATGAAGATCGACGCAAGCGGGCGAAGATCGATGGAAGCGGATCCGATGCGGACAACGTCCCACCCAGGAAGTCTGCGGCAGCTTAGCATAGATCCCAATGAACCGAACCAGCGAAAGAAGTCTTTCCGCAAGGCGACAAGCCTTGATAGCATCGTTTGAAGTGGCCATACGTGTCTTCTTCGTTCTTCGAGCAACTTGTCATATGTTTCGGGAAACATTGACACTCCCGTCACAGTTGTCGCCGTCTTCACTCGTAATAACACTGTTAGAGCTCGCGGTCCTGTTGCTCAGTCTGACCTCCGAGCAATTGGCTGCGATACGCTTGCAAGGTGATGCAGAAGCGCGTCGGTTGATATCTGAGAATCCAATTATGCCTGCGGAGCTATTCAACTTCACCATGCGACAGTGGTATTCGCAGTACATTGCTCCGTCATGGGGCTCGCAGGGTTCAGGTGGCAGGAGAATTGGCCAGTAGCAGAGTCATCATCGGAGTTATGGTCGTGGCTAAGCTCGCACATAGTTGTGGCTAACGTGTGAATTTCACGGGTAGCACGCGTGCTCGACGTAGATAGCCTTTCAACTGACAATGAAAGGCGACGCCATCATCTCAGGCCCGCCATGTCCTGTGCAATCATGTCTCGTCTGCTGTCTCAAGCTGATTGAATTTCAGTAGTGCCAGTGGCTCAAAGCAACTCAAAACCCCGCGCAGGACCACCCTGAAGCACACGCTCGGGTCAATACTCCCAAAAATCTGCTTGTGAAATCTTGCAAGTGCTGATATCGGAGAAGAGACCGCCAAGTTGTGGGGTCAACTGAATTTAAGATGGACTGTTCTTTGTTGATTGTATTGTACAGCAAGGGTTATACCATCATAATCAAAAACCCTTGACGACGGTCTCGCCCTGCTCTAGTTGTTGTGCTTCCTTTCTTAGTATGTCTGCCCTGAACTTTCTGAACGCCGTCTCAATTCGCTGCTTCGACTCCGGGTCTTTTGACAATGTTCGCTGCGCAGCTACAGAGCCACCAAGTGCGCCGAGCTCGCCGCCCAGAAACAGACCGCCAGCGGAGAAAAAGGTGTAAGCAGCGACGTCGCCGAGTGTGCTCGGCTTGATGAGGTTGGTAAGGTCTGGGATGGGTTCTGCGCGAGTGTCAGCCATGTCTGTGATAGCTCTTATTGTAAGCATGTCCCACCTTTTCTGCCGCTGGGAAATTCGACATGTGTTGGCTTTTCTTGTGCTCGAAACGCTGCGAACATCTTCGTTCTCGACGATCGTACGCGGAAAGCTAGAGCTATGCCCAGGCCTAGGCCGACTACTGATCCAACGGTCGCAAAGGTACCGAGGCGTGTGGCGGCCTTCTCTAGCACGGTGCGGTCTTCGTCTCGGAGGCTGTAGCTGTGTAAGCTTCATACGACTTCCTCTAACATTAAGTTGCGGCATACTCATGTTTTAGATGTTGCTCTGCGATCTGAGCAAAGTCTGGACCTGCGGTCTTGCGGAGAGCTGCTAATGAGTCGGAAGACATGCTGTGGAGAGGCAATGTTCAGAGATGTGGAAGAAGATCAGCAGGAACAAGGTGGTCTTAGATGTTGCACGCCCTGCGACGTGTGGTGGACTGTAGTCGCTCCTGCTAAATGGCACCACTGCAAGAAAGTCGCGACCGCGAAGAGCTGCGGAGGTGACGTAGATGGTCTGTGCTTTGGAGAGCGATGTCCAAAGCACTTCACCATCGATCAACTCGAAGAAACGACAATGAAGACGACAAATCTACGAATGTGTTTCTTCGCATATCACAGAATTAGGGCACCCATGAGCTCAACAGGTTTCCACGCTACACCTGAGTGGTGACCTCCTTGTCCGCCTCCACCGTGTAGTGCTCGTTGCTCTCGAACGCTGACAACTTGTCGTCCGGCATATCGACCCTACACCACATTCAATCAGCACATATAAGTTTCTGTATCCAAGTGTTTCAACTCACAAATACGTCCTGGTCAATGTGAACTCATCTACGACTTTACCACCGGAATTCTCAATGTCCTTCTTGATGCTGCAGTGTGTCAATCTGCAGCCTGAGCTTTACAATGGGGAAGATTTACTCTTCCCACGATTTGCCAGTCTCGCCATCCTTCTTGGTTACCTGGAGAGGTGTGTCAGAATTAAGAGATGGATATCGATTACATCCAGGATGCATACCATGATTCTGGGCATGGCGGCGGTTTGGTATACTCGTGGACTTAGACGATATAGCTTGACAGTATTTGATATGCTTCGACGGATGGATAGAATCGTGATGGTTGTCCTTTGGTAGCAGTTCAAGTTGGCAGGACGTTGGTGCACGCGGAGGTCTATCAGACGATCTAATGCCCCACTAGTGAAGCTTGGCACGCGATGTCATGCAGCTGGAACGTGCTTTTTCAGCCCCGAAATTGCCAAGATTTTCTGAAGATATTCGCGATTGCCCATCAGAGAACAACGCATTTCCACGTCCAAAGTCCGCAATGTCGGAGCAGCAGCACAAGGTCCATAGGAAGAGTAAAGAGAAGAAGCAGAGACCAGCGGGAAGTAAGTCTTGTTTCTTCACGCCTGTATCAGAATATGCTGACTGACTTGCGACAGCGGACAACCCCAAAGCCCATGCCTTCGCAAAGCCGGGCAAATACCAGAGACAGGCTGGTCGCTCCGCCGATGTCAAGGAGAAACGCCTCCATGTCCCTCTCGTCGATCGCTTACCGGAGGAGGCGCCCCCTCTTGTGGTGGGCGTCGTCGGTCCCCCCGGGGTTGGCAAATCCACACTCGTAAAATCCCTGATCCGCAGGTATACGAAGCAGACCTTGAGTGATCCAAAGGGGCCGCTTACAGTCGTGACGTCCAAACGCCGCCGCCTTACCTTCTTCGAATGTCCCTCCGACTCATTAGCCAGCATGATCGATGTAGCGAAGATTGTGGACATTGTGCTTCTTATGATTGACGGACACTATGGCTTTGAGATGGAGACCATGGAGTTTCTCAACGTGTTGTCTTCGAGTGGTATGCCAGGCAACGTCTTTGGTATTCTCACCCACCTCGACCAATTCAAGAAGCAAGATACGTTGCGTACCAGGAAGAAGCAGCTGAAGCACCGCTTCTGGAGTGAGCTATACCAGGGCGCCAAATTATTCTATCTATCAGGTGTCATCAACGGTCGATACCCGGACCGAGAAGTGCTTAACATCTCACGGTTTCTGTCCGTAATGAAGAACCCGAGACCGCTTGTCTGGCGCAACTCGCATCCGTACTGTCTCGCTGATCGCTTTCTGGACGTCACTCCTCCTGTTAACATGGAGGTAAATCCAAAATGTGATCGGCAAGTCGCCTTGTATGGGTACTTGCGAGGGACCAATCTACCTGCGGAAGGCGCAAAAGTTCATGTGCCTGGCGTAGGGGACCTTGATATTGCCGAGGTGGAGGCTTTACCAGATCCATGCCCAACGCCATACATGGACCAGCAGGTTGCCAAAGCTACCGGCAGCACCAAGCGCAAAAGACTAGGGGAGAAGCAGAAGGTGTTGTTCGCACCCATGTCGGATGTTGGAGGCGTCTTAGTTGATAAAGACGCTGTGTACATCAACATCAAGCAGCCTACGTTCGACTCTGAAGGTGCGGACGTCGAGACTCGAGGCTTTGGCGAGCAGTTGGTCATGGGCCTGCAGGGCGATCGCAGGCTGTTGGGCCAGGCAGACGCAGGCGTGCGGTTGTTTGGCGATCAAGTCTCAGTCACCAGTGGCGTTGGGGAAGACATCGACATAAATCACAGAAAGACCAAGCGGAGGCGTCTTGAGTTTGAGCAAGCCAATGGAGACGTTACAGACGAGGCTTACGTTAGTGGCTCGGGATCATCAGCAGACGATGCACCAGATGCAGAGAGCAGCGATGCCGATGCATATGGCGGTGTTCAACTAGATCACGCCCCGTCTCAGGGCCTTGCGGATGACAGCGACGAGAATGAAGACGCGGCGTTTGCTGATAGCGATTCAGACATAGGCCCCTTATCGGATGCAGATGATGCAGATGATGCAGATGATGTAGATGACGCTGATGAAGCTAGCGAATTAGACTACGACGATGATGACGATGCGCCGGTCTGGAAGAGCGGTCTAGCAGAGAAGGCTCAATTTGCACACACTAAATCACGGTCGCGACAGACCCGCGACTTAGTTAGGATGTTGTACAACACTACGATCCATCCTGTCGATGCAATTCGAACATGGAACGGCGATTCAGCTAGAAAAACTATCGTTGCTCATGAGCTAGACGAAGAAGGAGAACTGTTTAGGCAGCGCAAGTCGCAAGAAGAGGACGGTGCAGATCGACTTGTCCCTCAGTATGATATTGAGCATCTCGAGGCTAAATGGGCGGATGAAGACAGACTTGAAGCTCTTACGTCACGATTCGCTTCAACCCGCATTGCCGGTGGTGAGGACGGAAGTGATGGTGTGGATGGCGAAGACGCAGGGAGCGCATTTGAAGACGATAGTGAAGGCGATGGTGCGTTCGAAGACCTGGAAAACGATGGCGATGCTGCACCTGGAGCAGAGCAATCCGAAGCGGAAAAGACGAAGACAATCGAAGACGAAAGAGAAAAGAACGCCCGCCGCAAAGAAGAGCTTAAGCTGCGCTTCGAGGCTGAGGACGCCGAGGGCGTGTTCAACGAGAAGTCACAGAATCGAGCCGACGCTAATCAAGACACGTTTGGGGAAGACGAATGGTATGACGCTCAAAAAGCTACCATGCAGAAACAGATCGATATCAATCGCGCAGAGCTCGACGGCATGGAAGAGCGTGCTCGCGTTCGAGTGGAAGGCTACAAGGCTGGAAGCTACGTCCGCATGGTCCTCAAGGACGTTCCCTACGAGTTCGCTCGAAATTTCACACCTCGCTTTCCCATCATTCTGGGTGGACTCACAGCCACTGAGAACCGCTTCGGCTATCTCCAAGTCCGCATCAAGCGTCACAGATGGCATCAACGTATCCTCAAGTCTAACGATCCTCTCATTTTCTCCCTTGGTTGGCGGCGCTTCCAGTCTCTCCCACTCTACCATCTTAGCGACTCACGCACACGCAACCGCCTTTTGAAATATACACCAGAGCACATGCACTGCTTCGGCACCTTCTACGGTCCACTCGTCGCTCCCAACACCGGCTTCAGCTGCGTGCAGTCTTTCTCACAAAAGACCCCTGGCTTCCGCATTGCGGCCACTGGTGTTGTGCTCAACGTCGACGAGAGCACTGAGATCGTGAAGAAGCTCAAGCTGAAAGGCTTCCCGCACAAAGTCTTCAAGAACACAGCCATCATACGTGACATGTTCCAATCCGACCTTGAGATTGCCAAGTTCAAGTCGGGCAACCTCCGAACGGTATCCGGCGTCCGCGGCATGGTCAAAGGCAAAGCCGGCGCACAGTTTCCGGAGGGCTACATACGCGCAGGCTTCGAAGACAAGATCCTCAAGAGTGACATTATCTTTTTGTCTGCTTGGGCGACCGTACGGCCGAGAGAATTTTACATGCCAATGACAAACCTCCTTACCGACGCCCTAGCTACAAATCCGGCTTCTGCCTCCACCCTGACGCCCGGCGATAAGCAGGAATCGAGACTGGATGACCGAACAGAATGGCACGGCATGCGCACCACCGGCCAGCTGCGTGCGGCGCTTTCCCTTCCCACGCCCCAAAATCGCGACAGCAACTACCGCCCCATCGAACGCCCCGAGCGCCATTTCAACCCCCTGCGTGTGCCTCGCAAGCTCGCTTCCGATCTCCCCTTCAAGTCCCAGATCGCGACCATGAAGCCGCAGAATTGCGAGACGTACCTACAAAAGCGCGCTGTGGTACTTGGCGGTGAAGAGAAGAAGGCGCGCGATCTGATGCAAAAGCTATTCACGCTGCGCAATGAGAAAGTAGAGAAGCGCAAGGCAGCACAAGAAAAGCGGAAAGAACCGTATCGAAGACGGGTGGCGGAGGACAAGGAGAAGAAAGAGGCGCGCGAGAAGAGGGAAAAGGACGCTTATTGGCGCACGGAGGGCAAGAAGAGGGCGAGGCAGGAAGAAGGAGGGGGTGGTGGGGGGAGGAAGAAGCAGAAGAGGTGAAGTGTTCTTTAAAACACGAAAGCTGCAATGCTGCATCCTCTTTGCCTGCTCGCTTGCAAATTCAGATTGCGTGGGCAAGTTCTTACCAGCTAAACTCCGTCATGAGTATGCAGCACAGAAGCATGACCATTTTCTCCTCGCCTATCACGCATGTGATCACGTCGCGAAAGATTGACGATCGCTACTCCACAGCAAACCTCCCGCAACATCTCAGCACGGACGGGCATGGGTCTCCGTCGTTTTACTGATCGGGTTCATCTTCAGATCAGCCAAAGCCTTCCTATCGAACTTAACCGATATCGTCGCCAGCGACTCGCCTTTGCCCTTGGCCTCTTCCTTGAGAAAGCTACTCATTCGTCAGTATCGCGCTAACCATGAACAAGCTCTCTGAGCCCGATTCGCCGCAGTCGAAACGTACATGATATCAACACTTATGGGCTTCCACCATTGCGTAGGCTTAGTGTCTGGCTTTTTCTCTAAGCGTTCGTTGAATAGACTTTGACACAACTGCTCCATCTCCCATTTCGAATTGGAGACTGGCCAGGTGGATGGCCAGTCGCGGAAGTGCAGTTTGATTTTTTGGCCGTTGTCACCGGTCGTGTGGCCGTCGCCGCCGAGGAAGAGCATTGTTAGGTTGGTTAAAGCGTGTGGTTCAGTGAATTTCTAAGTCTTTGCGCGCAAATTGATGAGAACAGGTCAGACATTGTCCTAAGTTGAGACTATATGTTGCAAGAGATGATCGAAAATAGACTGTTGACAGCTATGCTTGATGGTACTTAGGATCGTACATCTGGAGGCTTCCTGAAGACGGTGTGGAAGGAATGGCTGAAGACGTCTATCTGGTGTTTTCGTCATGTACTCCGCGGAGACCGCGGATCTTGTGACATCGCCGCGGTTTGGGGGTTTGCGTCACTGCTGGTCTCTGGAAATGGGGCGAGGGTTTGCGTTTGAGGCGTGCTCGTGATCTTGAAGTGCCGCTGGAGGTCAAGACTAAAGTCAATGGAAGACCAAAGGGAAGAAGGAAATGAGATGAGAACACTTTCGAAATGCTACTATCCTACGACCAGCGTATACGAGGTGCTTCTCTATATTGCTATAATATCTAGCGCTTAGCTAGCAACGCGCTGGCGTTGCGTCCGAAGAGAAGTTCTAGAATCCACGGTCACTGATGTGACTACTCGTCAGAATGACTTGTGCTGACTTTCTGTCTCTGATTGTGTATGCAACTACTAACAAAAACGCTTCAGAGGCCCACGGCACAGAGTCCTCCACCACGGAGCCCTCCCCTTTCCGCCCGTGCCGGAAACCGAGAACGTTCCTGTGTAGCCACTGTAAAGGTCCCCTTTGGGGATCTTGATGGTGAACTGGTCGGTGCTTCTGCGATACCTGGACGCGATCGTAAGCTGCAGCTGCGAGGCGTAACGCTATCAGCAGGAACAGCTGCAAGGCGTGACGCTATCAGCAGAAAGCTCTGCCTGCTACACTTACCTGACTGTACCAAGAACCGGACCTTGCGGTGCGTGCTCCATATGTTGAGGTCCGTTCCGAGTCTCATACTGGTCGGCAATGGTCGAGAAGGCGTTCTGTACTGAAAATTGGCTTTCTTTGGGCCATTCTTTAAGTACCATCCTGTACCGGATCTTTTTGTTGTTTTTGTATCGTTTGTTGCCTTCGAATTGATGTATCGAGGGGACCATGTTCGGTTGCGATCGAATAGTTGGTTGCTAAATATATTTCAACCCTGTGAGAGTTGCTACTCAGTTGTATTATGATAGAAATTATGGAAGTATTTGAGTCAACGTAAATGGGCGTACATGTCAAGCAGAAGCGCTTTTATGATGCATTTCTTGACAATTCTTGACGCCTTGACAGCATCGCACACGGACCGCTCGCAACAAATAAATGTTGACAGAGTCCCAATAAACGCTTAGGCTATACAACAGCCTCCCAGCTAAGCAAGATATCACCAGATAGAGGAGTAGACAGCTTCCCGCTCCGGAAGAGCTAAATTTCGTCTGGCAGGATCGCGTAGGCGAACTCAGGGCTTCACGAGTTCGGGCCCGATATGTTACGACACTGTTCATCAAATTCGTGTTTTACACCATACCAAGCTTGTCGATGGGCAGCGGCGACGATGGCTACTAGTCAAGACGGCCGAACACAACGACAGAAAATCGATAGGAATTGGGAAAGGGCACTTTCAATAAAGTATGCGGGCCTCGTGAGAGCTTCTGTAACTGATGAAATGATAGTTCTAACACTCGTCATAGGAGTATCCAAATGCGTCCATCAACGTGCGAGGGGCCAACAGTAATCAATGATCGGCATACGAGGTCGAGCCTCTTTCCTCATGCAGATACTAGTGGCCACGTTGAAGTTTCGCTGGGAACCTTGATATAATGCTTCGCGTTCCCGATTTTTCACACACCGGAGTGGACGGTGACAAAGCCGTGCGGAACGGATCGTTAGGATCATTCGTCTCCGACCTGCGGCGCTCGAAGAAACAATTCGCGCACGGAACTATGAGAAGCAAGCGGCGCAGACTCTGATGAGAAGGACTGTAAGAGCACAATCGTTTCGTCAGGAGCGCAGAAGTCTAAGCACGAGCACGGCACACCTTCTCCAGTATCTTCACGCCCCTGAATATTCGCATTGTTTAGCGCTTGGAGGTAGAGCCTAACGCTGAAGAACGCGTCTCACAGGCTACAGCTGGCGAGCAGACGCATCAATATAGCGTTGATGTGAAAGAAATGGCAGCTTCAATCAGGCGCTAGTGACGGTTTCGGCCTGGCGTCCTTTCTGCAGACGATACAGTGCAACTCCATAGATCTGTAGCCAATTTTGCTAGATCTTGCGGGGAACATCGCTAAGGTCGACTTTCTACGCTGATTCCAAGAATCAAGGATGCAACATTGTAGCGTTGACGTGGCGGCAGTAAAAAGCGGTTTGTCGATTCCGCACTGTGACCGCGCTAGTAACACTTTAAGCTTAGCGGTCTGGCTCAGGATATCGCCAGCACAGCTCCACGAAACCTGCACCATTTTTGCTGAATCTACTGGGCGACATCGCTAAGGTCTGTTTTTTGCTTTGATTTCAAAAATCAAGGTTGCAACATTGTAGCGTTGATGTGAAGGCAGTGGCAGACGTTTTGTCGATTTCGCGCTTAGAGGCGCTAGTAGGCTTAGCGGCGCGAGTAAAGCTTCGGGATTCCACTCAACTCGACTTATTTACCTCCTGCACGCGTCGACTGCGAAGAACCCTTCCAGCCATCTTCTCAAGATCGATCTCCTTCGCGGCAACGCTCTGGCATCATCTCCACTTGCTTGTGCCACCAGACGGCTACCCACAACATCACAAAAGATCTGGAAATCTGGCTGATCGAGAGCTTCTTCATTCATCTTACATTAGAAACAGCAGTCTCCTTCCATTAGCTCGTTCCTTCTCGACACGATTTACGCAAGCTTGCTAGAAAGCCTTACTGGCGGGAGATTTTCCTTAGTATCAGAGCCGGAGGGTCCGCTCCGCTTCATGTTCCATCCTCGTCATCGAAGAGCCAAGCCTTCGATTTTTGCGCATCTCCCCCGTCCGCCAACGCCGCGATGATCTCTTCGCACCCCTCGATAACGAAGAGCGCAGCGCTCTTGAACTCAACGTTCTGTATAGCTTCCGCTCGCTCCCAGAGCACCTCCCGGTACCTGGTCGATAGAGCCTGGTTGTTGAGGTTTCCTAAGTGTGTAGCAGGTTGAGATGTCAAAGCAGCCATAATCCAGACCTCAACCTTTTCGACTTCGTTGAACTGTGTTCGGCACACAGTCCTGGCCTCCGCATCAGCGTCAGTGGCAGCACTCACATGGGTACGCAAGACCTCACGCACCTCTGAAGCGTAGGCCGTGGAGACGGAGGCATACCTGAGTGCGGTGCGGTGGTATGCATCGTACTTTGGGAACTTCAGTAACTCCTGGATTTGCACCAGCCCAGTTGAAGGAGGTGCTTGCGAGTATGCCAAAGCCAGGAAAGACAAGGACGCGTCATCCACCACGGCAGCGAAGTTGAGGTAGTCCCCATGGGCTCGAAAATCGGCTGGGTAATATGGCCCTGCCAATAACCCTGACGACTCTTCTTTCAGAGCTGCTGCGATGATCTGATATTGGACCTCAATAGGGAGATCTGGAAGGAGCTCCTTAATCTTGGCTGCGCTCGTGCTACCTAGCTGGGCATCCGAGACTCGGTACATCGTGACAAGAGGCCGCTAGGCGAATCAAGTTCGCCCGAGGGGCTGTATAGGTGGGGATCGATGATACAAATAGTTTGGATTCCTGTTTGCAGAGTTATTCGGAGGACTTCAAAAAGAAAAATGACGTGGCAAGAACCATGCACACAGGATCTGACCACGAGCGATTTATACGTTGTCAAAGCAGAGGCACTCGGCTGAATATCGACCAGCACAGTGCACGGCTTGGATGGCTTTGCGACCTCTGTCAGTCTCAAAGATCTCGCATAATCCGTTTCTTTACTCCAGAGCACGTCCGGCGGCTGATGGCACGTCGTCGCGAAGCAGCATTCAATCATTATATAGGAAACATCTTCAAAATACCACACTGGCATTGTGTCTGAGGCAAAACTTCTCAAAGCAGTGGAGACATAACTTCAGCTTCATAAGGAACATTCCATTGATTACGTATTGACGAAAGTGCTCAGAAACGACAGCAGGGGCACCCATGCATATGACTATCACTGTCAGCTGGGTCTGCATCTAGGCTCAAACCATCCTGCATGAAGTGGGAGATCTCCTTTCCAGCCAACAGTCTTTTCATGCAAGCTTCTGTGCGCTCGACGACAAACAAGCCTACCTCCTTCCACGCCCACTCTTCCTGAGCTTGAGCTAACGCCTACATAGTCTCCATAGCGTTAGCTATCGCTTGCGTGGTCCCGAGTGAGGCCGTGCTTAAGGCCATCTCTATTCGCATCTTGTCGACCTTCTCCTCTGCGTTTTCCTCGGCCTCCAGCGCATCGTTTGCGTGCACGCTAAGTACCCGCATCACTTCCGCAGCATGACCGCGCGATTGAAGGACATGGTTGAGCGCCGTATAGTAGTACACGCCGAACTGAGGAAAATTTATCAATTCTCCGAAAGTAGTCTTAGATGATCCGTGATTGTTGTGGCCAATGTACCTCCTCCAACGCGCGCAGGACATCTGGTCTGTGGCATCTTGTCGGTTATCTCCGTTGCCAGCATGGTATCTAGCCCAACTCACCCGGTGCCTACAAGCAGTCCGAAATGGGCGCGGGCAGTGTGGTCCAGCAAACATAACTGGATACGCGTTATCGAGGGCGGCTCTGGTGATCATGAGTTGAACTTCATGAGGGAGTTGAGGCAGCGGCTTGGTGTGGGGTTGTGCTGTTGCGCTGCTAGCCTGAGGAGCGATATTGGGGTCCATGTTTCGAGGTCTTGTTAGATGGAGTGAGAACCTGAAGTGCTGTCGTAGCAGAGCCTGTCTGCTTTGGAGTATGAGAGGTAAGTGGAGCAGAGTTGGAAAGTGAAGCCTGCCTCAAAGGGTGAGACTTATTTTAATGATCTCGGTTGTTGACGCACAGTGAGACCTTGCTGTCTGCCCAACGCCGATCCGGCAACTTCCGGATTCCTTCAACGATGATGCGCTTCACTGTGCTAGAAAGATCTCGGATCAATACACTTTACGGTCAGCCCGCAGGCGTTGCATCAGTCACGTGGGCAAGACCTCCGACACAGCCATCTCGCGCTTCCGGTCGGTCCTCGAAAAGCACAACACCCTCATTCAGTCGTTGTACGAGAATTTGTGCAAGGCATGAATGACTTTGACATGTATGTCGATCTCAGAGCACTCGCACAGCACTTGCAACACCCCAGATAAGAGCATATTGACGAAGTGATAGACCAGAAGTACACACATACTCAACAACAGCCTCCCCACTTCTGACAGGTGCGCGATGGATACTCCACACTCCAGCGACTCCTCGAAGTCTCTACAAACAACAAAGCCGCTGCCCGAACTACCGCTAGAGCTGCAAATGCACGTCGTCGGCTGCAGCCTTGAAACCGCGTTTGCAGCGTTGCCGCATGGCCCATTCTATTCCATTCATCCCGACGCAGGACCAAACAAATCCTTCCAGGGGAGCGTCCGTAGAAGAGCCGTGTTGCGCGCGCCATTCCACGCCGTTTACCCCGACGCAGAACCACATAACCCTTCCCAGAAGGGCGCCCGTAGAACAGCCTGGCCCCGCGTCTTTCCAGATAGTCCCCCAGTCACTCTCCGCACGATGCTCAAGTTTTCGCAATACGCAGCCTACTACCACAGCGTCTTCCGGTATTTGTCCGTCTCGAAGGCTTTTGGGGTGACCGTGCGCAAAGTACTCGGGCAGCACCTCGATCGAGCGCTGAAGATCGAAAAGAAAGCGTTCGTCGCGAATAGGAGGGCTGCGGCTGTTACGAAAGAGGCGGTGGATAGCTGGTTAGCGCATGAAGAGGAGGATGCGCTACGGGAAAAAGCCAATGCGGTCGCGCGAGTTATCAGAGAGAATTTTGACAGAGTGAACAACGCGCGAGGTGGGATTTTCGTGGTGCAGTGTTGTCTCGAGAAGGTTGAGGCGTTTATGGATGGGCGAAGCGTTGACCAAGGCCGTCAATGGCTGCTGCGACCGGACAATTTCTGGCATGGTGATGACGATCATACCATTGATGTGGAGGATGATGGAGATGCGGGTGATGATGAGACCGAGTAAGATCGGGAGGATGATGAGGGTGCGAAGGCGGCTGCTGGTGACGAGGGATAGATGATGAATGAACGGTTCGCGGGATTGACGGAGCTAGAGGGCTGACTGTATGTTGCCTGTGATGCTTCCGAGTGAATATTGATAAGTTACCATGTACATGGCGTTCAAGGAAATCAACGTAAGCACAATCTCGTCTATTTGGGTACGGCGGGCAGTAGCTCATGCAACACAGACAACAAAGACAACATAGGTTAGCTAAACGTAGACTGTCTGGACCCTGCAAGCTTCTTCACACAAATAACACAACTTCTTCTAACGAACCTGGAGAGTCTTGCGTTGGCGCTGTGCGTACAGCAGTACTCCACTGTGTACTCTGAAGGGGCGCCGTTGAAGTACGTTTCGGCTCTGCCCGAGGCACGACCCCTCTTTACAACACTATTATTACTACCTTTACAAATTGCAAAGCCGATACGACTCAGCCGTTGCGCCAGCACAGCACACCAAAAAAGAGAGTTGTTCTATCAACGCTTCGAACCATGAACCCCACTACCGCTACCACGGCTAGTAGCGCAACACCACAAGCAGGCAAGCCTAAACCACTACCACAACTTCCTCTTGAGATCCAACTCATGATAATTAAAGCTACTCTTGATAAAGCGTATCCAGTCCTCTTTGTAGGACCATATTGCATGCTTTCTCCTGAGTACAATTGTGGACACGGGACACGCCGGAAACACAATGCCAGCGACGCAGACAGCCAAGACGACTTGACGGACCAGACGTCCTGTGCCCAGTGGAGGGAACATATCACCCTAGGCTCATGCAAGATCCCCTTTTGGAAGTTTATCGCTCTCCCTCAATTCGGCATGTACTATGATGAGGCTCTCAAAAATGCTGATCTATCATGTAGCTATGCTACGGAAGTAACGCAGATTTTGCGCCTGCATCGAGACACTGCACACTCGGCAGTGCAAAGTGCGTTGGAGAAAGCCAGGTATAGCGGAGAAGAGCATCAGGACGCAACTAGAAAGATACGTCAGGCGCGTTCAGGCACGCAGATGTGGTCTGACCAGGCTACTGCTTATATGAATGTATGCGAGGCCTGGGTGGAGAAATACGAGGAGTATCAATTGATACAGATTGGAGCGTTTGTCGTCGAGACGACCACGCAGTGCATGGAGAAACTGTTGGCTGGCGAGGACATCCACCAGTACATGCGAGTCGAGTTGGAGTTGATTAAGCGCCCCGACTAGTATCGGTAGACACGGGTTGCGTAGCGCTTGTTCACTATGATTTTCAATGAACACAAATCGACGAAGATTGTACCTTTCCCGCAAACAAAGCAAGATTCCCTGAGCCAGTTAGACACATCACTTCAGCACAGCCCATGCGGAGAAATTTCAGAGCTTGCAAGAAGCCTGTGCTTGGGCAACGCTGGCGGACTGACCAGTAAGATATGCTTTCGAGGTAGGTGAATAAACTGTGCGACAGAGTTGGCAATGGGTCAGGTCATTCAGGCCAGGTGTGCTAGCCAGGTTAGTTATCAGGCGGATCAGTCCGCTCCTGGGAGTCATCCGGGTCAGTTCAGGTCAATTTTATGTCATATATTGGGGCAATATCAGGGCAACATTTGACGGATAATCAAATATCTGGCCGGATGAGTCAGATCAGTCCTCTTCTTTTTTTTATCCAGGCCGATCAGGCCAGGGTCAAGAACTGATCCGTTTGACTTATTGCCAACTCTGCTGAGAGATGCGAATGGTTTGCAAACAGCTAGAAGAGGAGCTGCACAAGATAAGCTAAGTGTCGGAAGTCTTATAGCTTCCGGGAGAGGCAGAGGTAAAGGTTACATAAGAGCAGTTGCACATTGTAGTGCGAAGCTCTTGAGAAGTTATTACTGAACTTCACAGATGTGCTAACATTTCCAACATACCGGTTCCTCGAACGCACAGTCTCTCTACGCAGCCTCAAACATTCTCTCTGAATCATCATCAACACTATCGGTTAGGCGATCTTGTTGTCGCAGTTTTCGTTCGTTCTACACTGACAATGTTCAGTCCTCCTTCCAGCGCTGCTTCATGCATCTGCTGCTGCGCCTAATTAGGGGTCCGTGGCCCCAAATAGAAATACTTCACCAAGTCGACTGCAACGCTACAGCCCGGAAGCTCAAGCACCCAGATGACGGCTGTCCAATGTCAATGAGGGATCTTTGGAGCGGCTTGCGTCAACACATATGCTCGACCCACCAAAGCTGGATACGGATCTTTCATACGAAGGGAAGTCCCTGCATGCCTGCAAGCAAGTTGCTGACGCCACTTCGGGTCCAGCATTCAACTCGCTGCTTGGGTCGCTAGCTTCTTCATGTTTTCTTGTGGCTCAACGGTCACACCAGGCCGTATTGGCCCCTATTGAGTGTCACGCCCTCCAACAGCGAGTCGGCCCATTTCATGCATTCATACACAACAAAGAGCGCGAGACCGACCTTTTCCATCTCAGTGCGAGCCTTTTTGCAAGCGTCTTGCACCTCACGGACGTTCCGATTTGCCTCGCCAACAGTATCCGGCGACGCAAGCTGAAGCTCATGTCGCGCGTCACACTCCTGATCCAGTAAACCATCAACCTTGCCTAACAGCACCTGGTTCGCATTCTCGATACTGTCAAACTGACGCTTGAGGATCTCGTGAACTTCCTCGCCAGCGCTTCGGGAGATGGATGCGCAAGTGAGGACAGTTTTGTGGTACGTTGCAACGTTCGGAAAGTCGAGAAGTTTCTTGAGGGTCAACAGCTCAAAGGTAGCCAGAGGATCGCCTGGAGGAAGACGTGCTCGTCGGCGGGGGGTTGATAGGCGGGATTTGTGGACGAGTTCCATGAAGCGATCAAATTCGGCATCACTGAGGGTATTGAGGGGATGTTTCACTAGAGCTGCAAGCGCATCCTCAAGACCAGAGCCGATGATATGAAGTTGGAGCTCTAACGGCAGCTCTGGTGGCGCTTTTGTCGTTCCGAGGGAAGGAGGAGGGTGATGAGATGTGGTTGCGCCTGTTGTGCAAGTCTGCGGCCCGGATGCAATATTACCTATCAGATGCTCAATTTCGGGACCTTGACCGGGAGGATGGCGGGACGCGCCTGCGCCAATTGCGTATGCCGCCAAATTGGTTTCAGAGTCATCAACTCGACGCCTATTTTCGTGAAACAGGGAACGAGCCTGATCCATCAGAAACTTGATTTCGGGACGGTCGAGAATAGATTGTTCGAATACGTTTTCGCCCCTTGCGTGTGCCTGCAACTTGATTGTATAGTCTTCAATCTGAAGCCTAGTCTCAGGATCTAGAGGGAAAGGTTCGTGGCATGTAGTCTCGCTCACAATGGGAACCTGCGGCTTGGAGGTAGTGTTACCCATCACAATTCGGGGTTTGAGATTTTGAATGAAATGGGTTGTTTGCCGTGAATGATGAATGATTTTCTGACTGGTTGTGTTGTATGCTCAGTAAGATCTGGGGAGTTGCAAGATAGCTCGGAGTCCGAAGTCTTATAGCGCGTGGCAAAACTCCACAGAACTGTGATGGCAACCACACAGTGCGTACGTCTGTCCGCAGTATGTTTGGACTTCCTTCGCACTCTGAGATATACTGCTGCGAGGCATATTTTGCGGGCGCTTGATTGAACATTTCCAGATCGTGACGCATTCATCAATGTTGATGTGGCGTGATACAGAGCCTAGTAACGAACGTACTTACTTATAAGGGCTGCGATATGCTCGACAGAACCGGGTTTTAGATTTTTTTCAAACACGATTGCATTTTATTCGATTATCAGCTGTGAAAGAGCGAGCTATTGATGCGCTTGTAATACTTACAGAGAGGTCGGAGCTCCCTTCAGGCCGTTCTGTCCTTTCGATCTGGCTGAGACCGAATATCTACGCGCAGCGAATAGCTGGCTTGTAGTGATCTCGCGTTACCGAGAAGCTGCTTGAAGCAGCATGAAGTCAAAGCGAGCGCCTGCCCTAACGATGACGGAGGTCAGTCTCGAACCTCCACTTTGAAAATCCCCCCTTGCCAAAATCGGCGCGAGGGACAAGAGCAAGTCTACTACTCTTGGCTTCGATTTTGGGACGCTGGACTTGTCCTTTCGGCTTCACCTCTGCGACGCACGGTCCATACGACCAGCCACGGCCCTTGTCGACTCGTCCGCCTCGCAGTAGCGCCTCCACCCACTCTAAGCAGCTTTCCACAACAAACAATGCTACACCTGCCTTCTCTGCGTCTTGAAAAGCCTTGTCGCAAGTGCAGTTCGCTTCGCGAAATTTCGTGCGTGCTTGGGCGTACGTAAAGGGTCCAGCATGCATCATCTGCCGGAAAGTATCTGTTGCCTGGGACTGCAAGGTGAGAGTCGTGCGTGCGACCGCTAGATACGCGTCAGAAGCAATGTCGCGCTGTTGCTGAAGAATTTTGTAGACTTCTTCCGCGAAGCCGTGGGAGAGAGATGCGTATGCCAGTATAGTATGGTGGAAAGCTGCGATGTTTGGGAAGCCGAGGAGGGTTTTCAGGGTGACTGGCTCGCGGTTGTCGTCTTCTGAGCCTGCAGCGTAAGTCAGAGAACGGCTTGAAGGGTACTGTACTTTGGATCGCAGCTGCACGTTGTTGAAGTCATAGGGACGGGTTGCCTCGAGAGGCCCTGACGCTAGTGTTTCGTAGGCGTGGTCGATGTTGAATCCGAGAACCTGGAACTGGATCTCGACTGGAAGCTGCGGAAGAGGTTTCGTGGTGTTGGCAGTCGCATCAGCACTACTAGAGTGGCTGGCGGGTTTTGCGTCCATCTTGCGTGGATACGGTGACAGCTGAGAGAGCTTGCGTAAGTCCGCCTGCGTTGTTGAAGGCGTGAGTACCTGTCAGATGACGATAGTAAGAGCAGAGTCCTGTCTGCTTCCTATAATGTCGAGAAGAGTGACAAAAGCGTTCAGCGAACGACATGAGTATTTCAGCTGCGTGCCATGTGGCAGCACTACGGCTTCATCGTAATCGCACAGTGCAAATGCCCAGCATTATCGACTAGTGTTCTGTCATCGCCGTAGACTCAAGGGAGAGTGCGGGTTTTTCAAATATCAAGGCCGGATACTGCACGACAGCCAGCCAGTCTTGGACAAGCGCTGCGTTTCTGTAAAAGCAGAATTAGCCAACTGTTGTGACGTTATATTGTGTGAGAGGATGGCCCGACTTACCTAGAGCAAAGAGGTGTAGGGTAAATATACAAATGCGAGTCTTGTTTTCACGAACCCAAATGAATGTAGACAATTCTTTCATCTTGCGATTATGACCGGCCTACCGTCTCTTTCTCAATTACATTCTAGCCATGCCGACTAAAAGGAAAATCGAATCTTACACGCCACAGTGTCGTCTCACGCTTTCTTACCAGCTCGGAGCGAATAAGCAGTAGCCTTGTACTTCCAAACGCCCGCACTCTTCTCCGCCGCCTTCCCATCAAGAATGCGCTCAACCTTCGTCATGCAAAGCTTCAGCACAAACCTGCTAGCAGATGCACACTTCATCAGCGGCTCCCAGTGCGCAATTGCCTCGCAGCTCTCTTCCATTGCCTCAACATACTCTGCCGGTGGTGGGTGAAATGGATCGTACACAACGTAGTAATGTTTTGCTAAGAGTTTGTTGGCGCGGCTGCTGAACATCCGGTACTGGTGGATGTTCAATTTGAGATCTTGTTCGACAACAGCTAGATGGCGCTCGAGCACCTTGGAGACCTCGCGTGCGCAGTCGTAGGACAGTGAGGCAAATTTGAGGGCGCTCACGTAGTAGCTGGCGTAGTGGGGTAAGGTCAGTACATCTGCTGCTGGGACTTTGAGGGTGGAACGGATGCCGACGCCGCTTTTAATGGTATAGCCCATATCAAAGATGTGCTTGTACTTGTGTGTTTCTGGTTCTTTGTAGGGTCCAGAAACTAGCTTGAAGAGTTCGGTCTCTAGTCCGTTTTCAAGAACCACCGATATGAGCTCAGATGGTAGATTGAATGGTTTAGTGATTTGGCCGTCAGCTACTAAGCCAGGCTTTGCGGCTCCTTCGATTCTTTCGTGTGTGGTGGCTTGTAGAGCCTTGCTGTAGCTCGGGTAAGACATTGGGGTGGCCATGATTGATGGCGTGAACTTTTGGATCTGGTATGAGAAGATCAGATGCTCAATGGGTAGTAGGTTTCAAAGGATTTCAGAGACAATGTCTTGAGTGATGAAGCAAATCACTTGACGCCGATCATCGCCCTCAAATACTACAATATCTCAGTGTTGCGGCCACCTGCACAGTGCAACAATACGCTGTTATAGTCCGAACACCTGAGTCTGCGAGCACTGTGCACTTCTATGACCAATGTCAACGTGCCCCGATAGCGCTTCGTAACGAGCACAGTGTTTTAAGAGGTTCCCTTTTTGGAACTAAGACGTATGTCTCGGAGCTCTACGCATCATATACTGGAAAATTTGTGTGCGGTCCCTTTCGGCTATGAAATCTGAGTCCGCGCGTGAGAAATGCAGCAGTCGGAGAACTGGTCAAATGACTGGGTACTGGCTTTTGAGGCTGTGCAGTCGGCTCCAAGATAGCTATTAACACATCTAAATGTTTGTAATTGATACATACGCACTCCATATTCTCGCTCAGCCCTCTTGCCTGACAATCTCAGTCACCAGCTCGCCCTTGGCGTTGATGTAAATCTTGAACTGCTCGGGCACTGGACATTCGACGCTATCTTGCTCTTCGCCCTTCGGTGGCACAACGACATTGATCGCAGAACACTTGCTTGTGTATATTTCGGTCACCTTGATGCTCTCCTCGCTCAGATAGATGCTGCTTTGGTCGACCTTGTCCAATTGTATGCTGGGAAGTGTGCCGGTTACTTGGACATTGAATCGGGCACAATTGACAACCTCAATGGCAGACACAAGCGACTCAACCAGTAAATTGACACGTTGACAGCCGTCAACAATGATGCCGTTGGCTTTGCCACTAATGACCACATCCGCAGACTTACACCTCGAGATCAAGATTGACTGTTGCTTCTCGGCTTGAATGTTGATCGGGGTCGATTCATTGTCGAAATGCTCGACCGTCCACTTGTTTCCTTCGAGCTCTTTTCGTGATTGCTTCTTGGACCGCAGTGAATCAGGTTTCCGCGACGGTGCTGGCGACTTGCCGCGAGACGAGTTGCTGTCTGACCGCGAAGGCTGTGCGGGTGCTTGCGAGCGTAGGGTAGGGTTCTTGTGTGACATTTGCGACTTGTCTACTTTCTTCAGCCCAGAGGTAACAGACTCGCCTCGATTTAATTCTGCGAAGACAGAGCCCATGTCAGTATGTGAAGACCCCTTTCGATTATCTGAGGGTGTGATGTCGAACACAGGTGGCATCGGAGGTGGAGGAGGCGGAGGAGCAGCGCTGGCTGACGGCGCTGGTGCTTTCGGAGCGGATGCCTCATTGACAGATGGCTGTGGAGATTTATCTTGCTTGATGGCTTCTTCTATTGTAACCCCGTTCCCGTTCCATATCAGGCCGCGTGCATAGTGCTGTTTGGTGTACCCTTTGAGTGCGTTGAAGAGTGCAACAAAGGAGTTTACCCAGTCAACCTGTACTTGCTCCCTGCGGTTGCAATCAGTCTCATGACGGCTGTGTAGCAGTACGCAAAGCTTACTTTTCCCTATGTTGTGTCAAGATCCGGTTGCTGTACATCTTCGCGCCACCCAGAACTTCTTCGACATATTTATCTGGCTGCACTGGTTGTAACAGCCAGCTGAATGCGCCAGAACCCTCTACCAACGTTGCCAAGTGGTTCTCTTGCGGAGTCTTGCGGTTCTTATCGCGTATGCTGTTCACTTCCATGATGCCTCTTTGCATATCTTGAAACATTTCCATGAAGACAGGTGAGGTCTCACTTGGCTTCTTCGCTTTTGTTGAGATGAGGAGGATCGTTCGCTGATTTTTGAAAGCGTCGGCAAATGCTGCGGCCTGCCATTTCCCAACATCAGCACTCGTCACATAAGATGGGATCATATTGGGACGTGGGACATACTGAGTCCGCGACGAGACCACCGATTTTGGCGCTGAAGTCTTGGAACGGACCAAGGTACTCCTTCACTACCTGGTCAAAGTCGCGTATTTGTTGAGGCAGCTCCGGAGCAGCTGGCGACGACGGTGACATGCCCGTGGTGGAGGGTTTTGGCGTCGCGGACGCAGGAGCCGATTCACCATTGATGCTCGCTGAACGGCTGATCGCAGCAGCAGATGTGCCATGGGGAACGTCGGACTGAGAGCTGGACGCAATGTCCTCGAGTCTGGACGTTGCGGCCTCTAACCTGGAGAGTAGAGCGGTCAACTTGAGTCGACGAGTCTCCTCGAGAGCTTCCATGGCGGCCATGATGCTTCTGTAGTCAAAGCGTACCTCTTGATGAGGGTTGTCAGATTGTGCATTCCTCCTCCTTGAGCCATTGCTGATCAGGCAAGGGGGTGTCAGCCAGCAGCCTGGGAAGTTGCAGGGGTGTGGAGAGCTATTGCTGCAAGACCGGAGCGCTGGGTAAGTTCGGAACTGAGGCGATCGCGCTGTCTTTCGAGAACAATACGAGGTTGAAAGGTAAGAATACACAGATACAAGCTGATTCTCTTGCTTAGAGGGTGACGAGCTATTGTCCCAACTCCAGCGTGAAGACGATTCATAACGATCGTCAAACGCCGCATTGGGCAATATCGATTCGGCGAAGCCCCCTTTCTCCTTCGGAATACAGGACGAACATGTCTTTCAGCGCCTCGTTATTTAAGCACAAGAACACTAACGAGAGCTTCCTGGAGCTTATCAAGTCAAGCTCGACTAGATTGTAGGCAAGGCTATGCTCCAACCAAATATGTGTGCAAACGTCCTCGCCTTTCTGTACAGCTTTGTACCTCAGACGAAGCCAATCATATTTCACAAAGCCTTGGTAATCAAGCCCGACGAATCCCTGAGGTATATCTCGCACCTCCACCATCTACGTTACGTGACAGCGTTGACCTCGACAACACGTTGTCCGGTCCGCAACCACCATACTCCTTTATCTCGGCCATGAACTTATCCATCGACTGGCTTCCCTGTTGGGCGTCCTTGCGTGGTATTCTGTCGTACTGATCTCGTTGGTGAGACGGTGAGAAATTCGTATGTGGATAGTCAGACCCAAAGGCAGACTGAGTGGGACTGGTTTGTGCACTGCTACTGGTGGTACTCAGCCCGTTGGCTCTTCTTCCGAAAGTGGTAGAGTTTGCAGGTGAGCTCATGAGCAAGAGGGTATCAACGGCGTCTTGCTCCCGCGGTGTTGGGGTGGAGATGCTGGTTAATTGTCTTGCATCGGTGACGTCGCTATGCGTCCTTGTCCGTGGCGCTGTCGGGGTGCGAGACGGTGGCAGCTGTGCTGAGGCAAGTGGAGGCCCGGTTTCGAGCGTTCGCGGACGCGATTGGTGTTCGCTGTTCGGCGGAGGCTGGCGAAAATGACACTGGCCATCTACATACCCCGGAGTCCCAGGTGACATCTGACCGCGTGCGTATCGATCATGGCGCTGACCATAGACATCCAGGTCAGAGGTTAATGCGATTAGATTTCGCGAACGACTCGCGGCTTGAGCTAGGTCGTGTCGAGGTGAACGGAAGCCGGTGCTCGGACGTCGTGGTGATATCGGCGAGTGCATCTGTGAGGCCAGCTGCTCTACCTCGTCTATGCTTCGAGATTCCCAACCGTTCTGTACTTTCACCATGGCATATGAGAGGCGAGCTTTGAGCTGAGACGACAACTAAGATATGTCAGCGGACAACGTCGCAACGGCAGTGGTGGCTAGACCTACCTCACTCGCTCGGCTCAGAGATTCAGTACTGGAAGTCCTAGTATGACCTCGCCCGTCGGGGTTTGTAGATTGACACAGATCTTCTCTGGTGGGTGAAGGCGGCTTGACGAATCCGCTGGCGGTCCTCTTGGCTCCGCGAGCTGGCGAGACGTCCGCAGCGAAGCTGTGGTCTGCAAGCTTAAAACGAGCCGTCACATCTGGAGTCTCGGGACGGTGAGCAGAGGTCGGTCGAGAATTTTGTGACGCAGCGGTGATCTGTGTTTCCTGGCTCGCTTGACTCTGGCTCCCACCAAAGATGTGATCTGAGCCGCTTGCGGTCGATTGTGAGTGATCCTCATAGTCGAGTGGTCGAGATGACGTTTCGCTGAAAGGCTCGGCCTTCTCTGGATGAGGCGTTGTGGCTTCTTTGTTGTTCATGCCGGCAAATGTGGTCGCAGATGGTGGATGTTGACACCGCGATGGACGAGTGCGGGGTTCGAGGACGCGTCCACCCACGCATGAATTGAACGCGCGCAACTCGGCCTGCTGCCGGACTGCCGCCTTCAATGTCTGTGCGAGTGTTTGTCACAGGATTGGCGCGTCACTGAAGTTGTACGTGGCTTAGCACTTGTGAATATTGCGACAAAGTGTGGAGGCCTTGTGACGTGATCTTCTTCCACGCGTCCGCGTTGGCTGACTCGGAGTTGACCGGCTGCGGAAACCCGCGCGTCAGATCTCTTTGAACCCGGCGGCAAGGTCTTTGGTTTGTGCCAGATTCCTGTCGTAGAAAGGCAAGTCGTGAATAAGTGTTGAATGTCTGTACCCAGCCTTTTGATCAAAACTCAGCGCGAGAGGAAAAATTGGGGAGGCGCGCTGCGCGCCATTTTCGGCGCTTTCGGCCACCGCGTCCACACGTGATCTTCCGGGCCGATTCGTTCCGCACCAATCTAGTATCAACCCTTGATCGCTCTCGTTCTCCACACTCTCTTGACTCTTGAGCAAATCACATACCTCTCACCCAACTCTCGTGGCTTGTTCGAAAGAACTCAGAATGGAAGCATTAACAGAACGGCGTTGTTATAAGGCTTACTTTGAAAGCTAATGTGGAGTTTCAAAACGCTTGCGGGCTGACAGCATTGTCCATCTTACTACAGAGGGTGTCGAGCAATTCATGCATGATTGCTATGCTCTTTGAAGATGGTCCTTTCGACTTTGATACGCGGGCGCAGGTAACTTGGACCAGCACCGCAGACTAGTTGCCCTACGCACAGGCTCTGCGGGTTTTTCTCAGCCGCGACCCATTCTGGCATGTAAAGTATGATGAAAGTCCTGTGTAGACTCCCTGCTCCGATGATCTGTCCCGTTGACGCTGAAGCATCGTACATCTTAGACTATGGCCTCGTCACCTCTACTCAACAACATCCCCGGGCTCTATCGCGTTGATCAGCACGTACTTTGAGAAGACGACCAAGCTTGCGGACACCCTCTCTGCCTCTTGCCAGACGTGAAGCAGCTCTCGAAAGGGGCTGTACCACGTTCGTGGATGTCTCATCCGAAAGCCTTCGATACTCGCCGTGCAGTGAGTCCAGGTCGTTTATCATGGCTTCACGATCCGCTTCGAACTTATCGACGATTTCTAGCGTCAAGGAACCTACGTTAGGAGAACTTGGAGGCGTACATGACAAGCCCTGGTCGTCGTCCGGATTGTACAAATCATTTTTCTTATCGCTCTGAGAGATGATAGCGTGCAACAATGGCGGTGAGCACTCCTGCGGCGAAAGTGGCTGGACGTTCGCTTCCCATTCTTCATGGTTTAGCGTAAACCCACTCGTATCGACAAGGCCGTGGCCACTTTGATCAGCCCATCTGCCCGGTTGATACAAGGAGCTGCAACGCTTGAAGGTGCCGCGCCGTCGCCGATTGGTGCTTGACCGTGGAGTCGGTGTCTTCTCAACGCTGTTGATGCTGTCAGCTTCGTCACTGACGCCCTCGGCCTGAAAGCTGACACACTTAGTCCTCTTCAGCTTCCTCAAGAAAGTACGCCGCAGATCTCCATGGCTAGCGTTAGGCTCTACTAAATCCTCCTGTTGAATGCAAGTACAGGACCTTGGCTCTGGCGCAGCTCTGGCTTTGAGTCGCCTCACAAGCAAGCCCAGTCTAGCAACCACACACTCAGCAACAACAAGCTCAAACTCTTTGCGCGTCGGATCGGCAAGCAGTTTTCGCATCTCTCGTTGGACGTCCGCTAGTTGTTGTGCAGCCGCTTTTCTGGACTTTTGGTCATGACACACTCGGACGCGCCAGCGACTTACCTCCAGCTTACTTTGCAAATCGTCGAGCTTCCCTTTCAGCGCGTCATGGTCCATCTCGCCGTACACGTCCATTCTACCCTGTCGTAAGCGTAGAGCAGATTGATACTCTGATTGGATAATCCTTAGTAAAACATTTAGAATCGCGACGTCGCAGTCTTTGGCAAACCTTTCCACTTCAGAAATGTAGCGGTCAACGCAATCCTGGAGCACTTTGTCTACATCGGAAAGTGTAGCGTTCTTGTCGCCAAATGCTTGGTTGCTCGTGGAAAATGTAACACTACGCCCTGCTTTCTTCAAAGCAGTCGCAAGGCTTACCTTGACGGCTTGCGTGTCATCGTAGGATTTGGGGAACGTATTGAATCTATGAAGGTGTGCCTCGAGCAAAGCGAGACGTGTGTCCGGTGGAGAGCGCGCCAGGCGCTCAGGTGTTATTGCTCTCACATACACCATCGCAGAGGAATGAGCTACGAGAAGACAACAACAGCTAGAAGAGAAGAGAAGCTCGGTGAGTGTGCCAAGTCATCACTCATGGACGTTGCTCAAACCATCATGGCGAACAGCTGAGGTCAGTACCATGTGAACAATAGCCAGGCAAACAAAGAATGTTTTACAAGGCCATTGTCCGTGGTCACAGTGGATCTCGTGGTTAGAACAATGACCCCCACGGCCCATGGCATTGCTTGGAATTCAGCATGCTATTGGCCTCGTTAAACAGGTCATCGAGCTAGATCCGTATGCCTTCCACAACAGCGCGTAGCTCAGACCTGGAATTTTTCGGCGAGCAGAAGATAAATCGCTTCCGCCGCTGGTACGCCAAGGTCTGTGTCGTTTGCAAGTGTTGATCTCCGGGGCGGCTGTTCTATAGAATACTACGATCGCCTTCGAAACGTAATCACGACCGCGGTCCATAGCGATAGGCTGCTGTGGCAGCTTGATGACGAGAAAGCCTTCTACAAGAAATGGATCGGTCCCGAAAAGCAGCAAAACGCAGCTCAGCCCGCCGCTAAGCTTGGAAACGAGATTAACCAGACCCGGCTTTCATATTTGTGACACTTAGGTGCTGCTACCACCGGCTGTGTCCAGGTCACAAAAGCGTGGTATTTACCCTTGCATTAAGCTTTTTGGGCGTAAGGGACGTCGGCTTATGCAGTGAGACGGTGAGACGAACCTTCCCAAGCACTTCTGCGTCTTTCAGCGTCTGCTTCAAGCTGAATGATAGGGTTTCACCATCAGCCCCGAGCGGCTTACCTGCGTCTTGCGACTGCATGGCCCATTGACGGCTCGGACAGGCGCAAATCGTGAATAAGACCGTTTTGATCAATCATGAGCGACAGCTACATAACAAATGCGGCTACTCCCACATCCTGCCTCGTGCAGGATCTTTCCAGTAAACTTTCCAATCATTGACGTCTGTTGTTTGAGGCTTGTGTAAAACTCTTGTCTGGCTGTCCGATAAGTTCAGAGGAATCCTAGTCCATCATCATGGCAGGCTATGCCCAGCAAAATGCAGGCCTGCACATGGACTCCGGGAATCAGTATGATCGTTCGTATTCTTCGTTCCAGGGACAATCAGACTACAGCAGTCCTCACGGGGGAGCTTCGCCGTATCAAGCCGGCGCACCGCCACAGCAAACGTATTATCAACCGCCTGCTCCTCCGGGCGCTCCGCCACCGCCTCAATGCGCGCCTCCTTGGGTAGCTCTTTGGGACATGAAGTAAGACCACGCCCATGCACACTCACAGCACAGCAATACTGACCCTTCAGCACTCACCGCTATTACTTTGAAAACACACATACGCGCGTAACCACTTGGGAATACCCCGGTGCTCCAGTACGTCATGAGACCCCCAACTACGGTGCCTATCCCGTTCAGCCCACATCATATCAGACTGGACCAGCTTCGCACCCTACCAACACATATCAGCAAGCCAGATACAACTCCACTGCGCATCAGCAACCTTCAATCCACGGTTATCAGCCTCAAGCGTACCAAAGCCCTCCTGTCCAGCACAACGCGTACCAAGCCGCTGCATCTCCTCAGCCCGTAAGCCACACCAAGGATGTCACGGTTGCCGCTCCGAAAGAAAAGTCCAGCAAGAGCTCCACTTACGGCAAATTCGCCATCGGGGCTGCTAAGAAAGCTATGGCCTATCATAAAGGGCAGAAGGCGAAGCAGCATAAGGAGCAGAGCGTGAGCCACCAGCAATCTCAGACCCACTACGGCGGCGCGCACAATCAAACTGGGACGGCGTATTATGGAAACGAACACTCGTCATCCTCCCATGAGCGAGTGGAGGAGAGAACGGAAAGTGGTTCTGAACATGAGAGCGGGTCTGACAAGGAGGAAAGCTCGTCGGATAGCGATGAACATGGGTCAGGACACGAAAGTAGTAGTTCGGATGGCGAGGGTTCTGATGACGACCAAGATGCGTATGGCGGTGGTGACAGTGATTGAGGATTGTATGGATGAAGGGTTATGATCACTTGGTACGGAATAAGGTCTCAGCCAAGTGAGCGCGGGAGCTTAGCAGCGGGCTTGGGCGAGGCTTGTGTTGGCAAGAAACGACGGGTGGCGGCCATTGTTTGACAGTGGCAGTATTGATCCTGTCTGAGCAGTGAAGAAGAAGAAGAATTACAAACATCGTACGCGTATGCTCAATATCTCAAGATATGGCTTCAAGACCTCTTGGAGGAAGAGATGCAGTACACTCTAAGCACGAGGAGCCGGCGCTGCTGTGAAGTCACCGTCCCTCGAGGTGTGCCGGCCGGGCTGCACCAAGAAGTCGTTTGTTGAGACTTTCTCTTCAATATCGAGTGCTCTAGCCAAGAGCAGGGCGCCGATGAGTGCCGACCGGCAGTCATTCTGGAAGCCATCTGTGACAGATCCGGCAGGGAAATGTTCGGTACCTTTGGATACGAGGATTGTCAAGCTCGAGCGGAAGAAACTTGACACCGGCAAATGTTCTTGGCGTCTCCACATCGATCCGAAAGCCAAGACCTGGGGTGGCCAATGAGCAGCATGGAGATGAGTGGCCCCGCCATTGCTTGACTCGCCCCAGATGTGATTGCCTCACCAATGTGCCGGTCACAAGATCGTATGAATATCCGTCGGCTGCTGTTTCGTCTCAGCTTCATCTTGCTTTCCTCTCCTCAGGTGTTGTTGTAGCAGGTCTTACAGCCATCCCATCCACCGCCATGGCGACTTCAGACGAAAAGACGGCGTACGCGCATCAGACGTCCTCGCGCGGCAGCGACGACACCAACGATGCGGATTATGTGGGCATGGGTGTGGGACGATATCTTGCGACACGCATTCCTACCCTTATCCCAACTTTCGATCCCATACCGAACCCTTTCAAGACCTTGGCATTGCTCAACACGAAGCAATGGCTGTTCTTCCTCGTTGCATTCCTGGGCTGGACGTGGTGAGTACTATACACCAAGCTCAGCGCTCTGCAACAGGGCTAACGAGTCACTCAAAAGGGACGCTTTCGACTTCTTTACCGTCTCTCTTACCATCACCGATCTCGCCGAGACGTTCGAGAAGACCAACGCCGACATAACATGGGGTATCACCCTCGTGCTCATGTTGCGCTCTGTCGGCGCCATCATCTTCGGTATCTGGGCCGACCGCTACGGCCGCAAGATCCCCTACTGCTTCAATCTGTTCCTCTTCATCGTCCTTGAGCTCGGCACGGGTTTCACTCAGACTTACGAGCAGTTCCTTGGGGTGCGCGCAGTCTACGGTATTGCCATGGGCGGTCTATACGGTAACGCTGCTGCGACGGCGCTTGAAGACTGTCCTGGTCCGGCCAGAGGTATCATCAGTGGTATGCTCCAGCAAGGTTACGCCTTCGGGTACCTCCTCGCGACCGCCTTCGCACGAGGTCTCGTCAACACCACGTCCCACGGCTGGCGCCCTCTTTACTGGTTCGGCGCCGCCCCTCCCGTCCTCATTATCATCTTCCGACTCATGCTTCCGGAGAACGACGCCTTTATCGAGCGCCAACGTGTCCGTGCCGCCGGCGCGAACGTGGGCAAAACTTTTGTTTCGGAGGGTAAAGTCGCTCTCAAGAACCACTGGCTCCTGCTCATCTACCTCGTGCTCCTCATGGCAGGCTTCAACTTCATGTCCCACGGCTCCCAGGATCTGTACCCAACCATGCTTCAGAATCAGTACAACTTCTCTGCGAACGCTGTAACCGTCACCCAAGTCGTCGCCAACCTCGGCGCCATGACCGGCGGCACGATCGTCGGATACGTCTCGCAAAGCCTAGGCCGGCGCTTCAGCATCATCTTCATCTCGATCATCGGCGGTGCGCTCCTCTATCCTTACACTTTCGTTGACGACACCAAGATTATTGCACCAGCGTACTTCGAGCAATTCTGCGTGCAAGGTGCCTGGGGTGTCATTCCCGTCCATCTCATGGAGCTCTCCCCTGGCTCGTTCCGCACGTTCGTCGTCGGTACGTCCTACCAACTCGGCAATCTCGTCTCCAGCGCGAGCAGCACGATCGAAGCAACCATCGGCGAGCGCTTCCCGCTCCCGGATAAAGTCAGCGCGGCCGGCAAGCATACGAAGCGGTATCAGTACGGACGGGTCATTTGCATCTTCATGGGATGCGTGTACGCGTACGTCATTCTACTGACCTTCATCGGCCCTGAGAACAGAGGCTGCAAAATGGACGTGGCGCATGATCCGGATTTGAGGGAGGCCGCGCACGATCAGTATGATGCTGTGGTCGGCGGTGGGAGGGCTTCCAGTGGGAGCAGCGAAGAGGGCCGAAAGGAGAGGGTGGAGGGGAAGGAGTATGCTTGATATCATGTGCAAATTGGCTATGTAACCAAGATTTGAATGAAGTTCAATCATGGCACGCTTTCTTTGGAGGTCCGTGTGTCTTCCTTTGGAAAGGAGAAACCGAGTTTCCAGGATCATGTGTCTAGCAAATAGCTGTCCGTATCAACGCTTCAACATCAATGTAGTACTTTGTAGGCTGCATACTCAGCACTTTCAGAGTATACTATGTTTTAAGTATATTCGTCGAGCTTTTCGATGGTCAAGAAAATGGTTTCGCCCGATAGCCCTGCCAAGACTGTCAAAGTAGATTACACGATCATAATCTCACCTTCTTTGCAGCATCGACGGCTACGAAATATTTAAGTACCACGACAAAAGATGCTAAACGTAGGTGTACGTCCATTTCTCCGCACCCCGGGCTCTCGATTTTTGCAAAGGGAGCTATTAGCCCGTCGCACGCTCTTTACAACGCCACCAGCGCATCGATCACGGACATGGAAGAGCTCCGCTGCGCGTTGGGGCCTCGCAGCAGGGGCAGTGTGGTATTATAGTACACATGATATCTGGTCAGAAACTGGCCGTACGTATCTCGCTTCGTTAGCGCACCGATTCCACATCAATCCCGCCGAGACCCCCTCGTTAAGCGGGAAGGTCAATGAAACGCTGTTGCTGACCAATTGATGATCTAGTCGACAAAGACACCATATTAGAGACAGCCGACGAGCCCGCGACAGATGAGCTCGCAACGATAGAGTCTCTTACTGCTGCGCGCAAAGACCGCCTCGCCGCCCTTCCCGCCACTCCCACCGTCGACGCGCCATCGCCCTCTACGCCATCACCAGCAGACAGTCAAGCCGCCGCGGCGGCATCGTTATCTTCCGCATATCCGCCCTCCTCTGCATCATCAACAGCGCAGGCAACACCTCCGATGTCTGGCAGCGCAGCACCATCTGGCACGGAAGAGCTTGAAGAAGAGGCTGGGAGCGAAGGCGCTTTCAATCCAGAAACTGGCGAGATCAATTTCGATTGTCCATGTCTGGGTGGCATGGCACACGGACCATGCGGTCCGGAGTTTCGAGAAGCGTTCAGCTGCTTCGTATACAGCCAGGATGAGCCAAAGGGCATCAATTGTATCGACAAATTCAAGGGCATGCAAGACTGCTTCCGAGTGCATCCGGATGTCTACGGTAGCGAGTTGACAGACGGCGAGGATGAGCCGCTGGACGATGGCTTTGATGATCCCAGCGCAACGCCAGCGCATACGCAGACGGCCACAGATTCTTCCCCAGCAGCGCCGCATACATCGACATCGCAACAACCCGCGGCGTCGTCAAGGTCTACAGCACAACCGCCCACCGCGCCATACTCAGGCGCTGCGACACCATCAGCCAGTACCCCAGGCGCCAATCTTACATCAACTCCCTCCGCAACACCCACCAGTCTCTCCGGCAGTACAGGCATCTCGGAGAACGCAAAGAGCAAAGATGACGAATCAAGAGCGCAAGCCAGAGATGAACAACGAGAAAGGAGCAAGCAAGCTACTGCGCAAGTCAGGCAACAAGGAGCGCAGGACGAGAGCGAGAGCTTGGTGCCGAAGGCCTGGCATGACACGACTGAGATGAACAGCGGGAAGTAGAGATGAGGTGAATCAAGGTCAGACGAGAAGCTGCTCCACTCTGGTATTGCATAGCGAAGGCCGCAAGGACATGTATGAATATTCCAAAATTTAGGTAGATGGCGATTCAATATTCTAACAAGTTTTACACGACTGACGTCCGCATCGTTGGTGGCTCGCCGCGAGTTTCCTTTTGCGGATGTCAAAGAGAGATATCCCTCACACTGAATATAGAGACAGCATACATTAAAAGCTGTCGGATGTCACTTTGAATGGACATGTGCTGCTGATGAAGGCCAGAAGCAATTCCGCGCTAAGGCGGTACTCATCCGAGTCAGAACAGCCTCGGCTCTCACTGAGGCCATCACGAGCGAATCTTCTGCTACTTAACTCCAGACCTACCTTCTTGCAGTCTTTATTATCTCACACCTGATCCGTAAGTGCTGTTGTCAATTGTTGTACTGCTTTAGCAGCCTCATCATATTCAACAAAGATCTAGAGCTGACAAGCATCCCTTTAGCAACCACACAGGACCGTAACATCACACCCCGCACAAGCCGAACTTACTTACACTCTCGGCCATTGACCCGCCAAGATGGCAGCAGAACGCCTCTCCTCGATCCTCTCCCACATCACCCCTACTAAAGGCGGCCTTGCACAGGTCACCTCGCAAAACCCTGACGATGTAGTCATCACCCTCGCTGTCCGCACGCCCCTCACCAAGGCCGGCAAGGGTGGCATGAAAGACACCGCGCTCGATGCTATGCTTTTCAAGATCCTGACCGAGGTCAAGAACCGGTCCAGAATCGATCCGCAGATGGTCGAGGACATCTGTGTTGGAAATGTGAGTAGTCGGGCGAGCTTCAAAAGAGCTGTCTCTGGATCTTTGCTGATGTCCAACAGGTCGGCGACAGCAAAGCCGCTTACTACGTCCGCGCGTCCTCCCTCGCCGCCGGCTTTCCCAACACCACCGGTGCTTCTTCTGTCAACCGATTCTGCTCCTCCGGCCTCAAAGCCACCCAGGACATCGCCAACCAGATCCACATGGGCTCCATCGACGTCGGCATCGCCATTGGCGCCGAGTCCATGTCTACGCCTGGCGAAGGCATGCAAGCTTTCTCACCAGAGGTCATGGACTCAGAGTCTGAGGCTCGTGACTGCCTGCAGCCTATGGGCCAGACCTCAGAGAACGTGGGTGCGGACTTCGACGTCACGAGAGAGCTGCAGGATCGCTACGCTGCGGAGTCATACGCACGCGCGGAGAAAGCGCAGAAGGCAGGCTGGTTTGATGATGAAATCGCACCGATCAAGGTGACCATCGAGGACCCCAAGACCGGCGAGGAGAAGCAGATTACCATCAGCAAGGATGAGGGTCCCCGATATGGCACCACATTCGAGTCTCTTAGCAAGATCCGCCCTGCGTTCAAGATGTTCGGCGACAAGTCAACCGGCGGCAACTCCTCGCAGGTGACCGATGGCGCTGCGGCTGTGCTGCTCATGAAGCGCTCGAAGGCTATTGAGATGAGGCAACCTATCATGGCCAAATTCGTTGGCGCGACTGTTGCTGGTCTTGCGCCAAGGATCATGGGTATTGGCCCCTCTATCGCCATCCCGAAGCTGCTGGGCAAGCTCGATATCACACTTGACCAAGTCGATGTGATCGAGCTGAACGAGGCTTTCGCGAGCATGGCAGTGTACTGCAAGGACACGCTGAAGATCCCGCATGAGAAGATGAACATCCGTGGTGGTGCTATTGCGCTTGGCCACCCGCTGGGCTGCACCGGTGCGCGGCAGATCGTGACCGGTCTGAGCGAGTGCCGAAGGCAAAAGAAGAAGATTCTGTTGACGAGCATGTGCATTGGCACGGGCCAGGGCATGGCTTCTTTGATCGTGAACGAGCAGGTATGAGGGTGAGTGACTGGCAGCCGCGCTCGGTGATGTATACTTACGGTAGTCGATGCATGTGAATCTGTAATGAGATTGGAAAAGCATATCTACGGTACCCTCTTCGCACGCATGACTGTAAAATGAACTTTCAGTCGTGATTCAAAATCGATTATCTCTTTTTGATGTCATCTATACAACAAGTCATGCACATACTCACCTATCGCTATACTACTCGTCAAGCCCGGGCTCTCGATACCCAGCAGATTTACGAGAGTAGCTCCACCTCCTAATTTATCATCCTCTCGCTGTATATAAAAGTCCTGAAACCCCTTTCCACTAGTCGCACTCCCACCTCTATTCAACTTCGGCCTGATCCCGCAATAGTCTAACATCACCGCGCTGCGATCCAGCCCAGGCAAATACGTCTGTATATCATCCAACGCCGTCTCAAACCTCTCCCTATCACCGTTCGGCTTCAAATTACTCGGATCGTCAACCCACTCCACGTCCGGCCCAAATCGTATCCGTCCGCCCATATCCAGCGTCAAATGCGTCCCCAACCCACCATGTCCCGGCACCGGCGCCGGGTAAATCAACGTCGACGCTTTCGGCCGTAATGTCGTATACGAATAATACGTCCCCTTCGCGTACGCCGGCTCCCTATGATGCTCCTGGGGTAAAATCACATTACTCAACGGAATCGCCGCCAGTCCCGCCGAATTCACAATCGTCTCACTACTCACGCTCGTCGCGCCCTCCCTCTCCGGGTCCTCCGCCATGAACGGAGAAGCTTTATGCTCCACCCTCTCCTGCGCCTCCGCAGACCCAGCATCCCGCGTCCACACCTTCCACTCACTCCCCTGCCTCTCCACCCTCACCACATCGCTCCCCAACGCCACCGTCCCGCCCGCGTCCTCAAACTCCCCCAACAGCGCCTGCATAAACGCATGGCTGTCCACAATCCCCGTACCGCTACTCTCCAACGCCCCACACTGCGCCCTCACATCCGGCTCCCTCCTCTCCGCCTCCTCCCGCCCTAACCACCTCATCGGGATCGCCCGTTCATCCACCAACCCACCCCCTCTGAACCCCCTCCCCCACACCCCACCCAACCCATCCCCCGTCCCATCCCCCACCTCCTCCGCGAACCCCGCCACGCCCTCCAACGCCTCCCTCTGCTCACGCGTCTGCGCCACAATCCACTTCCCCGTTCTGCGCAGCGGTACGCGCTTTCTCTCACAAAACGCATAAAGCGCGTTCTTCCCGCGCAGGCACAACGAAGTCTTCAAGGTGGAGTGCCCGTAGTAAAGCGCGGCGTGGATGACCTCGGAGTTCCGGCTGGAGGTCTCGGTGCCGGGGAGGAGGTGGCGGTCCAGCAGGAGGACGGAGGCGCCGGGGTGGGATTGCAGGCGCAGGGCTGTGGCGAGGCCGACGGCGCCGGCGCCGATGACGGTGTGTGTGAAGTCTGCGTTTGGGCGGGGGGTGGAGGAGAAGGGCCGGTGGAGGGGGCGGAGGGAGCGGAGTTGTGGGCGTTTTAGGGGTGGGGGGAGGGGTGGTCGCATTTTCTTGGGATCTCGCACGGCGTGGGATGAGGTTTGTTGATAGTAGCGTAGGTAGCTAGCTTCTCATCTCCCCTTACGCCGCTTTGACGTGCTCTAGTGAAAGTTTTATGATGCTGCGATAACGTTGACGTTTGAATTGAAGACGATATCAGGTGGCGCTTTTCCTCATTGAGATGCCAAGACGCTAGGGTGGTCGCCCCTTCCTCGAGATAGAGCGCGGCTTCCTCGTCGCTTCTTTTCTTCCCATTTATATCTTCGAAGATTCCATGCCGCTCAGTTCTGGCACTTGTGAGCGTGCAAGCTCCTCAGCAATCGCTCTTTTGACGCGTTCAATCGGGAGTCTATCCATCTCGAGGCCAGTCCACAAGCGCGCCTGTTCCAGTCCTTGCCATATCATTGCTTCTGTCCCAAGAATGACTTGCCATCCAACCTGAGCTGCATGTTCTGCAAGCTGCGTGAGAGGCTTTGGATGATACGCCATCTCCAGTAAAGCACCCTTGTGCGGTCTGTCGAGCAAGTCCTTGACAATGTCGCGGAGCTCCTTTTCACTGGGTGTCACTGGCTCTATATCTGGGACACAGCCGACTATTGCTCCCGGGCCTTCGAGCTCTCTAGTTTGCTGACGGGACTTTAGATGAGTGATCTTTGGTGCGTACAGCTTGCATGCAGCGACAAGGGCCTCGACTTCCATATCGTCACGGTTTACGATGTAGATCTGAGAGCAACGCAGCCACTTGGTGAGAGCGTACACTGCACTTCTAGCTGCTCCTCCTCCGCCTATGACCAATGCTGGGCGATCAAAGAAGACCTGAGAATGGTAAGCTTCCCTGGTGCAAGGCACTCGCCAATGCAGTGTCTGCAATACCTTCTCAGGAGCTTTTACGCTACGCATGAAAGCTTCTCTCACACCAACGACGTCCGTGTTGGTCCCAATGGTCCTCCGCGTTCCTCTAACCTCCTTGAAAAAGATCGTATTGCATGCGCTTACATCTCGGCCTTCTGGGGTCAGCTCGTCCAGGTGAGGTATGATAGCGACCTTGTGCGGCATGGTAATGGCTGAACCATAACATCTTCGATCCTGTAACAGCCGCCCAAAAGCATCAACGTCAAGAGACTCGAGTACTTCATATTCCCATGGTAGGCTTAATGATTGGAAAATTGTACGATGCAGCAACGGTGACAAGGTATGAGCAAGTGGGTACCCGAAAAGGCGTCCGTATGGCTTCGAATCCTGAGACATGAAGATGGGTTATCAATGTCATCGTTCATCGCTTTCGACAATACGGTTCTTCACTAGAAGGCTAATTAAGGCGGAGCGAGTCAGGTACAGGGGCTTTACTCCTTTCGTGTTGATGGCCGATCCAGGACCGAGGTCAGCTGCCGATGAAATACCTCCCGCGAAGTATCATGCAAGCGAAGACTTCTGGAACAACAACCCCACACGACAAGCAGACGGCGCATTCAGGGTGCAAAAGCTTAAAGTTACAGCAGAATGTCTACACGAACCTTCTATGCACGCTGTTCGCGCCTTTGTCGCTCCATAGACATTGTCTGCGCTTCGACAACAACGCCGCAAACGACACAAAGTCGGCGGGACGCAGCATTCCTGGCAAAATGGGTATCCTTACCCTCGTCGAAGATCGGCCAACGCCAAAGGCCGTGTACAACTGGAGAGTGTATTGTCTGGCAGGAGTGGCATCGTTCGCCAGCTGCATGATCGGCTACGACTCTGCCTTCATTGGAACGACACTGGCGCTCCCATCTTTCGTCAAAGAGTTTGACTTCGCCTCGCTCTCCCAGTCAAAGAAGGATCTCACGAGCGCAAACATTGTCTCTGTGTATCAGGCTGGCGCGTTCTTCGGAGCATGGGCAGGCTATGCAGGCGGATATTACTTGGGCCGCCGACTAGGCCTGCTACTTTTTGCTGCCATCTTCGTCCTCGGGTCCGGCATTATGCTAGCAGCAAGTCGCGACGTCGGTCTAGGACCAATTTACGGTGGCCGAGTGCTGGCTGGTCTAGCGATCGGTGGTGCAAGCAATCTCGTTCCTATCTACATCTCCGAACTGGCGCCACCGGCCGTCAGAGGTCGACTCGTGGGCATCTACGAGCTTGGGTGGCAGATTGGCGGCCTCGTCGGATTTTGGATCAACTACGGCATCTCTGAGACGCTTCCCCCAAGCCGCAAGCAATGGATCATACCTTTCGCTGTCCAGCTTATCCCCGGCGGTCTCCTGCTCGTTGGCTGCTTCTGGATCAAGGAATCGCCCCGATGGCTCATTAGCAAAGGGCGTCGCGACGCCGGCATCAAGAAGCTCGCGTGGATACGCAACTTGCCTGCTAGCCATGCATACATCGTGGAAGAAGTCGCTGGCATTGACAGATCTATTGCCGAGCAGGTTGCGGGCATCGGTACTGGTTTCTGGGCCCCAGTCAAGGCCGTATTTCGCGACAGCCGTATCACCTACCGCTTCTTCCTTGGATCGATGCTCTTCCTATTTCAGAACGGATCCGGTATTAATGCGATTAATTACTATTCGCCGACAGTCTTTAAATCGCTTGGTCTCGTCGGTACGAACTCGACGTTTTTCTCTACAGGCCTGTATGGAGTTGTCAAGACGGTCATTACCTTCTTTTGGCTTCTCTATCTTATCGATCGCCTTGGACGACGAAATCTCCTCATATATGGCGCGTTTGGCGGTAGCGTCTGCATGTGGGTCATTGGCGCCTTTGTCAAAATCAATCCACCCTCTGTCAAGCGGACGTCCCCCAACTCGCTCTCGGTCGCTGCCATCCTCTTCTTCTACCTCTGGACAGCATTCTATACACCAAGCTGGAATGGGACGCCCTGGGTCATCAATTCCGAGATCTTTCCCTTACAGACCCGCGCGCTTGGGCAAGCATCGGCTGCGGCGAGCAACTGGTTCTGGAACTTCATCATCAGCAGGTTCACCCCACAGATGTTCACTCATATGGGCTACGGCGTGTACTTCTTTTTTGCTGCGCTGATGCTGTGCAGCATTGTGTTTGTGTGGTTTCTGGTACCAGAGACAAAGGGCGTACCGCTGGAGGCCATGGAGCGGATCTTCGAGGTTAAATCCGCAAGAAGGGCACATGGCGTCGTGATGATGGAGTTGCAAGACCACAGCCACATCTTGCGAGAAGACAGTGAAGCGGCCCGAAGCGATGGCACTGACAGTGAAAGGGGCGAAAAGAGCGGAAGAGTCGAGCATGTGGAAGTAAGACAATGACCTTACCGACCCGCAGCTGCTAATGCTATTGCCTGGTAATCACCCATGCAAAGTATTCGAAAGTACCATTTTGTCCGCCCAATGTTTCTACTTCAAGACTCCAGACGTTGTCTCATTCTAGTAGCGGACGGATGAAGTGTGGCTGCCGGTACGTGACGTATAGCCACTTGCCTTGTAGCTTCAAGCAGCGAGCTACCTGACAGTGGAGTGAGTCAAAGCATGGTATGAAGCTCGGGGGAGAAGCTCACTTCATCAACGTATTGACCAACGTTTTGCTTCACTTCGTCCGCAGGATCCCACAGGGAGCCCCAGAGCATGGCATCTAGTGTACCCTGACGGCGATTAGCAATGATTGATACCGACGCAATTGCGATACTGACAGTAGACGCGTGAATGGACAGATCGAGTCCTTGATTTCCGTCAACATTACGAAATGAATACATGCCTTATCGAAAGCGACATCAATACTAGCATTGGGATACTCGAGCTTGCGAACGTCCATGATCTCCCACTCTACGCCATCCAAATCCGCATGCTTTCTCTTCATCGCCTCGATGGCAACAGGCGAGAAATCGACATTACACTGTCTCAGATAACCAGCCTGGTGAAGACCACGAGTGACATCCTTCAATCTCGGTCAACATACCGCCAGTCATTATTCGCGCTCTCCATCATACACTTGCGCCACAGCCTAGGTGCAGTATCCGCGGCTGCTCCACGAACGGTGGTAAATGCTGTAATAAGAAGGGTTCAAGATCTGAGAATGAGCGAAACCACTCGTGAGCTTGCTCGGACTTGTCATCCGCCTCTTGGTATGCAGTATTCCAATATGACTCTTTGGACAGCTGCTTCTGCGCTTCCTCGTTCATGCTATGAATGTTACAGGTGGTGTTGTACAATGCGAAGATGGAAAGAGTAGAGGCGTTTTTTCGACCATCTAGATGCGCTTGGCTAGTCGGTACATTTCATGCCGAGGTCCTACCATGGCGTGCACGTGACACGGCACCAAAGCGGCAAAGGGCGGCTGATCAACGCCTCTATTACCCTCATGACTTCCGTCTCTCGGCATGTATAACAGTCCACAAGCGTATAATAACTCTTCTGATTTGCTTATAAATAATCTAGCTGCTACAAATGGGAGGCAACTTACTTCGCGGTCGTTCCATGAGCCACGATGTTGAACAAGGGTGCACTATATAGCTTGCTCGCAGCATCAGCAGCAGCTCCTAGCCTTGCTCAGTCCAATGTATGCACCGTCGAGCCGGCGCCTGATGGCGGAGACTCAGCTCCGGCCATCATCAGCGCCTTCGAGCAGTGTGGCAAGGGCGGCAAGGTAGTGTTCCAGAATGAGACATACAACGTGGGCAGCGTGATGAACACTACGGGCCTGCAAAACTGCGATGTGGAGATACACGGGACGCTCTTGGTACAGACCAGCTCATCCTCACAAGTAAGCCGTACAAGCTGATACCAGCCCGACAAAGTGGTCCACAGACATCGACTACTGGCTCTCCGCCTCCCTCCCAGTAGGCTACCAGGACCAATCCTCAGCCTGGCTCTTTGGTGGCACAAACGTGACCATGAATGGCTTTGGCGCTGGCACCCTCGATGGCAACGGCCAGGTCTGGTACGACTTCATAAACGGTCGCTCAAACTATCCACGCCGCCCCCACGCCATCACCTTCACAGGCATCTCCGACGCCGTCATCTCCGGCATGCGCTTTGTGCAGAGCCAGATGTGGACGATGACACTTATCCATGCGGAGAACGTACTGCTGGAAGACGTCTACATAAATAGCACGTCCACTAATGGCGTGTCTACTATCAATACCGATGGTGCTGACACTGTCTATGCTGATAATATCACCTTCCGAAGGTGGACCGTGGATAATGGCGATGATGGCATCTCCCCGAAGGCCAACTCGACGAACATCTTGATCGAGGATTGTGACTTCTATAGGGGCATGGGCATTGCCGTGGGGAGCATTGGACAGTTTGATGGCGTGTTTGAGTTTGTGGAGAATGTGACGGCGAGGGGTGTGAGGTTCCATCATACGAGGAATACGGCGTATGTTCGGGTTGCATCTGGAGACTGGAATTTCTGCTGACTGTGCTGTGCAGGCGCGTCAAGACGTGGACGGGCGTACTCAAAGGCAATCCTCCGAATGGTGGAGGTGGGGGCATTGGATGTGAGCTCTGATCTCAACGAATGATGGCGTCGCGCGGTATACTGACTATGAAGCAGATGCTTCGAACCTTCGTATGCTCCTGTGCCCTTTCATCGCCGGTTTTCAACAGGCTTCTCCGAATCATCAGGACGTTGCTCATAGCGTACTGACTGCATTTTCTAGACTTCTCAAACTTCACCCTCGAAAATGTATCCATGCCATGGGGTATCACGCAATGCATCTCATTCAGCGGCGCAACCGGCGACTGCGACACGTCTCTCTTCAACATCCGCGACGTCACTGTCTCTGGACTATCAGGTACCACTGGACCCATAATCGAGGAGACAGTAGCAACAATGCAATGCAGCGCCTCAAGTCCCTGCACCGGCATCACAATCGACCAGATCGATCTCACCGATGCGGCCAGCGGCGCGCCCTCGAACCAGTATCTCTGCGATAACGTGGCAAACCCGCAGGGGTTCAACTGCACCGGGCCGACCTCGTCCGCCTCGCAAGGTCTTGTAGGTTGATTGGCGAGCGTACAAAATGAATGGATCTAAAGAGATGATATCTGACTGGTGTGTAGGTCGGCTTCTGGCTGGGCACGTACTTAATTACCGGCTTGTCCGCGGGCAGAGAAGCGTTGCAAGTTCTCATTGGTGCTGTTGGCTCGTTTGTTTTTGCTGCAGATCGCATTACGGGCTCGAGTGAGCAAAGTGTGCTTGCGGTGAGATCATGATACGTGGCAAGCCGATGTAAGCAAGCGCGTTTGCTCTGCGCAAGGCTGGGGCACAAAAGTCATATCATGTTACAGAGTCACCTTTCAACCTCTCCAGTCCCCACCAAATCATAAGCAAGAGCAGAGCTGAGCTAGCGAAACCCTTACCAAAGACATCATTTACCTCGTGGCGTGCTCTTGGAGCTTGCAATCAAGGCCTTTGTTGTATCAAGGAGGTATAGTTTTGCTGTTCGTCCGCCACGACTTTTGTGCCGTAGCCTGGCGCCTTGTGAAGCGACTGTTTGACGTTGCCGAACGTGAAAGGCCGAATGCGATTGCTGACACCTGAGGGCTTGTTATGATTGTTCAATCAGGGTTTCACGTGTATTCTATGCTGCGCTTGATATTTCTCAGATCAGCTCTTGCATCGGGTCCTGCCTGGATGCGGATGCACGCGCATACCTTGTTTCATCACCAAGAGATGAAACCACGGTCGACGCTTCTCACAGCCTAAGCACAGTCACTCCCTCACTCTTAGATTGGTCGTTCACGATCTCTCTCAGTATTTCGCTTTATACGTCAAACGTCGAACATAGACAACCTCAAAGAGCTTTTACCAACTCGAGATCGACCGGCCAACATGGGTGGTACTCGCATGCGCCTCCGAGGCTTTGACTATCCTCGCCTCAACACTGCGCAATATTTAGCTCTTACCAACGAATTCAGTAAACTTCTCAAACAATAGTTCCGCAGGGTGCAGCCACTGCCGTATCTAGGCGACATCGACAGATTGGTCGCTGATCCATGGGACCGTGGAGTTTCAATGCACTACACGTTAGTGCAGCACCGCATGGTTCAACGATTTAATCTCTACGTACCGAAGGACATCGAGACACTTGACCACGGCACGATTTTTGAAGCCGGGCAGCGCCTCTTCGGGCGCGTGTTCAGCCGCAACACAGGGCTTGACAGCAAAGACCCGCATGAGCGCAAGCAAGCTGGCGCTTTCCATGATGGCAGAACCTGCAGTCTAGCCGTCCCACTGGCGCAGACCTGCCTACGCAATGATCCAGAGGTGAGCGATAAGTACGTCCAGCTGGACATCCGCGTCATGTCGGCCAGACTCTTCGACTGGCTGTACGCTACCAACAGCTATGGCGACATCAGGAACATCTTGCACCTGCTGCATCGCCACTTAGGACTGGTGGTTGAGCAGGATGCGTTTGTTCTGAAGGTGCCGATGGTGGACGTGAGTATCCGTCCAGCTCGAGTTTGGCAAAACTGACCTTGCTTAGGACTGCACAGCACAAGACATCCGCTGCACCACCCCCGCTACCATCGAGCTGACCTATGACCATGCCAAGATGCTCGACTTCCTGGGCCTGGACGCTGCAATTCACAAAGCGGGCTTTGACAACGAAGACGCAATCGCAACATGGCTGAGCTCCAGCCGCTTCCTCGATCGGTCGGCTCTCAAGCTGAAGGACCTCAACAGAGGCGAGCGCCTCACCTTTGAGCGCCGTCAGATGGTGCCGCGTATTTACAACCTGCTAAGGGAAACGCCAATGAGCGGCCTCTCAACCTTCCTGCAAGCACACCACGTCGTTGCTCGACTTGATGATGAGACGACTGAGCAAACGCAGAAATGGCGAAACTTCGAAGTGCGCGAAATCATCGCTCTTGAAGCGGTCCGCTTCTTCGGGAAGACTGTCGAGTACGAGAACATCATCACAGCCTACCAAAAGGCGCTCCAATGGGAACACATCGAATTCCACCTCCCCAATCTCAAATGCCAGCCATCGAAGCCGAAGGTCGAGCAGATCGCGCGCGCGCTTAGGCGTTGGGTCAAACTCGATAGCAACGGCAGTTTGTACATCGACTACGATCCCGGTGATCTTCATCCAAGCCACGGTACCCTCAACGACGGTGCTTTCGCGGATAAGCGCATTCTGCAGATTGGACTTGCTGGCGAGTATGGCTTGCTAAGCTGGGTGGACAAGCACGCGGATGAACTGCACAAGCTTGAAGCGCGGAGGGCGGCGATGATGACGTCGAAGCAGATTGAGAAGAGGAGGAGTGATGGGGTTTATTAGTACTACGTTTATTGTGGGGCTGTGATGTGTTATGGGTGTGTTTAAGGACGCGGGGACGGGCGAGGGCTCAGGATGAGGCGGGGAGTAGCAGTGAAAGACCGCGGAAGAAGTGTGAGATTCCAAGCAGCTTGTGGTCACAGTTCGTCCTGATGTTAGCTCTTTGATCAAACCACAGACGGTCTTGTCTGGCGGACGTGCGAGGAACGTAAGCCTCAGAGCATCCACACATCACGTTCTCTTGCCGCAAAACCATTGTCAGGCAACTAGCGCGCTGGCGTTGCTGCAAAAGACTTCACTTGAGATTCGAACAAACCCCAGAAGCGGCTGTGCTGACGTTTTCTTCTTAGGGTAAGTCCACAGTCCATGCTTTAGCTTCTGTGGTATCGTGTGGCCCAACAAAGAGCCCGTTCGCCGGCGGTGGTGAAGAATAAAAGCGCGTAAAGACCCTGGGGACTCTGATGGCAATGCTGTTCAGAAAGTGTTGTGCTGACATTTGGATTTTAGTTATGGACTTGGTATGTTCATCGCCCGGAGCGCAGCAACCAAACTGTCCCATTACACCTCGCATGCACCACTCCCGCGAACCAGATACCAACGCAGCGCCCAACCCAAGTTCATCTGCCCCGAGGCCGTGATCCACCTAATCCATCATCACAAGAACCCCTTACCCTTCAAGTATTGTTCCTTCGCGCCGATGTGTATCATTTGCTCGTCGTGCACCTCCTTATTCGTCAAGGAGTGGTATTTGGAATGCTTCATGTCGGGAATGCACCCCTTTAGGAAGTCCTCGACCTCTTTACGGATCGGCTTGACGCCAATTTCGTCGCTCCTCAGGTCCACGTCGTTTTTGATGTCGGTTTTGTGTTGGGTTTGGTCGGTGGACATGGTGGTGTGGTTGTGAAGGTCCGGAGAAGATAGCGGTATATTTGTATGAGTCGATAAATGGTGTTGTAAGAGTGGTGATACAGGAGTGTTATTAAGTTAGGATTCCAAGTTGCGGAGAGATGATTCAGCGTGGTGCGATCGGAGAAAGGTGTCACGCTTAATCTGGTCTGGACACGTAGAGCGCGCCGTCGCGAGATAGCCGGAATGCGGACAGTCTGAGACACGCTCCTATCCCATCGACTTCCCGGCGGCTCCTTAAGCGGCGAAATGTCCAAACGCAGCGGTAATGTTAAGCTACGTATAGCAACCCTCCCGGCAGTACGCTGTAACCTGACTTCAACAAAACATATCATGAAAAATAACGCAACGCGCTTGATAGCCAATTATGCTCCACAGGCTCTAGACATATTACAGCTATACACGACAACACAGATATCGCCCGCCTCAATCCCCCGGTTCCCCCGTCAACTCCGTCGACTTATCCCTGATATGCTTTATTTGCTCATCATGCGCTTCCTGGTTTGTTAGGGCATGGAACTCGGGATGCTTATGGTGAGGGGTGGATCTCTCCAGGGCCACCTTGACGGTCCGACGCAGCGAGTCCAGCGTAAGGATGTCGCCGTGGCTGTGCACCCTCTTTTTGATTTCTTCTTTGTGTTGGGCGCGGAGCTCGTCCTCGCTGAGTGGCATGATGTGCGGGCTCGTTGAGCGGGTGTGCTGGGTGGTTGCTGTGAGAATGGGTGGAAGTGGGTGCGTGTTTGGCTGATTGTGGGAAGAGGGGTACGCGGTATCTTGGTCAACGAGCTTAAGAGTTTCTCGATATGTGTTTATGAGGTAGAGGTGACGAGTAAGGCTTATATGGCAGTGGACACGTAGAGCAGTTCTGTCGCGAGATGGATGGTATGCGGATTGTGAGACATGCTCCTATCTTGTCCTGCAAGACACTCTTTTGGCCGTCGGAGCTTCAGACTGTACTTTGGGTCTTCCCGGCAAATGAAATCGTGCTATAGTTTACACACGCGACTGCGCCCATTGCGCTGTGACGTGCATAAAGACCAGCTTACGTGCTCACACCAGCTCTTGTCTTCAACCATCGGTTATGTCACGTTGTGAATAGCAAACTTCCCGGCAGCACGTTGTGGCCGAACGCATAGCAAAAGTTATGAAGGGCAACGCAACCCGATGCATTGTAGCTTCTCAAGTAACCTCCACATGGTCTGCCCATCTACACGCAGCACAGCACAGGTCAATCACCACGACTCTCCGATTTCTTAGCCACTTCCTCGTGGCAAACAGCTAAAAACTCCATGTGCATATTGTGCAATAGCCGGTGTGTCACTAATGGGCGTTGTGGATGTTTGTCGTCCGTGGTACCGTTCTTGAGATGCTCCTGCCAAGACTCCTCGCCGCCAATGCGGAATTGTTTGATAGTCTCGTGGATGATTTCCGGTGCTGTTCCCTCGAACGTCTCACGAAAGCTCCTCTTGTACTCTGCCCTCCTCTCTGGATATGAAGAAGCCCATAAGGCCGCTGGGTCGGACATGGTTTGAAGACTGCTGTTATAGATGTCTTTGTGAAGCTAAAAGGTCGGGGTGAAACGCTTTGTAAGTAGGGTGAGAAGCTGGAGTGTAGCTTCCCAATGTATGCTCGCGGGCTGGCTGTAACATGTCATGCATGAGACCAATTGAACACATAGACAATCGCGGATTGGCCGATATACGGACAGTTTTGGGACAGGTTTTGGGACAGAATTTGGCACTGTCCAGCGAGCTGAGGGGCCTTTACAGTATCAACGGTTCATGCTGCGATAGGCGCATGGCTCGTAAGACCTGCACAACTACGAAGTGCACATCACACGGTACGTGTGTGTAGCGCTTTGATACATTTCGAACACGTAGAGCGCGTGCCGTCGCGAAATGGATTGTGTACGGAGAGTCTGAGACATGCTCCTATCTCGTCTTGCAGTCACGCTAGACCTGACAAGGCCTAGTGCGTTTCCTCCCCGTCTGTTTTCCCACTCCTTCCCTTCTCATTTCCTCTCTCTTCTCTTGACCAAAACCGCACAGCCTTACTCTACAATCTATGACCCATAAGCTAGACACAAAATTCCTTTAGTGTAGCAGTACCGCAAAGATGCACTCGGCTTGGGGCATGTAACCTCCAGCGGCATAGCCCCATGTGCGGAAGATTACACACGGCTCGTACATAGAGCTCAGCTGGCGTTTGCCATGAGCGGAGAACGAGGACAGGCCACGTCAATGCGGCTTGTACACGCATTACATATTTGGTGTCCACACAAACGACCGCCAATATCAATGATGAACCGCGCGAACTTGCGCAATTCCTCGGCGCTGGGCGGGTAGGATAATCAGCAGCGCGGCAGTGTTAGATTAATCAGCTGACAGCACTTGCGCTGGCTTCTTGAAATAACTCAGCCGCAGCGGAAGAGTTGAGATGATGCTTGCAAGTTCTTCTAGCGCTAAGTGCCAGCCCCCATTATTCAATACTAGATATTCACTCACACGGTAGCAATTCCTCTGTTTGTGTTCACTCTGTATCCCCACCTGCACATTAAAACCGTTCACCCAGGCAAGATGTACGTCAATGTCGGCACTGATGGCGCTGCAGACATCATGTCGGAGCTTCAAGCCATCGATAAACGCTCATTCAGCTCCGAGCTAGATCGAGTGAACGCACTTGCCGAGGCGCAGAGGCTCGTCTCTCGACTACAGACCCCTTGGGAGACTGCACTTGACAATGTTTGGATCCACCCGACGCGAATGGCTTGTCTGAAGATCGCGACAGACCTGGACCTTTTCAAGAAATGGAGAGCAGCAGGCGAAGGACCCAAGACAGAGGACGAGCTACTGAAGCTGGTGTCGTGCGATCCTGTCCTGCTTCGTAAGTCTGCTCAACCTCGCCGTTCACGGTAACCGCCGCTTGTCTGTTGCGAGCCTGCTGACTGAGTCCTCTAGGGCGTGTACTGAGCAACCTGAGCGGCACAAGGATGCTTGAAGAGACTAAGCCCAGAGTCTACAGCTTGTCTCCGTTCACATCAGCGCTTGCAGAGCCCCCGCTTTCCGGTATTCCTGACATGTTCAACTCAATCAATGGACCCGTGATGATGAATCTTCCCAAGTACATCGCCAGCATTAACTACCAGAATCCGAACGATGCGAGCGGCAATTGGGGTCACATGACTGGTAAGGCCTTCTGGGACTGGCTAAAAACGAACCCCGATAAAGAAGCTCCGCTGGGAATGGCCATGGGTGCATACGCCGCTAATAGACCGCCGCTTTCGGATATCTACCCATCTAGTGAGCTCATCAAGGTGGCATCCGGAGATCAAACAGTCCTCGTAGACTGCGGTGGAAGCGTCGGTCACGATAGCGCGAGCTTCTTGCGCGCTCATCCGAATTCAGCTGGCCGGGTCGTCCTGCAAGATCGTCCAGCAGTCCTGGACACGATCACGACTCTCGACACGGGCATTAAGCGCATGCCGTATGACTTCTTCACGCCTCAGCTGGTCGAGGGTGCCGCAGCGTACTATTTGTGAGCTCCATCGTCAAGTCTCGCCAAGATGATGACTAACATAAGGCAGCCATTTCATCCTTCACGACTGGCCTGACTCTGACTGTAAGAAGATCTTGGACAACGTCAAGCCGGCAATGAAGCGCGGTCACAGCAAGTTGCTAATCCACGAGATCGTGATGGATGCGAATGAACGCGCAGGCGTGAAGAGCTGTTGCGACATCACGATGATGGCAATGAGCTCGGCCCATGAGAGTAAGTGCTCAATCTACTACTTTTGATATGAGTGAACAACGTATGCTGACAGTGACAGGAACCGCTGACGAGTGGACGACCATCCTGAGTGGGTCGGGATTCAAGATCAACAGGATTTATAGTAGCCCGCTTGCCTTCGAGTCGGTGATAGAGGCCGAGCTGGTATAGATGTTACTAGTAGCATTATGCTAACACGCTGACTCTCGCGGTCCCACTCAAATTGGATGCTTTCTCGAGAAACTCTCACTACGACATAGACGGGAAAATCCTTACGTCGTGAATGGCTTTCATCCAAGTGACTGATCTCCGGAACGTACTCCGCTCCATTTAATGAAACAGTCTTATGAATAACAGAACGCGCGGTGGTTGATCTTAGTGAACGTATTTCAAAAGATAACGTATCTCGCTTCATGAATGAGTAAGCTTCACGAGGTTTGTAAAGCTACATGTCTGAAGTCCCTGTTTCACCCGTCATGTCCCTCGCCTTGTCGTCAATACGGGTCTGGTACTCATCATGCACCTCTTTGTTCGTCATAGAGCCAAATTTGTGATGTTTCTCATGAGGGACGGCCTTCTTTAGAGCGTTGACTATCTTACGTAGAGGACCGAGCCCATAATAGCCCTCTTTCGCCACTGCTCCGTCCACTTCCTTTTGAATATCGTCTTTGTGTTGAGATTTGGCGCTGGACATGGTGGTGTTGTAGCTGAGTAGGTCTAACGATCTAAACAAGGAAGGGGGTTTACTGAAGGCTAATGTTGTGATGGTAATAAGATAAGTTTATAGTTAAGTGAGCTGGGTCTCGCGTTGTGGATATATAATAATTTTTGATAAAATCGGTGTAGGACAGCATGTCCGATACGACATAGACACGTAGAGCGCTCCTTCGTGAAACAGAAAGTGTATGCATCGCAGTGAGACATGTTCCTGCTGCTGAAATTTGGGTATCCATGGATTTCGACCGACATGCTGGTTCTCAACTACTAAGTATTCCCAACGACTAGTTTGTCGCTGGTATCTGGTAACCATCTACCTAGATTAGCAACATATCGCTGCCGCCGACGCCAAGCGCTCCGGTCTGGTCGACTGGCAGATAGTATCGACTATTTTATGGTTCGTGAAAGTAGTGAGGTGCCATACCATCTGCCCACCCTTAATCTGATTGGCTGCTAAGTATAGCAACAGGATGATAATCCTACAGAAGGATCACCGCGGGCATGACAGCAACCCGTCTAAGCATAATCATCATCATTTTCATTGGCGTCGTTGACTGGTGCAGCGGCCGACAAGCAGCAGTGCGCTTGGCATCTACGGCGCAGGCAGATGGGATCCAATAGCATCTTCAAGTGACGCTGTCCAGTGAGGTGAAAAATCCAGAGCACGGACAAGATTTTTGTTACTGTGAGAGAGCACGAAAGCAAGTGATGGTGCACAGGCGTTTCACTCATAAGACCTTAGTTATGTAGGCTGTGAATCTACCACGCAACGCGGTTGGTACTCGAGCTTACTCACGGAAATCGCCTTTCCGCTTCGACCCCGCAGATGCCTGTGATGATGTTGGCTGGCGTTGTTTCATCTGCGACAGGTTTTTGATAGCCAGAAGGCGTACATCCCTTGCCCAGTCAAGAATTTTGTAGATGACGCCTCTAACCTGGTACACTTCCTGCTCATTGCTCAGCCTGGCACTAGCGATCAAGGCGCATTCCCACGAGAGGGACGGTCGATCATTAGAGCCTGACTTTCCCTCGCTATAGCTGCGCCAGTGGACACGTATCTCGATGTGCCGTCCATCAACGCAGGACGTGAATGCTTTCATACTATCTTAGTCCCACTCGAGTCCTGACTTAGGAGAAAAAAAGCTTACCTGCAGTATCTGCCGCCGTAGATGTGACATTCCTAGACTGGTAGAGTTCCCAGAGTGAATAGACTGCAGCTGCGCCATCCCTCAATGCTTGCATGTTTGCTTTCAACATGTTGCCGAATTTTGCCTCACTCTTCCATTGGTTGCACCAGAAAGGGAAGAACGGCTCGCCTGGATAAACACAGCACTCCTTCGGCAGGACGTGCTTAATGATCTTGAGCTCTTGGTCAGTGAACGCAGTCTCGGTGTGACCGTATTCAACGTCGGGAGCCGGTGAGGGAGCCGGAGGTTCTTTGGCGTAAGCCTGTAAACAAGACGTCAACACAGCCCCTTCCGGAGTTCGAGATCAAACAAGGCATTGTGGGACAAGGCCGGCGCGCGCTGCCCGACCATAGCTCCGAAAGCACAGTATGTAATGAGGGGATGCTCTTCGGCTTACCTCCCTGATTTCCTCGTTCGGCTCGTAGGGATCAATATTGGGAAAGGCCTCTTTGTGCCAGCGGCGGTCCTGCTCACGGGCGATATGCTTTTCGCCTCCTTTTAGCTCAGGCTTGTAGCCAAGGTGTTCTTCAAGGTCGTGTATTTGCTGAGCTTCGGACATGAACATGGTTTTCTTGTTCGACATTGCGACCTTTAGCGATTGGGGTGAGGGGGTGCCTTCCCTGAACGAGGTAATGCTTGCAATGAAGTCCACGAGGACTAGTTTGGAGCAGTCAGAGAGCCTCCATATCGAGCAGACGCTTGCAAGTTCGTAGCAGGACTGCAGTGCGCTTACCTTTGGGCATGCTGGCTCCACTATCATGGTAGATGCAATACTTTTCGAGCGTTCGAGCCGCACTGTCTATGCTTGTGGGTGTCTCGCTGCGGTTTGAATCGGAGGCGCCGGTGCCAGACTTCTTCGAGGAAGAGGACATCTTTGGCATGCCGCCGCTGCTCGACCTTCGTCCGCTCGATAATTGGGTGTGCTCTTCCAAGTTCTTCTCGGTCAGAGCTTGCTGGGTCTCTGTAAACGTGTCTGAATCCTCATTTTGGAGCTCCGTTTCGGAGCGCTTGCGCTTCAAAGAGTTCATTGCAACAAAACAGAAAATTCGCAAGGGCTGTCTGAAAGCCGAAAAAGGCTAACGGGTCGTGAGTCAGGCATAAAGTCTCAAGTGGGTGAGATTCAGTGCAGGAGCTGTGTGAAGTGAGGCTCGTCTTGTATCTGTGGGCAAGGTGCTGCCGATTTTCAGCCAAACCTGCATGAATGACAGTCGCTCCTGCCATCTTTTAGCGATCTTGAAGCTTGTCAGAGCCATGATGTTAAGATACGCATCTTGGTTGCTATGGCATTTTCTGCGTGCCCGATATTTAAGGCACCAAATGCCCGACAGAAACATTTTAGTTTCGTGGAGAACACTGAAGACATAGAATCGATTACTCCAGAGACTGGCTAAGTAATTTAGATAGTACCCTCGCCAGCAGCGTCGCGCTGACTCAAATACAACGATTACTCAAAGGAATGACTGCCAGACATCATCAACTCCATCCAAAGTCTACACTTCAAGTGAAGTGTTTTCAGCCTGGCTGAACGCCCGAGCACATGATCGTGCGCTCATCTCTGATGTACTGAAACCGATCGACCGGCGAGAGCGGCAAGCTCAAGAGGATGCTTGCACATTGAAGGTCGTCGAAGCGTACCAGCGGGCTGTCGTCGGCTCAGCAGGAAGTCAGCGTAATTCTTTAGGACGCGTAAGAGATGAGCTGATATTGGAAGGAGAACCCACCGCACAACTCCAACAATACTGTGCTCAGTCTAGCACTGGCGAAGAAGCTTGTCGGACTGCGCGTCCATCGCCTTAAGTTGGGCAGCTAGTAGCTGCCACGACTCTCTACGCAGCGCGTCTTTCGGACTGGCTAGCCCATACTGGCCGTGGAAGTCGACCTGCTCCACCGAAATCTCAGCCCAGCGATTATTCCAGGGAGGCTGCGGCCCATTGTTTCCACCGCCGCCGTTGCCGCCGTTATCAGGATCCGGCGCGTTTGGGGGTGGTTGCGTCATAGTAGTGTCGAGAGTAGTGTAGGTTCAGTAAGTGTAGATGATGTCGAGTTGTTCAAAGATTCGGAATCTGGTCAAGTTTGCGAGTGTGAGGGTTGGTGAAGAGCAGGAAGAAGGGTGCGAGAAAGAGGCATTAAGTAGGTTACTGATGCGCTAGCATGTTTGCGTAGCGGACGACGACGTTGGTTTGCCGGCCCGGATGCGAACGAGAGGAAGAACGAGGAGCAAACGCTGCGGAGACTTCGTTGGTGCTACGGGTGTCGCCGCTGATCGTGAAGCTTCGACGCCGCCAAAGCGTCATCTACCAATATTTTGAAAGCGTATAACTACGCCCCGGGTAGGCACGATGGCGCAAGAAGAGTGGATTAGCTTTTACAAGAGCCGCATGTTTCAAGACTGTCCACGATGAAGACATGTTGGGATGTCATGTCCATAACGAGCTAGGGAGGTTTAAGGATGACATTGTGCAAAGACATTGGAAATTACAACGACTTCCTAGAACAATCTCAAGATATGTGCAAGAAGATTCATTTGACGAGAGGTATCTGGTATTTTACCACGAGATCCCAGAAAGCGAGATCATGATATGCTCTCGGCTATCTCCCCGCACATCTGTCGTTACTAGAAGCGTCGTTACACGCTCCTCAACACGCATGCTCTGTCCATATCATCGCCAGGGCGAGGCAGACAAGCCCCATAGCGTCCAAGGCGATTCCAGAAGGGTCAACATCGCAGCGCCGGCAGACCGATCTTCAATGCATACCAGTCTGCCCAGCGCCATTGACAACCTGATCTAACGCTTGCCAGTGTACTTCCTGCCAGTCGCACCCATCACATGAAGTTGCGCACCCAGCTTCTGTCGAGCATCTTTGCGCAGTGCATCTTTCGAGTTGGGTAGCATATACCGCCCACGAAAGTCGATCTGCCCGACTGACATCTCGTCCCAGCGATTGTTCCACGGCGGTTGTCCGCCGCCGCCCGCCTCCTCAGCCGCCACCGCCGTCGGGATCGGGAGAGTTGGGGGGTGGGGCCGTCATGTTTTTGGTGCGTGCGTTGATAGTGAGTTCGAGGGTAAGCGAGTGTTTCCGGGGTTTCGAAGTTTGGTAAAGTTGGAGATTGTGCGGAAGGTGTTGAAGGTGGTGAGGAATAGGAAGACCGAGGGAGCAGAGACATGGTTTTGTTAACGACGGCAAACGCGTTGGGAAACGGGCTGACGGACGCAACGGCGAACGGAGAGCCACACTGATGGAACGCGTTGTTGGCGCGGAGCTTTCTCGAAGTTTTGGAGTGCGTGAATGCTCATGATACGCGTACTTTGATGTGCGAGCGCTGACTCGAATGTTGCGCTCGAATATCCTCGTCAATGTTTGACTGTGGCATATACATCATACAAGTGCTGCTGAGAAGTCTCTTTATACAGCTTTCAGACGATATCGTTTGATAAGGCCTCTCTCAGCTTTTCTGGAATATCACACTTCATAATGCGCGACATCTGGACATGTTTGCAGCATACGAATAAAATGAATACATCATCTGGATTGGTGTTGACAAAATGCAGGCCGATTGCAGCAGCTATCAGTTGAGACACGAAGCATCGGCAAGAGTGCTGCTCATGAGCTTGTCGTGCTTGCCACGCTACCATAGCCTACTTAACCAGCCGAAGTTGTTACTCCAAAGAGGTGGTCCATAGCCTCAAAATCACTCTCGATCAGGCACTCAACACGTTCCAATTCCCGGCCCGAGCGACGAACGGCGTCCGGCTCCCTCTCTATACCAGTCTCTGGTTTTGTTGGAAGAGGGATTTGGCTAGAATGTTATGCACTCGGGCCGACTTTAGTTGTTGCGATCACGCGTGCTGCCCTCCGCGATAGTCTGGACCGGGGTCTGGCATAGTTGATGTGTGCAGATGTGTGCTCCAGACACGTTCATTCAACGTGTCGATGAATACCAAGTCGCACATTGCAAAAGAGCAGCGGTTGTAAGATGGTTGGTGATCAGAACAGTGGAAACGATCAAAAGGGACCACGAGGAAGAACACATCATCTATAATACATAGTGGCCTGGTCGCGATGTTCTGGTCACTGATAATTTCTTAATCGGGGTGTTTAAGCTTGATTAATATCGTTTCAAGTAGTATACTACAAGGTCGCTTTGCGCGGTGAACGCGAGTAGCAGCATGTTCTTCGCGAAGCAGCACAAGAGGCAATTTTGTGGTCAACACGAAATGATTCGACGATTAATACATTGTAGCAATACGAAGGGTACATGCTCGCGTACTGATCTCACCAGCTGCTGGCATGCACCGTTGCGAAGTCCAATTGTCCATGCTGCGTCTCAGATGCATGGGAATCTCAGACAAACAGACTTTATACAGAACATCCAACGGGGCGTACTCGCCAAATGCTATCGTGCCTTTCCATCAAGTCACTGATAACAGCTTCATGTCTTCTATAGAGCGTTAGCTATATGCTTGAAGAGAATTGAGACGGGCAGGCGCTACACCTACTTACCGTATACACTCAGGTGACCAGCAGATACGGCGACGTCCACACACTAGTAGTGCTGCCGCCGTGTGCCGGCTTTCGACTGTCGTATGCTTGCTCAAGCGTCCACTTCTCGTGATCACTTCCTAAAACGAAGAAGTCTGGACGAGGACCCTGCGGGCTGTCGGGGCGCGGCAGATCCGGGAGGGGCTCTGGTGGAGGCTTCGGTCTCGCAGGCTCAGGCTCCGAATCTTCGTGCTTGTCCACTAAATCATCGACATGAGCGTGGTGGCCAGGAGGCGGCGTGGGTGGCGGTGTTGGTGGCCTCGGCGGCGGCGATCCCGGTCGCGTCGGTGGCGGTGAAGGGTATGGACCATGAATGTAGACCAGTCGCTGTGTCGGATATGGCGGCGGCGTCTTCGGCTTGGGCGGTGGCGTCGGTGGAGAGCTCTTGCCCTTTCTTGGATCTTGGTCGTCGCTGAACATATCAATGCCGATGCCTCGCTGAGTAGGATATGGCGGCGGCGGCTTTGGCTTTGGTGGCTCCGGTGGAGGCGAGCTCTTGCCCTTGCCTGGATCTTGATCATCGCTGAGCATGATCACTCCAACACCTCGCTGAGTAGGGTATGGTGGCGGCGGCTGTGGCTTTGGTGGCTCCGGTGGAGGAGAGCTCTTGCCCTTTCCTGGGTCCTGATCATCATCAGCAAGCCAGATCGTCCCAGCACCCACACCCACTTGCGTGATGCTGCGCATGTCCGCATCGTCCGCTGAGTTGGGTGGGAGGCCCGGTACAGATCTCAACAAGTGAGTGCGGGGTCTACCCCTAGCACACGCCGGTCCATCGCTCTGTGCTACTGGGCTCGTCTCCGGCCTAGGCTGAGAAGGCGGCGTGAGGGGACGCGGCGTAGGCGGACGTGGATCCGGAATCGGAGGCTGGTCCGGGGATGGCGGTGGTAAAGGCGGTGGTGACGGCATATTGTCTAGGCATCCAGCTCGACTGGCTTCAGCGAGAGATAAAGGGCGCAGGGTGAGCGGGCTGACTGGACGCGGATGGTCAGGTACTGGAGTAAGTGGTGGAGTGGGCGGCGGAGGTGACGGGATGGCGAAGGCAACAGTGCCGTCGACGATAAGACCGCCATTCGATACGCCGGAGACAGTATGCTTCGAACTGCCTTGCGATGAGCGTTTCACAGACAGTACCGACGCATCAGGTCCGGGTGGGCTGGGGACTGGTGGACGAGGCGTCCCTGGACGTGGTGCTGGCCCTGGTGGTGGTGAAGGCGGCGGTTGAGGAGTGGGCTCTGGGCCGGTGCCCTGGACAACAGTATTGCTCGTGTCGTGGGACGAGCTCAGCACATATGAGACTGTGGAATCGGTTCTGGATGGGTCAGACGTTGGCGTGCGCGGACGCGGCGGTTGGTCTGGGATAGGTGAAGGTAGCCGCGGAGACATATCCGAGCCGCTAATAGCCAGAAGCCCAGCTGGACTGGTTTTAGTGGGCGATGGCGGGCCAGGCGACGGTGGGCTGGGCGATGGCGGGCGCGGCGCGATCGGACGCGGTGGCGGGATTGGTGGTGGATCGGGTGGTGGTGACCCGCCCCGCGGACCAGGGTGTAGTGCTGGTAAAGCTACTGAAGACATTGCTCTGTGTATACAGGTTATACTTCGTAATGCTGCGTACAATATGCTATTGACTGGGTGAAGCTCGTTGTATCCGAGGAAGTTTTGGTGCGTGACATCGTCATGAGGAAGGAGGAAGCACGGCCGAGGAGGGCCTTGAGTAGACTTACTATCGACAAACGGTGATTGACTGCGGGCTTTCCAAGTCTGCATCAATATGAGCAAATGCAGAGCAAGGGAATAAGGAAGTAGGAGGACGAGGAAGGCCCTGAAGGAGACTTACGGTGGCGACGAACGGTGCGGTCGTTTGATGTGTATTCTGGTAGACACTGCTAAGTTTCGAAGCTTTTAATAATGCGAGTAGGTGCGGAAGAGGGGAAGAAGGAAGACGAAAAAGGCCCTTAAATAGTTTCTCGACAAGAGTTGATGCAAACCATGCCGTTCGTATTTCTGCAAACGACCAAGAACATATGTTTGGAATACAGACCGAGTCAGTTGAGGTTTGTGACGTGCAACGAGGAGGCGTTAGCAGTATGACGAAAACCGACCTTGATATTGCTCGGTGTCGACCTGACTGCGAACGAGCGGCTGGCGAATGACGAAGCTGGCCCGTTTATGCCTTGATGTACATACACCGTTTGTATTGTTGTTGATGTGCTGCTTTCCACTTTCTTGCTCGATCAGGTGCCGAACTCCATACCGCAGGGGCAAGCTCGCAAACCGGGCACAATTGGTTATGGCAGGCAAATCGCCCCAACGATTGTGGCGCGAATTGTTACCAGAGGCGCGCAACGCACACAGCGCAACTCACATAATGCTATAGGTGGTCTACGCGTTCCGAAAAGCTGTACAGGCTCCGCTGACAGACTCACTCATTCAGTCCGAGCGAAACGAGAGCAACATGTGCCGTAACCATTGCAGCGAGTGTTAGACATGCCGCTGATGTGTGCGCCTGAGGTGATGGTCCATGGGTCACTCTATGCTGCAGATTGCTGTTTGATATGGCAACTCACACTGGCCTTCACCAATAATGGTCAATGTTGATTCATTGGATGTCGATAGCTCTTGACATGTGGTGTGAGGCAATGATAAGCAGAGACGCTGTTGACGATCAGCCCAGGCCTCAGGCTCCTCATCTTAGGTGCTTAGTGTCAATATGAATGCTATAGAAGGCACCCTCGAGCGATGGTCTGCAGCTGGATTTGATCGTTGATAGGATTTTCTTTTGCCCTTGGCAGTCGTTTGCTAAGGGTCCATGCGACACCCCAGGATTTTGCTCAGGAACAAGCAAGGTCGAGGTGACCGAGATCGTATGTCCCACTCGTTCAGCTATCAAATTACGGTCGGAAGGGATGATGCAAAGCGTGGAATAAAATGTCGACGTTACGATACCCAAGCAAGAAAATGATGGGATCGCTTTTGGGTTTTCTGCGTGATACAAAGCTAAGAACGAACAAGAAAGGACTTCGCAAAGCTGTGAGAACTGTAAGACGTCTCTATCTTCAACACCTCTAGCAATCGGAGGAGCAATAGCAAATAACGACATGGAGTAAGGGAAGATATTGTCTTTTTCGCTCTTTCACGTGCTCTTTTCGTGAAAAATGTCTGTCCTCGCTACGCGTTCTGCGCACTCGATACGCCCTTTTCCGTGTTGTCCTTCCCAGGATGACCTGTGGACCGTTGCAGAGCTGAGCCTACACGGCTCCACGCCGTGCTTGCTGGCCATCGAGCTGTCGTTCAGAGGGCTATCAGACGTCAAAAAGGCTTCACGGGATTCTCGAGCTCATAGTTACTTCCTCAAGAACATTAAGATGGCATGGACACGGTTTGCGAGCGCATATAAAAGGAGTGGAAGACAGAACGCATCTCTCCACGTAGCATCACATACTGCCAAAAGAAGTCTAGCATCACACCATGCATATCTCGATCATCGCTCCTGCAGCATCAGCAACGTATGGCAACCATCACTGACGACCCTGGCTTACTTTTCAGCGCACCCACAAATAGCAGCAGCAAACGCAACACCTTCCTCATCGTCCTCGACCAGCCCCTCCTCAGCAAAGAAGCCTTCAACCGCTGCTACGCGCAAGCAACATGGCGGCTCTACGCTGACGGCGGTGCGAATCGCGTAAAAGACCTTGAGGCTAGCAAAAACGGGGCGCACTATGTATGTCCTACAACAAGTCTATGTATATGCGAACTCACACCCCGAAAAGCCACCACACATCATCCCCGGCGATCTCGACTCCATCCAGCCCAGCACGATCGAGCATTACCTCCGCTCAAAGGATCCAGTGCTGATCTCCCACGACCCCGATCAATATAGCACAGACTTCGGTAAATGCATTAAATGGATACGCGTTCTACAAGATCACTTTGCGACGCCCAAGCAGCTTGTTGAACATGCTGAGGGAAAGCTTAGTGGCTTTCAGGACCAGGTGAACAGCTTTGAGAATGTGCTGAATACACTCGCGACGCGGAACGTTGATGGAGTGCCTGAAAGCGAAGAGAGCGATGTGATTGTCTTCGGCGGCCTTGGCGGGCGCGTAGATCATGGTATTGGTTTGCTCTCTGAATTCGCGCGACATGGAGAGGCTAATGAAGGTTTGCGGTTCTGGCTGGTGAGTGAGCGGAGCGTGAGCTGGGTTCTGAACTCGGGGAGGAGGCATGTTATTCAGCTGTCACCTCCCGCAAGTACCGTAGGCGCAAAGAAGAACCGGTTGTTCTCGCCCAATGTGGGTATACTACCCATATTCGGTAAAGCTATGATCAGCACGAAGGGTCTTGAATGGGACGTTGAGGATTGGTCGACGTCAATGACCGGCCAGGTGAGCACGAGTAATCATGTCGTGAGCCACGATGGAACGGTAGAGGTTGAGACGACCGAGAGGGTGCTGTTCACCGTGGAGATGGGCGAAGAGCTGTTGGGACGATAACAATGATGATTGATGGCCGGACTATGACGATGAGCTTCTACAATATAGAGTGTACTCAATACTAGTGCATTGGATGAGACAATGAATATGACAGCAGAGCCTCAAACGGGGCATCCATCCATCAGGGTACTCAATGCGGCAAGATCTACAAAATGTTGCTGCACCCTCTTGTTCTTGATTTCCAACAGTCATGCTACTTTGCTGGGGTTATTCTTTCTTCCGCAACAAAGTTCAGACACTTTCCGGAGCCACCTTCTGCAACAGGCACCGATGATGATGAAAGGCAAAATGATGACGTCAGGCACAAGGGTGCAAGCAAGCACCGCAGCAACTGCCGATGAGAAACAGCAGCAAATCTTCGTGCAGTTCAAGATTGAAATACATTTCCGTGCCCTTTGGAAAAGATCAACATCTTCAGCAAAAACAGCCAGAATCAAATTAACATGGCTCTCGCACAAGCCGCCTCCGTCGCGGAGAAAATGATCGGCCACGGCGACAACGCAGTCATCACCCAAGATGTCACCAACCCAGCACGCGACCGTGCCAAATACGGGCATCCCACGGAAACCATGAGAGCCCTCGTCTGGAATGGCAAGAACAGCGTCAAGATGGTGACGGTTCCCAAGCCCATTGTCGTCGACCCGCGCGACATCATCCTCAAGATCACAGGCTCCACCGTCTGCGGGTCAGATCTGCACTTGCTCCATGGCGCCATTGTCGAGATGGAGAAGGGCGACATTCTGGGCCATGAGTTCTGCGGTGTTGTCGAAGACATTGGCCCCGATGCGCAGGGTAAGGGATTCAACAAAGGCGACCGCGCGGTAGCGAGTTTCCAGATCGCATGCGGAAGCTGCATGTACTGCCAGAAGAAGCAGAGCAGTATGTGTGAGAAGACGAATTCGAACACGATAGAGAACGGCATGTATGGAGGTCGGACCGCAGGTATGTTTGGGTATGCCCACTTCACTGGTGGATTTGCTGGTGGCCAGGCGGAGTACGTGCGCGTACCGTTTGGTGATGTCAACCTGCTGAAGCTACCGGATGATGTTCCTGATGAGAAGGGTCTCTTCTTATCGGATGTGCTCGCGACAAGCTGGAACTGTGTCGTGGATACGGGTGTGAAGAAAGATGACGTGGTGGCCATCTGGGGCGCGGGACCAATCGGCCAGATGTGTGCGGACTTTGCGTGGATCAATGGTGCAAGCCGTGTCATCATGATCGACCAAAATTGGCGCCTCGAGTACGTCAAGTCCAAGAGCCCGAAGGTGGAGACGATCGATTTCAGCAGTTTACCCAAGGGCACGACTGTTGTGACCAAGCTCAAGGAGATGGTGCATGGTGGACCAGACGTCGCGCTGGAGTGTGTTGCTGGCGAGTATCCGAAAGGCTGGGCCCATTACTTCGAGCTACAGCTGGGTCTCGAGACCGACACGTCGGAGATCGTCAACGAGTGCGTCACCAGCGTCAAGTCGTTTGGTCGTGTCGGTATCACCGGTATCTATGCTGGCTATACCAACCACTTCGCAATCGGTGCTGTGATGGAGCGTGGTATTCGACTCATTGGCAACGGTCAAGCGCCAGTACACATGTATTGGGAGAAGTTGTTGAAGATGATCCAGACAAAGGAGATCGACCCAATGAGGATGCTCAGCCATCGCGTCAAACTTGATGACCTCGTGACGGTATACAGCAAGTTCGAGAAGCGTGAGGATGGGATGCAGAAGGTCTATGTTGAGACCAAGAACAGCTTCCCACCTTGTGAAGGCTGCCCCAAGCTGACGGAGTACTGATCAATGCTGTTCACGTCCGACTTCAGTCCAGTCCTGACGTGCGTATTCCACCTTGACAAGAGAAATCCTCCGATCGAGTCGACGCCTCAAAAGTGTATAGATACCAATGACTAAGAGCGTTTTGATAGCGTCCTCTTCTTTTTCAACCTTTCTTCTTCGATGCGCCTTTGCCTCTTTTACTCGCAGTCCGGGCCGAACCTCTTGTTGCGCGACTTGGCTTCCGAAGCTCTGCCTCGACCTCTCCTGCACCTTCGTCTTCTGCATTGTCTTCGTCGTCACCTGCTGTCGAGGTGGTGGCTGTAGTGGTTCGACTTCCCCTCCTCGCACTTGGAGCGCTCTGTCTCAGGCTGCTCCTCACAGCTCTTCCACCTCCCCTGCCTCTTCCACCTCTCGTCGAGGGTACCTCGCTGACGGATCGCTCCTCTAAAGGAGGTGAGCTTGCCGGCTCTGAGATGCTCTTCAGTCTTCGTGCAAACATCCTCTCAGAAAGGTCATCAGCTTGCTGCGCATTGACCAGATCTCTCCTAGGCGCATCCAGCACAAACTCGCGACCAAACTGCCAGGCATCTTGCGAGTCTGAGTCCTCGCTGCCCTCTCTTGATGTGTTACTCAATCTGTAATGCTCCTCCCGCTCGTCCAATGTGTCAAGATCGTAAAGAGCTTTCAGCTTGTCCCATATTCTCTGTGGAAGCATGTGCTCGATAGGTGCGGCGGGCGAGGTCCTCGACGGCTGTGTGTGCGTTAAGCCCTGCGACTGAAGCGAGTTGTAGATGCTCAGCATGTGGAAATGCTTGTGAATCCCGGTGGGCTTGTGATGGATCAGGAGCTTGAATAAAGCGGTCTCTTGTGCGGGTGTCCACGCGTCAGGCGCGAAAGGCTGAGCAAGCTCTGTGGTGTTTGCAGCTTTCACTGCGGACGGTGTTGATGCTGGTGGAGAGCTGGCAGCGGTCGTCGCGGGCGAGGTACGCGCTCGCTTCTTTGGCGGAGCCATCTCATCGTTCAGGAGCTTCACCGAAGCGTTTTGTTGTGCTGTACGGAAAAAAGCGCGATGCTTAGGAGTCGATCACTGTACCCTCCAGCAGTTGGTGAGAGCGAATCTGTTGGCACTTGCCGTCGATGTTGGCGTCCAAGCTAGTGGACGACGGAACAGTTCCGTTCCCCGCTAGCTCTGAAGTGGACCAGAAGCAAACACTTTCGTCTCATTGGGATTAACTACTTCTCCTTCTTTCAGAGCCAACACCACAGCAAAATTCTCGATATTCGTGAACATATCGAGACCTACACCCAGCACGGTCTGGACCACACCATGCATGAGCCCAGTCGATGGCACATGCGTTGACTCGGTCTTTGCATCACCGAAAACTTGCTCAAGTCGTTCACATGCAGCTCTCCGCCTCCTTGGTCGCATGATAACGTGACCTGTCATCCAATGATACCGTACCGTGGTAGGCTTTGTCGGCTGTCCAGGCGTAGCTTTGTCCAAACCTACAGTAATGCTTGACCGCTCGTTTACGTGTGGCGGCGCATTATAAGACCTCGTGTGTAAGCTTTTCGTCTCTTTTCTGTACTGTCACAGCAAAAGCAGTAAAAGGCAGTAAATAGCTGCCAAATCGTTGTCTACATTCTAGACCACTCCACGTACGTCTGAACCTTCAAGGATTCCAGCCCTTCGCTAAAAGCCACTTGTAGACACAACAGCAATAGGAAAACCCACTAATCACCTCGTGGTTGCAAAGATGGGTGGATGCGGCGAAAACTGTAGCTGCGGCGATAATTGCACGTGCAGCAGTTGCAGCTGCGTAAGCAAGCCGTAGATCTGACCTGAGATCTCAATTAACGGAGTGCCAGCCGAAGTAAACATCTCACCGTCTCGAGATGCGTGATTAGCAGCATGAGAACCCACCACATGTTTGAGTCGCAACACGCGTTCACGTATGGACCTCTCGCCGCCGAAATTCGATCATCGTGCCCGTGATGGGCTTGATCGGTGTTCACACGGATGAGGCAGTTTGGATACTGCAGCATGCACGTTGGATATACGGTCGATACTCTGAGTTCTAACCGACGACCCAGATTGAATCTATTACTTGTTCACAAAAAGGATGCCCACACACATCATGCCTAGCATATTTTCATGTGAAGTGGGACTTATATGCCATAAACGCAAAGCTCGTGGGCTTTGGCCCTTCAGCGTAGTCGCATTTTCATGTTGGATCTTTACTCTCGATCTTTACTTTTTCTATTGTGCTCATGTTGCTCGGCTGGTAAATTGTGTCACCATGGTGCAGATTCTGCACCGCGTATGCGAGCCGACATTCCTGCGAGCGAGCTTTCGATGCCAATCCAAGAGGCAAGGCTAGGAAGGGGCGCGTTGTGGTGTCGAAACCAAGCGCCATTTGCAGACGTGACCTGAGACTACAGCACACGGGGATGTTGGGTCGTGACAGGATTGCGTCAGACGTAGGCATGCGCGGGACATTCTCAAGCCGTGAAACGCAGTATGTAAGTAGACTTATTCAAAAAGAGCTACTTGAAGTATGTACCACACGTCGTTACCCAAAAATGAGATTGTGAGCAGCGAAGAGCATTATGTGCTGCTTCGCAGCATAGATCGTCTCTTGAGATGTTCGAACCAGAATAGATAACAAACTAAGATCCCCGAGATTCATAAAGTCGAGCAAGCAAGCTCTTTGCATGGCTGGCGGCTTGAATCTCGCACAGCCGCATTCGCCTGGATGTTGGCCGATCGTGCCTTTGCCTGTGACGGCGTTGAACGTTACGTCATCTTCTTGCATCAAGACACGCAACGGCCATGCGCAGATGCCGCGTTGTCGGACGTTGACGCGTATCCGGCGTCTAAAGTCAGAGACGTTCTGGGCTGTCTCAAGTTCTGTCGCATCTGCTGGCGCGTGCAGCTGCTCGTGATGCTGGAAATAGCCGTCGGTGAAAAGCACATGCTTCTCAGCATGATCGATTATGTCTGCTGGGAGCGGTTGCCCTGCCGCCATCCGCTTCACGACGCTCTCGTCAACGAGCTGGCATAGTCGAGCGAGTCGTGGGATGTGTGTATTGAGCAAGGCGCAGATGCAATTGGCGACGCCTTCATGCTTCATAGCAATCGTTTCATACCCTCGTCTTCTGGAAAACAAAAGCACTCCAAGGCCCAAGGTATTGGAGGTACGATGCACTATTCTCGCGGATCTGAGCTGGTTTGTGAAATATGCACGCTTCTCTCCCCACTTCTCTGGTTGGTCCAGGTGGATGAAACCTAGTAGATAAAGAAAATACAGTTTCAATCTCCCGTCGACGGTGCGATTCCGGCCCCTCCCGATGTTCGCAAATAGACGGTAGATCTCTGCGGAAAGCTTGGAGCCTCCGTTTCGAGCCTCTTCAAGGAGGGCCGAGTAATGGTCATAGAAGCGGGCTTGCTTCACACCATAATTGAAGAAGTCAGCGTGGTTGCTGCCGACGTCATTCTTGATCTGTTTCCAGGCGGTGACCGCCAGCTGGACCCGGCCTTCCATATCTGCCTGATGCGGATGAGATGCATCGGAAGTCGCTGCAGAGTGTTCGTGTGACTGATATTCTGCTATGAGGTCCTGCGCTCGCTGGAGACCAATCCTCGAGAAAGTTTCAGCCCACCATACAAGGTTTTCGTCGATCTGCAATGATGTCTTGTCGTCGATGCGAAATCCTTCACTTCAGAGCTCTACGGTTGCCTTTTCACGGACGTCTAGGTAGGCTTGGTAAAGATGAGTGTGGAACGGATTGTGGTATCGTGCAAACATCTGACATATAGTGGGAAGAAGCGCGCCTGTAAACGTGAGAGGTAGAACTGTGGCGGCGCTCGTTGACATCGCATGCTCCAAGTCGGGACATCGTGAGCCCTTGCCACTCGTAGCTGAAGCCGTCTCTTCCATTTGAGATATGTTCAGAGTCGCGCGCTGCTTCAGTCCAGGTATTTGAACAGCAACCCTCAGGTCCGCAGTTCGCTGGATTGCACCCGACATCATAGCAACGCCGCCAACGATGTCATCATTGCTGGTGCTGTCATCTACGTCGCTGATGCGGTCAATGATTGGCTGATCGATAACCATCGCGTCGTCATCAGCATAACGTAGGCAGGATGTTCCGAGCGGGGACACCTGTGAGGTCTCATCGCTGTGGCTTTGTAATAGTGCAGCCACTTCACACAGCTGACTCAGGACTACGTCAATGCTGATACCTGTCTTGATGTCATTGCAAATCTCTTGCAAGCCTTTTAGATCTCCTTCGTCCATGTCGTCTATGAGACCCTTCATATGACATATCAGATTTTGAATGACGTGGATGCTTTTCTTGCGTGCATCGTGCGCTGAGAGCGACGCTGCCCGCTGGCAAATGGTCGCTATGCACGGCAAAAGATCTGACGTCTCGTGCGGCTGTGAGTGGGAGGACATGGCGCGGTGCTGTTCCCCACATTCTTCGATGGTATCGGCGTTCCGCAGCACGGACGACGATGGCAAAGAAGGGATCGGACCGGGAAGCGAGCTATCAGCCATTATCGTGTCAGTATGAATGTCTGCGCCGTCAAAGTGGAAGTGACTCAGCGGGTTTGGTTTCGCGGTCTCGCGGTCTCGACGTGCTGTGTATGCAACGGTGCGTGCTGGAATTGAGAGCGTTCGGCTTAGTGCGATGGCAGACTATGCGAAAAAATAACAAAGGTCAATCAGTATACGTGTTCAACCCATCTATGATTGACAACTTGAGTGAGAAGACAAAAAGCGGAGAACGCTGAACGCGTTTTCTAGCGGCTTCTCCTCGGGTTTGCAGGTATCAGGCATGACCGTAGCATACAAGGCATTGAGCTAGCTGTCTGATGATGATTGAAAACGCGCAACGAGACTGTCTACGAGCCCCGACTGATTGCTTCAGTGTTTTCTTGTCTCTTCAATTTGTCTGCCGATCCTCCAAGTTTTTCGGGGTGAATCATGCAAAATGAGGATACTGGTGAATTTTGGTGACGGAAATTAAGTGCCATGATATTCATATGCTTATCCAAATTGCGCGTGGCCGCCATTCCATTCGGTTGGATTCATCGAGTGAAGCAGTCCACATCCTCTCTAGTACTTGTGCAGGGGATGCTAGGCTGCGGCGTAATTCGGGGTGGAATTGTTGTTGTCGCATGGCCATACAAAAGCGGTTTAAGGGTAGGCGCGTAGCTGGCACCTGTCAAAGACATCGTATGTTCGTCCGGCCGGCATTCCCATTGTACACTCATGATTGCGCGCGCGGCGGAGTCTGTATGTCATGAAGTGTCTCCTCTTCCGGTTTAATAGGTTTGCCTTTCACCCATCTATGTTGTCGATTGAAGAAGGCAAGAGACTGCCGCCTTCGCGTTCGGGACCCAGGGTGATTGCCTATAACGAGATGGATCAGCTCCTGAATATGAAGGTCCTGCAGCACATCGACTTCTCTCCATATATGATGCCTCGATTGAAGATTGGAAGTCTTCGAAGGCCATGGAGATATTGTCGCCAGTCTTTTACAGCGGCGCTTCTTGGAAACACGTAGGACTGAGGACGGAAGGACTCCAGGCCATAGATGCAGCGAAGCTATGCGCCTCGCTACGCATTTGCTTGCTAGTCCGAATATAAATCTTATTGTGCTGGAAGATTGAGAATTGAGAGGAGATATTATTTGAACGTAAATATAATAATATTGTTTGACATGAAGTCCGATGGATAGGGTCTGAGCTTGGGTTAGGGCTTCACGTCGGGTTTGGGTTAGGGCTAGGGTAGGTACTGGGGTCGAAAGGGTTAGGGTTGGGGTGCAGCGTGGTATTAGGGTTGAAGTTAGGGTGTCGCGTTAGCAGAGGCCGAGTGGCCCAAAACGATAACCTTATGGCGCCATGATGGTCATGCGGGTAACAATAAAACTAGCACACCACCATAATCACCACCAATTTGCAAGTAGTGCAAACAGAATATAATAGCCAATTTGAGTCCAAATCAGACTCCCCAGTGCAACCCATTCTTCCCGACGCTCTCTCCGCGATTCCAAGAAACCACGGTCGACGTAACGCAGCTGCTAGATTTGCATGAAGACGTCGAAACGGCCAGTGACGAATGCACCTGTCGAGATAATAAGCCCATGACGTGCTCCCAAGGAGCTGGCAGAGCACATTGTTAATACGAGCACTGGCTTGGACGGACGAGAGCCACGCGCCCTTTTTTCTTGCTTGGACAACAAGCACCAACTTGTTTACACATGCTTCGAAGCAAGCTGATATGGTACTTCACTTTGAATCATATGTATTGCTAGAACCCTCGTTCCAAGCAGCTCCCACAACTTGAAGCGACCAAATGGAACAGCTTCTTTGTACTCCAATGAGGACCGCGATCATGTGTGAAAATTTACCTCAGGGAGCCATAACGGTGGATGTACATCCGCTCCAGAAAAATGGCCGCTTACGGTCTGCAGCGCGTCATTTTTTCTCCTCTTTGGTCGTTCATGAGTCTACCCCTTAGTCACGTCTTATCCATAGCTTCACGTGTTTTCAATGTGCTGCAGCGCTATTGAGTCAGTTGTAGAATGGTCCATAGTGTTCGCACCGAAGCATTCACCGGTGCGCCCAAGTACGCGAAAACCTGAACGTCGCGTGATGCGCGCTCAGGTACTTGCCGTCAGCTACAAATCCGTGTGCTAATTTTTTGAGCTGCTGTATTGCACATGCGGCCATTCGGAGCATCTCTACGAGCGAGAAAGCCGTATCAGGGACTGTAGGCGTGCAGCAAAGCTCATTTGTATCTTCAGGTCTTGCCCTTCTCGTCACTCCGAAAGCGCCGCTGGCGTGGTGTAGGGAAATGAACAGAGGCTGAATGCGCACGGATACTATGTGCATGCACAAGCAATGAGTCGATGGTTGACTCAACAAGATCTTGACTGACAGTACCAAACAAGCCGGCGCACCCACACCTTGATTTCACAGGTGTGTCCATCGCCTAATCATAGGACCACTATGCAGAAGCCAAGAATGTGCGACCAAATAGATGCGATCATAGCAGTATGTTGATATTTGATTTATTTGTAGCTCTTGACTCTTTCCGTCCGCCATCAGACATTGAACTGGGGGATGAACAGCCGCTTGAGGATCCAGCATGCTTGTTACTTCGGCCCAGCGGCCTGAAGCACAATCATGGTACCGGTGACAGTAGCCCGGAGGGGTGACGCTGGCCAGGACAGAGCCACAGGAGGGAGTGTTGACGCCCAATGCCTAGCAATAATCTTTCTGAAGCTCGGTCCAAAGCTGGCAATCGAAAGCAGACTCGAACGATGAATGGCTTTGGAAGCTAGCATCAACCAGCAGCCACGACCGTCAGGATGAGAAAGGGCTGAGTCCAGGACGAGGCTACGTCTGTATCGTTGTGATTTGTTCCAAAATTGTTTGCGTATGTCATAATGTTACAGAGTCAAAAGGTAGACAAATGTGAGGTCTGAGAAGGATTTCGGTTCTTGCAACTGAGATACATTTGCGCCACGCGCTTGCACGGATCAGTCGCTTGCCTACATACTCAGATGCCATAATAGGCAATTAATAACTGTAGGTTAATATTTGATTTGTCGCGTCTTGATCGAAAGACTGAACCACATCTTGAAAACTTGGGCCAATTTCGCTGGTTTCACGCTCTTGCATCGGGGCTGCGCTTATGTTCTCTGGTGATACATTTCTCAAGCAGCGTGTACGATCTCGTACAGCAAATTTGGCGACCCGTTCAAGTGTTACTTGATCCATCGGTCGCTGATCTGCTGCCGGAACGATATCCGAAGACCTTAGTACATCACAAAAGAATCTATCTGGAGCGGGGATTCTGGAGAAGATGTTAGGACTAGAAGTGCTAGATTGGTCTCACGCGAGCGGTAAATTATGGACCAACGTGATGGCCTCCAAAGAGAATGTGCAATTAGGCGTAAATAACGTAGAACGTCAATGCTCAGCCCTCTGGCGGAGCCCACTCCGGCAAGTATGTATTTACGGGGGATTTCGCCCGGAAATCCATTCCTTATCCGCCAGTCCACTGGCACATCTCTTTATTGCGGCAACCGCTTACAAGCTCGTGACATATCTGGTGGCTGCCATCGTAAGTGTTAGACGGCGTATCAGCCTTTGAAGATGCCAGTTGAGGTTCATTGGTGTGTCGACGTCTTTCCATTCCATGCACCCTATAACTAGAGATGATAAAGCTTGTCGCTCAGATGTAACAGCATAGAGCGAATACCGTCCTGAATAGCCACTGCATGCATACATCCGTACACGGGTGACAATCCAAAGTTCTCATCTGATTGTGATATTTGCGAGTCGCTGCGCTGCTGCAACACCAATCCGACCATCCCCGGAGCTTAGTTGTTCCGACCTGTGCGGTTCGTAACTTCTCTCACGTCCTCATCCTTTCTTGTCCGGCAATTTCGTGTTTTTCGGCTTTGAAATTCAAGCTTTGCTTTACATATGGCTTGCATCACTTATCTTTACCTCTCTTCCACTCCACCATATGACGCTTGTACGAATAGGTACTCTTATAGGACTCTACTGACCTCAGCGCGCGGAAGAATTGCTTTGTGCAGTAGGATTGTGGCCCCGACAGTCTGCTTCAGGTATTTTCAGACTGTCGCGTGAACACTGCACAGACCCTGCTTCGCGCAAAACGCCGCTACGCGAAGTCTTGACAGTTCTGGTTCTCGGTGTCATTTCGTGCTTCCCCCTCATTTCAAGTACTTCCCTTTTTACAGCCCCCCATAAGTCTACTTTGGGGACCACCTTGGTTGAGACGGGCTCAACTTACTCTGGAGCTTACGACAGGCAGCAAAGCACCTTCTGCCGTCACCAAGGCTACCTCGACTCGCTCATCCAACCCCAATACCTTATAGTCGATCAGGCATCGCTCATGATCACTGAAAGTCTGAAAGAAAAGGTCTCATATGGTCCCTGGCCGATTTTGGACGACCTTAACTACTGGGAATGTCCAACAACGGGTTCATTCGCCCAGGACGATGTGCATCGTCCGGCACTTTCACGCTACTGAACCATCATCTCTGCAGTCTCGAGCCGACTACCATCAGACATTACCAAGCCACTGAATCGTTACCAAGCCACTGAATCGGGTAATTCAGCACCTAACACTAAAGCATACTGTATATTACCATCAAACGATGTTTTAGAACAGGTAGTCGCCCAGTCTGCAACCCCGTCCCTTGAAGATTCTTCGTCTTTCTTTTTCAAATGGCAGGAGTACGTCGGAATTCCGCGCAATAATGAAAAGAAGGAAGCACATGAACATCATGCAGTGTCGCTCTTGCTGCTCGTCGAATCAGAGACTTGTCCTTCGAGCGACGTGCGCGCATCCGCCTGGGCGTGGACGTCCGCTTCTTTGGCCATGTGAGAGCACCGCAGCGGCCATCTTCGCTGTTTGTAGTACGTCGGTGCTGCACGCTAGGAAACAAAATTGTCGTTGCGCTATGTCTTGATATCATAAGTCAGCAAAAAGCGATTACAGAAAGATTGTCCATATACCAAGTTGATCGAGCATGCTCTGAGTAATCCAGCCTTCAACAAAAAGGTTCTCCATCCACATAGCGGTCCACGCGCATCGAGCATCGGCTTGTCCAGACCGGCAACGAAAGATTTAATCGCAGAAAAGTTTCTCCGCATATATCACGTGTTTTAGCCACCCTCTGCAGCAATGAAGAAGATGTCAAGGTCCGTCAAGCAATGCTAGCGTGCGAGAGAACAAGATAGTGGGTTGCGCACTACCGTGCTCCTCGGGTTGGTTTCTTGTTGTCTGACCGGCGCACACGTGATATGGTGTATGCATGCGTGCATGCAGCATACCTGGCATTGCAAGTGCTGTCCACGGCGAGATTTGAGCTCCTTTGTCCGATGCAAAGGTCGCAATACCAATCTGTGTGGCCGGTTCAAAGGCTTCGTTCGAGCTTTTAGCAACGCGAGAGCTCTATCCGCTTTGGTCGATCCGTATCAGTGTATAGAAAGACCACTTTATCTCTGTTCATGCAACAAATAAAATAGAGCGCTTTTTTGCGCAATGTAGCCTTTGCTGGCACTCACAGGATCAATACTGCTTCTCACATGTCATGGAACTTAAGAATGAGGACTGCGGATTCCTTGTCAAATCTACAATCAGGTCTGTGGTCTTCGCGCCCGAAGCCTTGTGTCAACGCTCAATTAGATCACCTTTGTGACTTCTGCAAGAGTTTTCTCAACATATACGGTTGCGACGGCGCTATAATCACTGCCACAATTACTGTAATGGCGGTCTCCCCTATTCAGCTCAATGTTTGTGTCTTTGTTTTGCTCCGGGATGCTCTCTTCTTCAATGTTGAGCCTCCCCATCCCGTGAATTTTTTGCAGGTTGAAGTGGACGGTTCGTTTGTTCGCTCGCAACTAGGGACTTGAAAATCTCTCCATTAGTCACAACACCTCATAGCTCTCCACAGCTGCCTGGGTGCTTTACCTCGAGGCCATAACTGTTATTATCATCAATTCCCTTCCCTGATATCGAGAATTATTCAGCACTTGTGTGCAATTGAGCGCGACGAGTGGGGCATGCCTTTAGATCAGGAACAGAGAGCGCGTGAAGTGATGGATCGAATACAAGTGCAGCACGCCAGCTACAAAGCTTGGTCCGAACTCAGTCCACACCGTAGCGACAGCTCCTCTGATCGGCCTGCCAGAACCAGATCATACCTTGGTAAAGTCATGGCGGACGTTTCAGAGAGGTGGAAAAAGGAGGGCTACAATGAAGACACAATGTCGAACAAGATCGCAACTATCGTGCAGAGTCTGAAAGTCCTCTGTGCGCTCCCCAACTTGGACGACGAAGAACTTCTTACAGTCACCACACTGATGGAACTACTTAGTGGCCCCTTTGGAATCCACGAAGACATTCTCCCATGCTTCAGCAAGTTTGCTCGTCGCATCTCATCAACTTGGTCAGCTGAGCGACACCTTGATGTGGCAACGGCATTGGACGACGTGCTCAACATTTCGAGTAAGCATTCGTTTACAACCTTGCACGGCGTTTTGGCTAACGAAAGTCAAGGCGCAGCTCCATCGACAGAAGCCGAAGAACAAGACAGACGAAGTCGAGCACCTACAACTCGAGAAAGCAGCGAGTCCACCCCGCAAGCCTCGAATCGGAGCTCCGTGAGCAGAACGCAGAGCACTATCCGTCGCAAGCGACGACGTACGCTCCTTGATGCTTCTGTCTCTGCGTCCACGTCCCAACGCCACCGTACTGGGTCTGAACAAGCGGTGCACACGTCGGATTCGGAGTGGCCACATCTCCAACAAGCTCGCAGAGAATGCGACAGTATTTCGACAAGTTTGCATCGGTATCTCCCAGGCGAGTTTGCGAAAGTGTTCAAGATTGTGACCGATGAAGCCATCCCTGCGTCAGCGAACATGAAGGAGAAGAACAACATTCTTTTGCTCATCCACCAAAACTTGAAATACCTTTTTCACGCGTTCATCGACACAGGTCTAAATCACGGTCTCAAGGTCATGGATCAATACGTGTCACAGAACAGAAGCCTGCCAAGCGTGACGAGTCCAACCACAAGGGCTACAGACCTTTATATCCGAGAAGTACATTCAGCCTACCACCAGGTCACGTCTAGCCGCTTTGAGAAAGAGCTTGCGGACTTCATTCAGTACAAATGTCTTGTCCGTCTCCACACAAAATTCTCACAACTCGTCGAAGAGGCCGAAAATGAAGACAGCAGTCTGTCTCAAGACATCGCTGAGGCAGCAGTCACATACCCTGCATACCTCAAAACCGGACAGGGACGTGGCCTTGAGGTTGTCGTGAAGTACTACTATCTCTGGGTGGCTGAAGGCATCGATCTGGCTGGGGGCCCTGCAGAGATCAAAAAAAGTCGATTACAATTCACGGCCGTACTGAATGAGGCCAAGGCAGTAGAAATGATGCGCATAACTTTCACAAGCGGCATTTTCCTGGTCCTCAAACCCAGAGCCCAAATCGGCCTCGCGCAAACTCCTCAGCTGGCGTCGAAATCTTCAAACGCATCTGCAGCTTGCTGGGTCGAGAGGCGCCTAACGTGGAGTAATCCATAATTAAATTCAGTATAGTACTAGAGGAGGGATAGAGCCCTCTATATATATAATAGATGCTAGGTAGCAAGGTAGCAATATAAGGTTACACCAAAAATATTTTGATACCCCCTTTAATAAGGGTATATACCCTTTTTATTATAATATCTCTTTTAATAAGGGCTTACTATCTCTATTAAAGGGATAGAGTATACGTTCTTTATTAAATAACTTAAAGTAATTTCTTACTCTAAGAATTATCTTAAAGGAGATAAGCTATTATTATTACTAATAGCGTTATTACTACTAATAATATAAAAGATACTCTAGTTTCTAATTGTTTTCTTTCTTTTTTTAAACTATAACTCTCTTAATTTATAAAAAGAGCGTTTATAAATAAAAAACCTTAGTAGTGGATAAATAAAAAAGTCTAACCGCTACGTCTTAATCAAAATAAAAATAAGAAAGAGTAGTAGATATTAAAGAAGATAGTTATTATAGTACCTAAAGGTATAGTTGCTAGTAATCTACTAGGTTAGAGTACAAAGATTTAAAGTATTAATATTATAGCTATAAATTTTAAAATAGTTAAAAGTCTTAAAAAAATTAGTAAGAATAGTAGTTATATCTTCTTTATAGGTATAAATAGAAAATTAAAACTAAAAGTTAAGCGCTAGTTATTCAATAAGTAAGAAAAGAAAGTAAATAAGGTTTCTTACTACTAAAGAACTAGTAATAATAATACTACTATAGTAAAGATAGTAGTTGTATTACGGACACCAGCCTTAGACGGCCTAGCGCACGTCTAAGCATCAACCACCACTAGTTATCTCAGCCCTACCAGCATTATTCCCGACTAAACCTATAAACTCGCTATAGATATTATCGGACAAGACGGCTAAGAAGGCCTACGTTCCTTATAAACCTACTATAGGTATTATTAAAATTAACAGATACAGAGAAACTCTCCTATGTATCTTAAACTATATAGCTAAACTAATAGCTGACCTTAGAATAGACTTTAGTCTGTTAATTTAATATTTAAATATAAGTTTTTTAACTATATTTAAGTATGTTGGAAATTAACCAACTAGCTGGTTAGCCGGAACCCCCAGGGGCCCGGAGTATCGGACAGGTCCTACCAGCTGTCTCGGCCTAGAATAGAACAAGCCTTTTACCTAAAGGGTCGGGCCTAGTAGCCCGGGCCTAGGTCAAAAAGGAGCATTGTACGACCCGTCCTAGACAGCTGGCCCGTAGTCTAAGACAACACGGAATAGATTTAGAGACTAACAGTTTTAGATAGACGGAATTACTGTCTTGTACGGTAAGTTACGGGTTATCTGGCCCCTATCAAAAGAACAGATATCTATTTAGTCCTGTACGGGCCGCTAGACTTAGATATATAAGCTAGAATCTCTCTAGAGGATTCTAGCTAACAAGACAGGCAATACAACAACAGCTTCTCTTTGTTACTGAGTATTGTACCTGTAACAAGCCTAAGTATTGCACTAGTCCCAAGCTAGTCTCGTCTTCCTACTCTTTGTAGTAGTATCCTTCTTCTTCCCTGCACCCTTTTTAACAAAGTAACGTACTTTACCTTCTATCTACTTTAAGTTAAGCTCCTCTTACCTTCTATAATCTGTCTCGCCTCTCCTACCTTTTAGTCTCTAGCATACAAAATACTTACTACTAAGGTCGATAAGTATATAAGATAAGTAAGCCTTAGTTTAGTTCTCCTAGCGACCGGCGTTACAAGTTGTTAATAGATATTTAAGATAAAAGAAAGTAGCCTTTAAGTATTTATATATATAGCTATACTATAAACTCCTCTATAATAGTAGCTAATTAATTAAAAAAACGCTAGAGAGAGATTAAAGTTTATATAGCTATATTAAAACGCTATATAACTTAAACTATTAGGCTTAGAAAAGCTAACGCTAGTAGTTTATATTAAGATTGTAACGCCGATCGCTAGAAGAATCGAACTAAGGCTTACTTACCTTATATACTTATCGACCTTAGTAGTAAGTATCTTATATACTAGAGACTAAAAGGTAGGAGAGGCGAAACAGATTATAAAAGATAAGAGAAGCTTAACTTAAAGTAAACAGAAAATAAAGTACGTTACTGAAATATAGTTAAAAAACTTATATTTAAATATTAAATTAATAAACTAAAGTTTATTTTAAGGTTAATTATTAATTTAGCTATATAGTTTAAGATATATAAGAGAGTTTCTTTATATCTATTAATTTTAATAATACTTATAGCGGGTTTATAAAGAATATAGGCCCTCTTAGCTATTTTGTTCGATAATATCTATAGTAGGTTTATAGGTTTAGTTAGAAATAATACTAGTAAAACTAAGATAACTAGTAATATTTAATACTTAAGCGTGCGCTAGGCCGTCTAAGGCTAATGTCCGTAATAAAGATATTCTTTAAGACCTTTACTATTAAAGAATTTATTAATACGCTACGTAACTATATTATAAAGCTAAAGGTTAGTACTTAAAAGATAGCTATCTATGCTAAGAAAGAAGCTATAAAGCTAAATCTCTATAACGTTTTAGTACTATATCTTTATAGACTTTCTACAAATAAAATCTATAAAATTTTAAGTTTAAATAGTAGTAATTCTTATATACCTATTCTTAGCAAGTAGAGCGTATAAATTAATATTAAAGATAATAAGATAAATACTCTATATAGTAGTACTAGTATATATAATTATAACCGCCTATTAATACTAGTTAGAGTAGTATTAAATTTTATAGTTTATTATAGCTAAGTTTTATATTTAAATATTTATAATATAATAGTATATTAAGTATAAATATCTAAGAGCTTATTAGCTTTAAGAAATTACTTCTATATATTATAGTTATAGAATTAAGTTAGAGACTTCTATTTAGTCTTACTTGTAGTACTAGGTTAAATAATAATCTAAGGGTAAATATAAGAGTCTAAACTAGCTTATAGAGCGTAAAGACACGTAATCTAATTGCTATTAAGAGAGAAAGAACTAGTAGGGTATAGAAGAGCTATAATATCTATTAGTAGTAACTAGAGGTATTTAAATTACGAATACTAGTATATAGCTACCTAGTTTTAGAGTTTATAAATATATTATAATTAAGATTAGTTCGATTCTAATAGATTTAAGTAATCTAGAGAGTTTCTAATAAAAAGCTCTCTTAAGAGAAGTATTAATACTAGCGATAGTAAGGTATTTACGTAGTTAAAACAAAACGCTACTAGATTTAGCTACAGTTACTATTCATTACGTAGTAAAGAGTTATTACTATTATAATTGTCTTTATTAGTAAATCTAAGAAGGACACTTAAAGAGAGGAAGCTAAAGTTAACTATATAAGGTTCTATTTTAGAAAATCTTAGCAGTAGAAGGATTTAAATAAAGTTAGCGTTAATTAACTATAAGAGGGCATAGTAGTAAGTATATATACTCTAAAAACTCTAGTTAGCGTAAAGTAACTAATAAACAGAGATATAAGCGATTATAGAGAGCCTCTCTATATATATATACGCTTATATATATTTACAGTCCTCTCTAAAATAGTATAAGTAACTTTTAAATTAGATAGTTAAACCTACTAAAGGCTAAGGTCTTTAATAAAGGTCTATTACTTACTAATATTAAGGGACTTTATAAGGCTATTAGTAACTTAATAATTAATAGATAGATATATAATCTTAATATTACTAGCGTTAATCTTATTCTGTATCTAGTACTATTATAGATTAATATACTTTATACAAGTATAATACTATAGATTATAGAAAATATTAATAGCGCTCTAGTTATTATACTATAAGTTAACGTAATTAACTAGGTATTCTATACTCTTAAGTAGTCGCTAAAGCTAATTAGCCTCTTTTTCTACTTCTATATAGACTATATACTCTAACTCGGTACTAAAGAGCATAACTGTTTACTAGTACTTTAAGTACTAAGAAATAGTAGCCCCTTCTAGCTAAAAGATATACTCTTTAGTAGATTTACGGTCGGTTTCTATTGCCTAGTTAGCGTTAGTATAGGTCTTAAACCCTTCTTTCTAATAAATAAGTCTATAGCCGGCCGTATCTTTAATATAGTAAAAGATATACTAAATGGCTATCTAGTAATAATCTATAGAATTAATACTAAACTAAGAGACTTATAAGACAGCGTAGATAATATTAAGATATATTCTAAACATAAGATATATAAGAAAGCTAACGGCAGACTAGTACTTTATTTTTAGATTATTTAGAGCTTTATATTTAAAAGAGAGAGATTTAAGTTTCTTATTAGAATTTATTAGCGTTTTTTAAGTTTTAAGACTATTAAAGCTAAAGTCTATAATAATCTTCTATATATATATCTTCTAACTAAGTTAAAGTTTATAAATTAACCTAATATAAAAAACTTTAATATCTAAATAGTAGGAGACTAAGCTAAGATTAAATATTTTAAACTTAAAATTTAAAAGTAGTTTTAAGCTAAAAAATTTCTTCTTTATCTACTCTAGTAAGCAAAAGATTATTAATATAAACTATAATAAATATATTCTTTACGCTATTCTAAAAGACACTCTTATTGTTAGTAAGTAGATAGTAGCCTTATTATATAAGAAAGTCTATAAGCGTCTAGTTTTAAACGTATAGTACTTACTTAAGACTATAAAGAGCCTTCTATAGTTTATAAACCTTACTAAAGAGGTTAGCTTAGCTAGAGAGACTAGAAAGTTTAATATAAAAAAATACTATTTTTATATTTATTTATTTAATATTCTAGTTAAATAGATTTATAACTATAACAAAAGATTTATAGGTTATAGGCTTTATAACTACTATAAAGGTCTTATTAAAGTTAATACTATACTTTTATTTAAATCTTTAAATAATCTATTAGACTTTATATTACTATATAAGACCGTCTTTATTTCTTTTTACTTTAAAGGATCTATTTTTTATAGAACGTAGCTTAATAAAGAGATTTATTAATAATATTCTATATCTAGTTATTATTAATTAAGTTAACTTTTTTTGTTATTGTTTTAAATTATTTCTATACTTATAGTTTAGCTATTACTTACTAAAATATTATAGATTTGTTATATAGATAGTTGTTAGAATCGGCTAAAACTACTTACTCTATATATTATTAATAGGCCTTAGTAATAATTAAAAGAATAGTAGCTGCTTAAGTCTCGTTATAGTATAGAGAAGAAGAGTTATTAATAACTTGCTTAACAGTATACTTAATTTTAGCCTTAATTTTAGCTATAGAGACCTTTATACTATTCTATAGATATTACCTACCTTAAAATATAGCGGTATAGTAACTAATAGAGAGACCTTTAGATAAGCTATAGAATTAAGTTTAGATACTTAGACGGTTCTTAGTAAACTTAAGATAGATACTAAAGCGTTTCTTTAGTAGAGATATCTAAATAGTTTTTAGTAGGCTTAATATATATACTAAGGTATCTTTTAGTAGAGACCTCTACCAATATTAATAGGCGTAGTAGAAGTTTCTCCAAGATAGTTTATATAGAATTTTTATTGTCTATAAGCTATAAGTTAGAGAGAAGTTTTTTAGTATTAACGTTAATATTCGGCTAAACGTTACTATAGAAGTCTTAAAGTTTATTAAATTAGACGTAACGTATAGTCTCTATATAGTAAAATATAAGGTTAAATATATACTATGAATTTATTCTATTATAGCCTAAAAGTATATATTTATTATTTTCAAAACTTATTTTAGATAGCTTTTTACGTAGTACTATCTTATAGCTAATATATTTAAGAATGTAAAGATAAAAGATATTTAATTGCTTATTATAGTATTTCTAGTATAGCGTAACTCCTTTTAAAGTAGAGATAAGGCTAATATTTAAAAATATACTTTAGAGCGTATTAGTTCTAACTATAGCCTTTTATTAAGAGCTATATTATATAAAATTACTTTAGCTTTATTTTAGAGAATATATATATCTTTTTCTATTATACTATTTTACTTAGAATTATATAATATAGTTAATTCTTAAATAATACTATTATTATTTAAAAACGCCTAAAACCGACCGCTTATAAATTTACTACTATTATTGCTATAAATAATCTTAAAAATTTGCTTAATTTACTTTTCTTTATAATTTTAAAAGACCTAAATCTATTAGAAAGCTTTATCTTTTAACTTTAAAAAGAAGATAAAGTATATTTAGAAGTAATTATTTATAATACTAAGAAAACATTAATCTCTGTAGTATAATAATAAATAAGAGCTACTAAAGTTAATATAGATTCTTTTAAGCGGTTTTATAGCGTAGTATTATATAAACATAGATTTATTCTATCGATTTTACTTTATAATACAATAAAACTTATAAATATTAAGGGTATTATAACTAAGAGTTATTTTATTAGCGACCTTTAATAATTACTTAAGTATACGCTTATTTAGATAACCGAGTCTTTAGTATTAAAGCTCTATTAATTTAACGTTCTAGTTAATTATACTAGCTTTTACTATAATAGAAGTAGAAATAGTAAAAGTAGAAGTAGAGCTTATATATTTAGTAAGCTTATAGAGATTATTAACGCCAGTACTAGTACTATAGATAACAATCTAGTTGCTATTTTTTTATTAAATTTTATAGTACTATATATAAAATTCTAACTAAACTATATAGAGAGCTAATTATTTACAAAAAAGTAGATTAAATCGAATATCTAGGATATAAAAAACGTTATAGATAGTAAAATTCTTATAAATTCTATAGACATTAATTATAATTATTATAATTTCTATTTTTATAACGTTCTTCTGTCTATGAACCCTATTTATAAAGATTTCTAGTAGATAATCTTTTATAGAGATAAAGTTAGTAAGATTCTTACTATACTTTCCCTTGGAGAACCCGCGACAAAGCTCTGAGCTTGCCTCTGGAGCTGGAAGTAGCACTGCGGTACTCGATTCGCAGCGCTCGCAGACTCGCTCAGTCGTGCCTGAGACTCAAGTGGTAAGATCCAGCTGGGTTGCGACTGAGGTCTCTGGAATATCTTCACAACGTCCGGGCGATGGATCGTGAGGCGGTGTCTTATTTCGACGTTTCTGACTGGACGAGCACAGGAGCTGTGAAGAGCCAGTGTCAGTGCTGGGGAGAGTAGTCACATATTACGTCGCTCTGTGCAGTGCTCTGCAAGTGTGCTTATGGGTCGTGCGAAGCTGTGATGTTCACGACTGGTCTTGAACAAGCGCAATTTGTCCAGGGCAATGCACAACTTTGAGGAGGTATTATGCTCTTGCAAAAGCTTGACTCTGCCGTTAATATAGTCCAAGCATGCATGTATGGCATTCAGCCAGTGATGCTCCATTTCACCTGCAATTTGACGTGCTAGTTGCCAGCATGCATCGAATAAAAGAGCCACCTTGTGACATGCTACATGCAGACTCAGTGGATGCACCTGGCTCACTCCTCACGCACGTCGAAACATGTTCACTTAATTGATCATTTTTAAGCCTGTTACTGTCGCTGTGCGTTCCTATTGGCGGTGACTCTGTTGATGCAGGGATGGCATGCGCCCTCGACTAGACTAGCGTACATATTCGACGGCTGGTATCCGTGGCGACAAAAAGGAGGGGGTGTGGATCTTGCGCACCACACTCTCTTCGTCCTCTCGAGCTACACAACCAAAAGAAGTTTGTTTATTCGTTCGAATCAACTGCTCTGCGTGGAGATATCAATCCTTTTTGTCATTGAGGTGGCTCTGGACTTTCAAAACGACAGAGCCGAACACCTCCTATTCAGCAAGCTGCTCATTCTGGGTGTTAGTCAAGTCGGCTACACTGTTCCACACCCACCATGTGAGTCTTAGAGCCTCCACAAATTTCTTTCCGATGCTTCAAAAGCCACCGTTCGGCAGCTAGCGCGCCGGTGTTGTGTCAAAACGCTTTGTCTGGAACCGGAGCAAACTTCAGAAGGAACTGCGCTGACACTTCGTTTCCAGCATGACCCCAAAGCGTAGTGATTCTCATAATTCTCGGCCGGACATTGAAGTGCCCATGTCCCAGCTTGGACTGGTTCAATCATCACCAGGTATATGCGATACTCCACAGTCAGTTAGGATTGATCTAACGTACCCTGCAGGTCCCGCCACTATTCATGCCTCAACTCGGTCAAACAGCACGATTGACAATCATGCGAATGAGCAGCAGGCAAGCCCAAGCTTTTCGACGATTCGGAATATTTGCAGTGACTTCGATACTCCGTTTCACAAACGCTTCCTAAACGAAGCCCATGAGCTCGTGGTGAGCAACATGTTTGCCAACAATACACCACAGTCCAAGCAAAGCCACATAGTCCAGATCCTCATTTTCTTGGTGAAGGCCTTCACGGATTGTGGCTTCGAAATGTTCGACAGAGCTATAGCCCGATACGAGACGGGTTTTCACCGTTTTGACCGTGCGAACGTCTCTTACCGAATCTTACCTCGTATACCGCGCTTTTTGGCAGAGACTTGGAAGGCACAGCGCCTGCAAGCAATGCAAGAAAATGGCAGTGAGCTTGAACTCCTCGCCCAGCGAGCCGAGTTCTATGCCAGTTACTTAGAGGCTCTGAGCGCTCTGCGCCGATTGCGAAGTCCGTTCGAACTTGAGCTCCTAGGTCGCGGCATCAACGCGCAACAGCGCGGTCTCAGTACTAGCATCGTAGAGTATCTACTTGTTGTCGTTCACGATGCGAACACATACGACACGAGTGCCACAGCGCAGGCCATGCGCGCTCAAATCGAAGAAGATGTGAAGAAGTGCAGAGTAGCATACATTGCTGCGCAGGCGTTCGGGAATGGCATCTTCATGCTCGCTTAGAGGATCGACCTCGAGAAGATTGCGGCATCAGATATTGATGTCTTCGAAGAAGTGGCGTTTTCTCCAGTAAGTCTTGGGGACTCCACATATCCCCTTCTGTTGCATCAAATCTTTTGTCAGGCAGCCATCGCGCTAGTGCTGCCCCAAAACTGTGTTTGAAAACTGAGCGAATGTCAGAAGGGTCTGTGCTGACATCTCCGTCCCAGGTGGAGTGCTTGCCGCGCCTTCGGGAGACGTGCATCATCATAGAGCAGAATGTCATCCAGCCGCTGCTAGACGTTGTGCCGGTTGCTGGCCGCGTCATTGTCATGTTTCCGAGTCCGAAACCGGATCATCAGATGGTGCTGGCTTTGCTCGAGCAGCCTTTGGAGTAAGGTCTCTCCATGCGCAACTTTTGGAGATTAGAAAGGGAATGACGACGGTGGGGAACGGCGTTGGTGTCATATAGTCAGGAATCTTGTTGGCTTTCTGATTATCATATCTTCATATAGTTCACTGCACAGTCCAGTATCACAGCCAGGTGTTGCGATAAAAGGAGACAGCATTTGACTCTCTCGGCTAAGCGGCGAGGCAGCAGTCATTATACGTGGCACTCGTCGTGCCCGTGACACGATCCTTCGGTGCTACCAGTCTCGTTGCAGGCACCGCCGTTTCCTGCTTTCCATCCCTCATCCATCCTCTACTCAATCCGCCTCCGAAAAGAGCTTCAGCAAATTCTCGCGCCCTTGGAGCGCGCCTATAGGCAGCACCGAAAAGCTTCACGACTCGGATGACCGGCTATGGTCGGGCATCAGCGATGTTCGAGGTCTGATGAGGCGCTGATTTCAGGAACTGTTCCTGCACGACGCTCAAAGGGGAAGAAACTCCTCATGCACGTTTCCTGCGAGAATAGTGGAGATTTCCAGCTTCCAGAAGCCCAGGATAGACGTTGACCAGCATTGTTCCTGCCTTTAGGCGAGCGTAAGGCACCGCCGAGCATCGGCCGCCGACGCTGTGGTGGTCTGAGCCGGCGAACATAGCAGCTCGACCCGACTATATATCCCAATGGGCTGGTACGACCCAGGCTGAAGGGTTAAACGTCAAACGCCCTGCATTACTAGACGCGTTGATATTGCGCGACGATGACTCGCAGGGGAGCTGTCAGGAGCTCGCCTCATCCGCCAAGGCAGCATTTGGTGGCTTGTCTTGAGCTCTTTCTGCCTCGATCTCCACTACCGTGCTTGACAGCTCGCCCTTACTGGCCCGCGCGCCTTTTGTGCCATGGAGAAGGGTCAATGCTGATCAGCATTAAACGTCGGATGGCTGTTCTGGGCCGAAGCGATGGCTCGTGCCTACAGCTCGTGTTACACATGATCGGAGGCGTGCAGCCGAGCGCTGGATATATAATGAGGTACCAAGAGTACCATTCAACTGACTTCTCTTCATCCTCGACACACTTCACAAACGTTTACCAAGAAATCAACACAGCCAGACGTTCTCAATAACCATCAATACCCTCCAACCACTCCCAAGACACCAACATCATGGGTGACTGGTATGGCTCCCATCAACTGCATCAATGAATTCTCAGCTGACACAACGCAGCACCTGCACCCAATGCGGAGGCTGTGCCGGCAACTGCAAGGAATGTGGGTGCTGCAATGTATGTCTCAATGCTCCTGGTGGCACTCTGCAAAGTCGATTGTTCTAACACCAAAGCAGCACTAGATGCAAGCCTCCGATACTGCGGCATCACGAGCCTGCAGCGACATCTCAAGCCACGCACCGTCGAGCTTGACAACCGATCATTGACGCCGCTACGTTCCTTTGACGCATCTCTTTTGTCGACCGATTCGATACGCATCTCCGTCCAGCGGACGTGAGCAAGGAAGGGGGGATAGACCCATTACGTAATCGAAGACATCTCATCTGAATCTCTCCCCTTGATGAAGCGCCGTGCTTGTAGCCTGTGAATGCTATCACGTCTCTTCCTTCTCACGTCACCACATAGCTTGCAATCTTAAATGTAACACCAGCGCTGTACGCATTATGTCGGCCAAGAAGCTTCGTAGAAGTAGTATCTCGGCGCTGGCTGATTATCGTCACCCGAACGGATCTCGCACGCTACTGTGCACCTTCCTTCCCTCGACCCAAACCGCACAAACGTTTCGATCATCCCCCGTCCACACCCACTCCGCCACGCGATCCTCCCAGCTCTCCCAGCCCCAACAATCCGCCTGTCCAGCACCCTCCTCCACCCTCCCATCCTCCCCAACATCATCCAACCCCACCAACTGCGCATCAAACTTCTTCCCAACCTCAAAACTCCCCACCGCATCCCCCAAGCCCACACTCTCCGCCCCGCCCATCGTCCCCAGATACAACGCCTCCTCCAAACTCAACTTATGCTCGTCCCCTTTCTCCATCGCCACATGACGACTCACCATCATGGCGCTCTTAGCAATCTCGCGGATACTTGGGCTATAGCCGCCAGACATGTCCGTGCCCAGCCCCACCGTCACGCCCTTGCCCATCATCTCCTTCACCCTCGCCGCACCACTCGTCAAAGCAGTATTACTTGTAGGACAATGGCTCACCTTCGCCTTCCGCTCTATAATCAACGCAACCTCATCATCAGACAAATGAATCGCATGCGCCAATATCGTCCGCTCCCCCAGCAACCCATGCTCGTCATACACACTCACATAATCCTTTGACTCCGGAAAGCACTTCCTCACCAGTTCCAACTCCGCTTTATTCTCAGAGACGTGCGTCTGGCACCACAACCCTTCCTCCTTCCCCAACTTTCCCAGCGCAGCCATACATGCACCACTGCAACTCGGTGCAAACCTGGGCGTAACCACCGGTCTCACAATCTCACCCTCAGGATCCAACCCCCGACAATACCGCACCACCTCCTCCGTCGCCTCCACCGCTGACTCGGCACTCTCATCCCGATACCGCACCGGACTCATCCGATCCATGCACACGCGCCCCACCAGCGCCCTCTGCCCCTTGGCGAAACAAATCTCCGCAAGCAGCTTCGTGGCGGGCACATGCAGCGTAGCGTAATACGCCGCGCACGTGGTGCCGTTCGCGAGCGTGCGGTCCACAACCCTACTGTACACTCTTCGCGCCCGATTGGTGTCAGAGAACGAGGCCTCAAGCGGGAAGGTGTACGTTTCCAGCCAGGAGAGGAGGGTAGAGGCGCCGAAGATGCCTGTGTTGGGGTACTGGGGGGCGTGCGTGTGGGTGTCGATGAAGCCGGGGAAGAAGAATGCGGTGCGGTTGGGGGGGAGGGCGTAGGTTGTTTGGGTGTCTGGGAAGGTGGAGTGGTGAGATAGTGAGGAGAGAGGGCAGATGAAGGCGATGGTGCCGGTGGGGTCGACGCCGAGGGCGTGGTTGTGGCGGATGCGGAGGGAGGTGGGCGTAGGAGTGTCGATGAAGGTGCCGGTGTAGATTGTGTGGGTGAGGGGGGCGCGGGCGGCGCTGGTGGGTGCGGTGGTGGGCGATGACATGGTGGTGGATGGTGTGGGTGGATGTTAGATTCCGAAATGCGGTTGATGCGTCCAAAATGAGCTGTATGAATTTGATGGGCTTATATCCAAGTGAGTGAGTAGTACGTACGTATCCAAGAGTACTGGCGTTTGTGTAAGGGTAGGATCAAGACGGCAAAGGTGAGTGAATTTACTTCACAAGAGTTGCATTAGCAACTCATGCTTTTGCTACTGAAATAAGAAGCTGTCTCCCAATAGTAATAATGATAGAAGGCAGGGCGTAAGATAGCAAGGTATGTTTGCTTATCAGGATGGGGTGGAGGATTGAGCCCCTGAAAAGCCCCTGAAGGGCCTTGAAAGGCAGCTCTGTGTGGCGTTCCCTGTGGCACCCTCGCCGCTAATCCCTTACTCTCGCAGCGCAACAATGTACTGAATTCACGATCTATGTGGCGTCCTGGGAGAGGAAAAGAATAGGCTATCCCTCCATCTAAAAATGCACTGTCTTGCGCGCATTATTGCACGATATCTTAATTGTTATTATAAGTCATCAAACTGACACCAATCTCCAGACACAAAGAAGCAGCTACTAAAGATCATCTGGTCGCTGCCCTTCACTCAATTCACTTCTTGTAGTTCGTATCAGGCCCAGTCGGATGGTACTGATACCCAGGGAAGTCATTAAACAGACCCTGATCCAAGTTGCTCCACTCAGGACAACTCAGATCACCAAGCACCGGCGCCAACACACTAACTAGTAGCTGCGTAGCCGGCGCAAGCTGCCCAAGGTTCCCTTGCAGCGCGTCAGGAAGGCCGTTCTGCAGCACTTGAAAAACGAAACAACCAAAGTTGTCGCCCTCGAATAGTGTCTGAGCATTATATACGCCACTACTGAGGTCGCCTGGGTCGACACCTGTGAAAGAGTCGGTCGTACCAGTATTACCACCAATGAGTAACGTGTTCGGGTACGCAAGGTAGCCAAGGGCGACGTCACCGACGCTGTCTTGTGAAGCGTACTGGTTGTCGTTTGGACGTTTGTACCAGTTCTCGGGTATATGCTCCTGACCGCGATTCCAGACGAAGGAGCCTGGCTCGCCGGAGACGCAGAAGAAGGTCTTGAAGTTGTAGCCGTCGAGGTAGCCGCTGGGCTCCTCTGCGGTGTGGTTGGACATGAGATTGATGACGAAGTTGTACGCGGCAGGCACAACGACGACGGTGGAGAATAGACCGGTGAAATAATACGGGTTGCTGCTGATGCTGGCCTGCTGGACACCTTCAAAACGCTGACGGAACTTGTCAAGTGTGTACCGATCGTCCGGCGCACCGACCTGGTACAATTCCTAGAACTTGTCGATATTGAGGCTGTGTGCGTCGCCGTTGTTGGTGTAGGCATCATTACGACCGACGGAGGCGTCTCCTTCGTAGTTGCTGTGGCTATAGCTGATACCTTGGCCGTTGCCGATGAGACCGCCAAGGAAGTCAGATGGAAGAGGGCCGCCGATAGACCACAGCCCCTGAAGTACGTTGCCATCGAGGGCAACAGCATATGCGGCAAGGACGGCGCCAATGGTGGGTGCCAGGCCGTACGCCGCGCTGAGGCCAGTGGCAGCTACGACACTATCAGCAACTGATGCATTTGCAAATGCGTCCAACTCACTCTGTTCCACGGACGCAATGCCGTTACGAGGAATTTAGCCATCTAGAGAACATTATCAGTGATGAGTTGATCGGAATTGTGGAAGGAAATATTAAGGTTCGCAGCAGCATTCAATCCTGGACAAGGACCTCGAATATCCCCCGCACCTGGTGACACGAATTGATTCTCACCGCTGATCGATACCAACTGGTCTTCTGAGAAAGTGATACAAGGACCTTGAAAGCCGCAATTGGTTTGAGCCTGACTGACGCCTAGAGGGTCTTGACCGTTGAGCTGTCGTTTGAGAATATCACCGACGGTGCTTGATATCTCCGGACTCCTTTCGTTGAGCATAGCTGGGAAGGATGCGGCCACACAGGCCATGGCGGCGATAGTAAGTGTCCGAGACATGGTGAGCGCGAAGTACGAGTACTCGTGGGCAAAGATCTATGTCCGGTGCTTGATGGTATTAAGAATTTCAGGATAAGACTGGATATTGACCAAGCTTATATATCAGGTGCATTGCTAGGGTCATCATTGAGAGTTCAGCTCCTCGACAATCTCGTGCTGCAGAGCAAATTTCGCCATGCCGTTTTATTTGACAGCACTGGGGCAAGTTCTCTAAACGAGATCACGTCTTACTATGATGCTAGATAGGGGCGATCTGCAGTAGGGAGTGGGGTAGGCACATATCTGTGGGTGGTCAATGTCCCGATATGAGAAGTACCCTCTGACCACATGAGCTCAGCGGCGTCATGAAGTAGCGAGTATACGAAAACAAGCCTTGAGATTAATTTGAGTCTCATGCAGTAGCGTAGAATTCCAAGTCTACATCGGAGGGTAGATCGTCACGGGGCGAGGAGCGATACATCACATGCAGCCTAAGCCCAATACTGTCAAGCGTGGCAACATGTTCAGTAAGCCTTCTTGAATACGGCGTGGCTTGCTCTGTCTCCGGCGGCGCGGATGTTGGTGCAAGTTTTGCCCGGAGGAACACGCCGATGACCGAGCCATCAGCACCCTCCAGATGACCTTTGCGAGCAGAATTCGCTCTGGGGCCGTATTCGGATGGCATGGGACCATGAGGACGTCTAGCGAGACATATGCCGACCGTGAACGGTCAGATAGGTGCCCTGGGTTAGAGCTGCGAGTGGTTGCCAGCGCTTGTTCGTCAGGTCAAGCGTTTCGCCGATACCTCGCCAGTGAGAGTCACGATCATACCATGGCCTGCTTTACATGAGAATCAGCGTGACCGTATCGGCTACACAGCCGTTGGACTTCTCACTTGCGCGGAGCCCGAGAGCCAACGGCGCTTACCAATAGCCTTCACAGTGCTTTGTACTTGAGCATCATGCTCTCCAGGTAAGCGCTGCTTCGAGATCGGCTGGAGTGTTATTGTGCCAATCACCGCCAAACCTTTACTCATGATTCCCAACGTGACGGTACACGGGTCATCTTGGCATCGTCAGTCACCACAGTCACGCATAAGCTTAGCATGGATGCGTGCTGACGCGATCTGCTAGCGCAAGAATGCGTATGCTTAAGGATATGCTTAACATTTGAGAAGCACGCAATCTTTCTAAATATGAGGATACCTTCCCCGTTCGTTAGTGGAAACGCCTATGTTGGCTGACTAGCAGGGATCGGAGGTAGCTAAGTATGATAAAAGCGGTATAGACTGGTACTCTGCTGGCAATCAAAGTAGTATTACAAGTCTCTTCCTAAGATGGCGCGATCCTTGGCCGGATGACGGAGACGTGGGAGAGCAGTATGCTCGAATGCTGTTAAGATTGACCAAGCGTGCCAAGGCACGTGTGGATGACAGGATCGGTTGTCGAGCGTTGATGGTATTTCCGCCCCGCACGCCCTAGCCTCGAGAGTCTGTAAGAGGCTTCTGGCATAAGAACCCCCGGAAGGAGGAGGCTCCACACCTCGGCAATCTATCCAGACTTACACAGCAAGTACGGTTCAGAAGCGTTCATGTCACACGTAGCTTCCGGTAGGCCACTTTGTTGGCGTTCTTGAAAAGAGCAGTACTGCTTGTTTGAACGCTCCAGCGAATCTAAGCCTCCGGTCCCGGGTCTGGACGACTTGGCCTGGCAACCTCAGACCCTTTTTCTTTGTCTGTTGAATTTTCACTATTACCATGAGGGGACTGCAGCCAACCGACTGTATCCATTCCGTCGACCTAGTCTTCGCTTTTCTTCTTGCCTCTGATACTTCCCGCGAAACTCTTTAATCCCGACCTGATGCTCCCACCCGCACTGCTGGTATGCCGGGAGATAGTTGCTGCAGCCTTTCGATGAATGGCATTGTCGCTATCGGAATCGTTCTCTGCGGGAATATTCTTCACAGCGGCCTGTTTCTTCGCGTTCAGAGCGACATAAAAAATGATTGAACCCCCCAAGTCCTCCAGTTGAGGAAAATCTGCCGTCAACTGTTCACTCGCCTTGTAGGATGATTTGGCGGATGTCAGGTAAGCTTCAGCCTTGCAATAGACTGGTCGCTTAAGCTTATTGGTTTTCCATCCTTCGCTTTTCGAGTCAGTAGAGCCGCAAACCGCGTCTCACGGCCACACTCACATAATGACGATCTCGCGAACACCGGCAATGCGGTGGTCATCGAGAGCCTCTTCCAAGGCCTTGGTCACCTCATGCCGCGTGCGGTCTTCCATCAACTTATCCGGATGTGACTCAACCAAATCTGCTACAATGTGGCCGACACCGTAATCCTCGGGCAAGGGATCAAGTCTGCCAAGTTTGACCTTTTGGGGGGCGTCTTGAGTAGACGAGCCCGCCGCGCCATTGCCTCGGAGTGACAGCGGCTGATCATACCAAATGGTTTTCTCTGATCCGTGTGCGGTCGCCATGTTTGTCGCTTCAATAGACGGGGGAGTGTTTTCTTATCCAGTCTTGCTTGCCCATCTTCGGCGGGAGACGCAGACTTTTTATAGCGCACATTCAGTCAGGAAGAGGCAAACTCGTCTGGCTCACTTGCCGATACCATCAAGACATTGCTCTTGACACCTTGTGCGAGCGGAAAGAAGAAGACCCATGGTGCGTCATGGAGTCCTCACAAACATACTGTAAAGGCCACTCGGTAGAACCTCGTCCGGGCCTCAGGTAGTGTGGACAACATCTAAAACATCTTGAGTCTTGCCTGCCGACTATGCTGACATGATCCCGGTTTAAAGAGGACTGGCTCGCCTGATCCAGTCAGATGTCCGATGGTCCACGGGGTGTTCCCCTAAGATCCAAACATATTTTTGACTTGATGCGATGCGAGAAGTCTCGAAGGCAGAATTGAGTCGGTCGAGTGCTGTGTGTCCTGCAAGAATGGGGAGGTACAGGAGGCTTGGGATGTGAAGGCAGAGTGAGCCACTTTTGACGACCCGTGCGGACAGGCCTTCTCCCAAGGTACGGAACGCCTCAGCGCGTTTCACCTCCAAGTGCGAAGTGCTGTCTACAGTCTACGTGTTAGCCACTCACCATAAGGCAACCATCAATTCTCGATTCAAGCTCTCCTCAACCTTGTTTCTATTACTGCTTGTGACCATTTGATATCTAAGTAGAGCTCGGCCCGAGATTCGGGAATTCCAGAAGATCCGGCTAGTCATCATCATAACGCCGAAGCATGTGATAGTGCGGACGGCAGTGTCGTCTGACATCTGTTACGCGCAGAGGCATGTTGCTCGTTCAATGTGCGTCAAAAGTCGGATTTGCTGGGCGATCTACTGTGCTTTCCAGGCCATTCAAATTCAGCGTTCTGAGCAGGGCGCGTAGCTGCTCGGGCCAATCCTGCAAGGCATGACGCCAGCCACCCGAAACACATGGCAGCCTTTGGTTAGCTACATCATTACAAGCACTTGTGATATACGCATGCTTACCATGTCAACATAGACACGCCCTTCATGTCGGCCTTGAACCCGAATAGTGCTCCTGGTCCCAGTCCTCCGACTGCTGCTACAGCCACAACCAACACCAATCCCGTCTACGCAGCCTTCTCCCCCGCCAACTCGAGTACTGCATCCGCCCAGCATCGGCGCACTACTCTTCTAGTACACCAAAAGTCACCACTGCTCATCGCGACACCACCGCAGATCACACGCGCTCTTGCCTACTCACATCCGTTTATCTCGCCGCTCTCCAAGCTAGCCGGTCTATTATCATGGTCCACTTCAGATCCATGGGAGTCGTTTCTCCTAGTTGCTGTCTTTTGGGGAGTGGTCCTATACGGTGACACGGTATTGCGCACGACAGGTCCCTTGCTCTTCGGCGCCTTCCTCATCTTCGGCATGTACTGCAGGCGCTTCTCTCCTCTCTCCTCCATCGGCTGGGCAACGAGCTCACGCACAATTGGCGAGTCTGTAAGAGAACGCGCGCGGAAAGAGAAGCAGAGTGCAAGTCATCACAAGAGTCTGGACGAGATCGTCGCTTCGTTGCAGACGCTCACCACGCGGTGTAATATACTACTTGAGCCACTGCTTGACTTGACCGACTTCTTGAGTACACAACATACCGCAACAACAGCAACGACGAGGCCGGCTTTGACAGCGCTGTTCACAAGGCTGCTGTTCGTAACGCCTATCTGGTGGGCTCTGACCCTTCTACCTTTGCGCCTCATCACCACGCACCGTATTATCCTCACGGCTGGCACTCTCTTCCTGTCCTGGCACTCTCACCCGGCGCGCGTTTCTCGTGTCATCCTTTGGCGCTCGAAGTCGGTTCGGCGGGCGGCGGCGCTTATCACAGGTTTGACTTTCGACCTTCCAGCTGCAAATGCAACCTCGAACACGAACGATGCCGACCGCACGGCTGCGGCCGCGGCGAAGCTGGCAAAAGACGGCAAGACTAAAGAAGGCATCAAGTTCACATTCTCCCTCTATGAGAACCAGCGAAGATGGCTCGGCATCGGCTGGACACACAGCATGCTCGCATACGAGCGTGCAGCATGGACCGACGAGTACCTCAACCCTTCAACCCCGAAGGAAGAGTTCAAGCTCCCCAAAGTGCAAGGCGGTCTTGCCAAATGGCGGTGGTCAGAAGGCTCTGCATGGCGCGTAGAAGACGACAGCACACACCCCGAGCGTGAAGCAGAGAAGCGAAAGCGAGCCGTTAGTAGCGCCTCGAAAGCCAGCACCTCGTCAAAGACCAGCCAAGTGGATGCAGACGCAGACGCTGACGACGACGAAGCCTGGATCTATTACGACAACAAATGGGCAAATGGCCGGCGCGGAGTCGACGGCTGGGGCCGTTACACGCGCCGCAGGAAATGGGTTCGAGATGCAGAGCTCGCGGAGATCACGCCGAGCATGGACGTCACGCCGACGCCTTCGCCACGTCTGTCAGCCGAGGACGCGAACACGGACGACGACAAGAGCGCTCTACCGCAGCTGACGGAAGACGGCTCACTACTCACGCCCTCTAGCGCCGCGAAGTCATCCAACCTCGTTGCGATACCCGACGGCAAAGGTCACTCGCGCGCCTCAGATTCGCTCGATAGCACCGGCAGCCCGAGTGTCGCGCCAGGTGTCCAGTCAACGCCAGCATCGCCCACGAAAGACCACAGAAGTTGGTTCAGGCGGCGGCAGAAGTCACGATCGAGGAGCACGAGCCAGGCGCCGACTGTGGCGAGCACGACAGGCGCGGCAAGCGTGACTAGTGAGGGTGACGACGGAGAGAGTATAATGAGCAGGACGACGAGGGATGAGGAGGATGATGGATGTGTGCCCATGCGGCAGGCGCCGTGGGAGCGGGCTTGGGGTATGGGGGATGATGTCGGGATGGAGTTGGGGTGATGACAGCTCATTATTGATGAGATGATGTGGGAATGCATAGAGGCTTAATGCTATTACTACCGAGCAAGCCGCCGCGTGTGGCCGTTCTGCAATTGAGATGATCCATCTCTAATCTCTGCTGCATTACCTTCAGAATGGCATATGTAGGTGCATGTTTCGATATCGCTCTCAAGCCCCTCATCTTCATTGATACACATGCTTCATGACATGCATGCTCGATTCAACGATGTATCGCTAGCTGCTCCTGCCGACGCTCGCAGCATTCCATCAAGACGCTCCATCATCTCGAGAGTCTCCTCTCATATGCCCTTCCCATCCCTCATTCCATCACAATCACACCCCCTCTCCATGACCATCCCCTAACTACTTCTTCTCCGCCCTCCGCTTCTGCGCCCGACTCGGCTGCACAACCAACCTCTTCTCATACTCCTTCAACCGCGCCACATTCGCATCCAGCCCCTCCTGGCTCAGATTCTTCCGTCGATGGTCGACCGCGATGCCCACAGTGGGCGCGTACCGCTTGCTGATGCCGGCAGCCTTCAGCTCCTGCAGCGAGAAACCGCGGCCTACGCGCACGCGCCGGTTGTACTTTATGGTTGGGCAGCGGACGACGGGGTGCAGTTTGTCGACGGGGCGGGAGCCGGTGCGCGCGGCTTTGGCGGCGCGGGCGACGCGGCGGGATTTCTTTTTGCCGGGCTGGGGGGGTGTTAGTTGTGGTTTGTTGGGTTGGGACGGGTGATGGTTTGGGACGGGTGATGGATGGCGCTTGAGGGGATTTGAGGGAGTGTGAATGGGCAGCCGGTGTTGCTGTGGGCGGCGAAAAGGGATAACGGCGTTGTTGGAAGGTCTGGAGAAGTTCCTGTCACTGAGAGGAAGGCTCAATTTACCTGATCGAAGTGAACGCGAACGTAACGCTGCCAATCCTTGCGGAAATCTGTTCGCTCGTTAGCTCCTGGTTCAGAAGGCGCGGATTCGCCGGTGAAGTCACATACGGTTGTTCGGGATCATCTGGTTGTGTTTGATCGCCATCTTGACGGTTGGCGACGCGCAGTCGTGTGATGTCTTGAGGTGTCGTCGGTGATGGTTTTGTGAAGCTTAGGGCGACTGTGTGCGAATGCCAAGAGTTGAAGGACGGGAGTGATTGCTGTCGTCATTGTGGCACTCCTTGCTGCACAGCCCGCCCCATTGAACGGCCACGGACCAGATGTTATATCGTCCCGTGGATGACAACCCGCTTTAATTTCACGCCTTCCTTCAATACGACCACTAAACAATACCAGTTTCTCGTTATCTGAAGCCAACAGTTCGCTCTTTACAATCGCGTATTGCCCTTCGAGAAGACAGCAATATGTTCATGCTCAGATACCGGTTTGTCTTGCAATTCCCTCTGTACGGATATGTCAAAGACCGCGCCCTACGGCCAGCCTCGTCAACGGCTGATATAACAACGGCTCATTAGTCTACAACACCCCTGCTTTCAATCACCTGTCAGCTTTTACCTGCTTATAATTTGCGTCCTATCGCTGTTATACCCTGACTGGCCAGACCGCTGTTTCTTCGCATTCTGGCCTATATGATCACTCCGGCACGGGAAACTATCCACCCAATCTGTGACTACGGGCTGTAGAAATCCTTATTTCAGTCTTCAATACGTCGCAGCTGGGAACATAGTACTCACGCTTTCTTTACGCTCGCTCGGTTTTTTGATTCTGCATAGACAGCAAATACAGCTGTTCTTATCTCACTCTCTGTCGCTCTTGACTCTAAAGCAGCTCCATCCTCTCGTTCTCCGTTCAGGCCCTGCAGGATCGTGTCATTCCTTGTAAAGTATTCACCACTGCAAAACCAGAGCATAGCGATTGTGCGCTTGCCTCGACTTGGTATCACACCATGCTTCAAAGGAACCTCTCCATCTCGACGATTCTCATTTTCTCTGCACAAGCCGGCCTAGCTAGGTGTAAGTCATACTTCTGTCTCTCGCACCATCGACGACATCCCTGACATAGGAGCACAGGCATTCCATTTACCCCCTCCATCCCTGATGAGCCTGGGGAAAACTCTCTAGGGACGTCCATCGGTTCGGGCAGCGCTCTACTGAGCTTCTTCGAGCCTGGGTCAGGATCCACGCATGCTTCAGCGTCGGAACCCAGGCTCAATATCAGTCTCACCGCAGCGGTCCTCATTATCCTGGCTGCAGTATTGATACTGGCATTTCAATTGTTGCACAACCGGAGCCAGCGAGACATCGCTTCGAACGACATACGATACCGCTCGCCCAAGGAACTGCGGCGGCTGCACTTGGACATGAAAGCAGACGATAGACGAAGCTCTTTCGAAATGCCGGCGGATAGCTTCGATGTGCGTTGAGCGCATCATCGATGAGCTTCGCGCATCACTGCTCGGAGTTCATTCCAATCGAATGATCTCTCCCTAGTGCCCAGCACTCGGGACGAAGAGAAATTACCCATTGTTAGAGTCAGATGCTCCTCCACAGCTTTTGCGGCACGCGACACCGTGGCACATTGGCCGAGGAATCATGCACCGAGAGCGTGAGGCATCTATTTGACCAGCAACATGCCTCGGCAACGCAGAGCTTCACTCTACAGCGACGTGCAGTCTTATATGCGAGCCAATCTTCTGGCACAGACTGCCGGCCCTGGCGCCTAGGACTTCCGCAGGGGTGGCAGAGACGGAGCTTACACTGACCACACGCTGCTTACAAAGCCGCATCCAAAGCCCGGCAATGGTCTGGTTCTCATCCCATCCGTTACCGCTTGGTGCAAAACGCCAATCGCACTTTATTGCCGCATTCATTGTTGAGGCTTCCTGCGCCCATATGCGAACCACTTTGGGGGCCATTATATCTGAAACTGCGGGAAGTCGGACGGATTTGGACCCCAACGGTTTTCTCCCTACCTTTCCAGCGCCTACAACTACAGCCTTGAACCCGAACGGGCTGTTAGCACCTATCTCGACCAATCGATGGATACAAATATCATGTTTGTGGCTATGGTGGCAACATAACAAGCGCCTCTAAGACCTCTAGCGAGCTCAGGCAGACTCGCTATACCTAGTATTGAAAACAACTCTTGGCACCCGCACACTATGGTTGAGATCGCCTTCGTCTCAGCAAATGTATTCGCAGAAGACCCCCAAGAGTTCGCTAACAGCCCGTTCTGCAAATGGCTGTAGGTCTGCCCATCAACATTTCCTGCCGGTTCCACAATCGCATTGCCTCGACCCCCCAAAGCTCTCGTCAAGCAAGTCGGAAGGTACGGAGTAGTGAATGTCAACGTGGCCTCTAGTCGTGATAAAGCGGTGCACCTTCTGCCTTTCTCTTCGCTGCACGCAAGATGCTGTTTGCTACTTTCATCGCCGCGCTCGTTATGATCACACCGGCCTTCAGCGTCGGCACCTGGTGTGAGTCGACTTCCCCTCACAGCGTCTTCAGCAACTGACCCATGATGCGATAGACAGCCCAGCAGGCGCAGGCAATACAAACGATACTGACTACGAGAACAATGTCGTTTGGCTAAATGGCGCCACTGATCTCGTCAGATTCGAGACGGATCTTCCACGCTGGTCATTATACGTCCATCAATCCGGTTCATCTACCACGCATTTCGTATCATGTACGCTTTATGCCCGTCTCAATCTGAACCCCTATCGCATCATTTCTGACTTTCTCACCAGCGCAAGCTACCGAAGCGGCAGGCGGACCCAACTACACCGTGCAGTATCCCGTAGACTTGTAGGCCCTGCCAGTCCCGTTCGCTGGTGGATCTTTTCATCCTAATGTTACCCAGGAGTCGTTTCGATACGTCGGCGCCCTATATGTTCTACTTCTTCCTGTCATACCAAGACACGGACGACACCACCTACAGCCACTGGTTCAACATCACAACGGATCCTGGGAAGGTGAATCGGGGGCCCCAGGCCTTTGACGATGACGACTCATCATCATACACGTCGTCCTCAACCACGAGCGGTGGAACGCAGGAGCACCAGCACGACTTCGCCGGCACGCTCAAACTAGCCATAGGCTTAGGCGTCGGGCTAGGGCTAGGTGCACTCTTGATAGCTGCGTTTTTTGTCTGGTGGTGCTTGAGGAGGAGGCGGCAGCGGCCCGCGCAGATCAGCAAGACGCACCCTTTGCAGGATGGACCGCCAAACTATTACGAGTATCATCCTGTCGAGCACGCTACATCGCAGGGACCGCCTGTGCAGCTAGAAGCACCGCCACAGGAGTTGCAGGCTGCTTATTGAGCCAGCAGCAGTCAGCAAAACGCTCTCAACGCTGTCAGAGACCAAACGCCTGGATTCCGAGAAATGTGGAGCGGCACCTGCAGGACCCACAGCGTGTTTTCATGCGCATGACGTTCTCAGCAGCAGGAAGTTTGCAGGTATCTTCTAGAAGGGAATTGATGATCTCAGAATCCTTCGCGGTTGCTACGAGCCAGTCAGCTCTCATCCTGATCGAGCAGTTCCGGCGCTACCTTCCCCCATAATGCAAAACATCTGGATACTTATCAGGTCTGCAACTGCGGCAAGTTTTGTGAGTTCCGACCCCAGCAGAGATGCCGTGTAGGACTTAGCTTGAGGTCGCTCCAACAATGATTGCTGTGCTCGAGGGCATGCAATACTTTTGTAATCATGCCGCGGGTATGGATCATACCCTTCACTATCATCTTCGTCTTAATAATAGTAATCAGGCCCGCATTAGGCGTGAGCAATTCCCGATGTGGCGAGTTGGGGAGAAGCAAGTGCTCTGACAGCCGATACATCCAAGAAGTCCTGGCACTCACTCATCCCCATTTCTTCGCTACTCTTCCTGCGCTCGAGAATCTTTTCACGCAACACCTTCCAAACATGGACCAAGTGACCGTCTCAGAACGAGACTGTGAGCGTATCGAACAGCAAGTCTATGCCGCTCTGAAAGCTGCTGGAAATTGGGATTTGGATGCTGAAGGAGAAGGAGTCGACAGGCGTCTTGGGAGTAAAGCAAATCGAGACTTCTTCGACAAGTTTGCTACGAAAAGAGCGGATCGTATGTGGGCCGAAGACAACAAACCACTGTCTCGTGAAGAATTTTGGGGCCAGGTTCTGAACACCGACTTTCGTGATCAAGCTTCGCTTCACAAGCTACTCGCGATGCTGGATAATAACGCGCTACCCTTGCTCCCGCTGGGCTACCACAAGGGAGCGTACTACCAATTAGCACCATGCTACACTTTTCTCGAGGCACATGAGAATTACGCAACCTCCGATTCTGGTCCGTTATTCCAGCAAAACTTTCTGGGAGTCAACACAACGGTGTCGACGACTCCAGCGAAGGCTTCATCATCAAGCGCGGGACATCTCAAGCGCTCACGGTAGGCTAACCGATTTCCCGAGGACTCCGTCAAATTCAAGGACACCGCACATGCTGATCACCCGGTATCCGATGGCTTCTGCTTCCATCAGCTAGGTGAAATGCAAGTCTGCTACCCATCAAGCGACACCGACGCGAATCACGATCTCCAAAATCTCGCTGAGGAGCCTTGGGTAGGCACAGGGTATGGCGTCGTCGTGGAGGTGTCCAAGGAGGGCCGACCCGGCGCCATCTGGATTATCTACGATTTCCATCCGGAAAACGAGGATGGCACCCGACAACGTACGCGCCCAGAAGAGTGGGACTTACTGATTGATTCCAGCGGCCAGGAGTTCACTGTGACGAGGGTTGCGGGGTCTGCGGAATTCTTCAATGTTGAGGAACCTCATCTGCGCGAGCTTGAGTTCCCTGCGATTCACGTTATTACGCAAGATGAGCAGGTGCAGCTGGTTGCAGCAAAGCTGGCAGGTGAGTCTCAGTCCATCGTAAGAGCGTACGTACCACCTCGTGAGGGCTATGGACAAGGCTCATCTGCGCGTTGATGTAGAGGAGTTCAGAGCAAGCGCGTGAGTCCTATGGGGTGTCCATACTCAGTCTGCAAGGCACTTTTTGCTGCATTCGGAGAGGGCACACGCGAGCAAACTGAGGGGAATCCCCCCTGTACCTGTCGGCCATCATAAGATACTGAACGACAGGTTCTTTTCGATCACACACATTCCAAGCAGAAGCCGCAGACTGTATTCGAGTAAATATTTAGCTAAGCTAATATCAAAGAGTGTAATCCCAATCATATGAAGATTTCGAAAGACTGCAACCCCTGCAAGCGTCGCATCGACGGCAGACCGCCAGCGGCTTAAGAGTTTTTCTCGGCGCAGACCAAAAAGCCGCCCTCGTCGACGCAAACTGCGCACAATATTAGTGACTGATCCGTGTATGAATGACGGGCGGATGCACTTACCGCCTTTGATAATGGTAGACTGGTCTGATGGGCCTTCGTAGAACTTGCAACTACTGCCTTCCTTCTTACTTCCATTGTTGGGTAGGTTGCAGGCAGCTCTAGACCGTGCGCGTCAGTTAACCGATTTGTTTTACTTCAGAGAGAATACTCACTGGCGCGTTGTCGCAATCAGAGCTGCGTCCACGGCGGGCGTCGCCAATGCCGTAGAGGCGAAGAGAATAGCCGCAGCCGAGAGAAGGATGGAGGCATGATGCATACTGTTGAAAGAGCGTCTGACTAGACGAAGACGCTTGATTGAGCGGGAGGTGTTTGCTTGATTGAAAGGGAGTGCTTGAACGAGCGGCTTGTATGGGAGGGAAACCTCATCAACGAGGAGGACTTTCGACCATTTATATCCGTGACTGAGATTCTATCACGCACACAGCTGAACCGAGACCTGGTGACAGGTGAAGGGTCGTGCGCGGGACTGAACCTCGAACGCATCCATCGGCTGGTCTGGCAACCAATTGATGCCAAATGAGGGTAGGTTAAGTCAGCAGTGTGTTTGATGCGGAGGAGCATTGTCCTCAGAGTTGTCCTCTTCACAAGATCATTGTCTTCATGTGGGCATCCTCTTCATCGGATCAATCTTGTCCTCGACATTCTCCTCTTCTCCTTGTTGATCTCCACTCAGGACAACCTTAGTCTCAGATTCAGCCTCTCTTCAGGATCACCGTCTCTCCAATAGCATCTCAACTCAAGATCAGACCGGTCTATAGAATCATCAGTTTCATACCCCACACTCGATGAGGGGCTCCCGTCTGGCCAAGCTTTCGGCTTCACAGTCTTAGTCTAGATTGGCAATCCTGCGAAAGACGTTTCTGGCCCGTCATACGACGAGGACATTCATTCCGAGCCTGCTTAGCCTGAACATTTGCTGCTGCCAGCAAACCCTTCTTGTCTCATCTCATTACTCATGATATACTCAACAATCAAGCACATATTGGCCACCGCAGGTCTCCTGAAATCCTTGTAAAGCTAGGCCGAGCGAAACGGCAATAAATCACCCAAACCCCTATTCAGTCCAACTCCATATTGCGTCAGCTCGGTTTGACAAGTTATTAGACGTATTAGGTATCTGGTCAGTTCGGTAAGACGTCGAATACGAAGAGTCGGGGAAGTATGCTCCCAGAGCCACTATAAGCAATCCACTAAGCGTTTCATGTTTGAATAATAATGCATTAAGCGTTTCATGTACTTGCACACTACACCAGCGGTGCACCATGAAACGGTACGTCACTACCATTAACTCATCATGTCCTGAAGCGTCCTGTTCCGAAATCCCAAAGCAGTCTTTGGTTCATACGCCCTACTTTTGTAGCAACGGATCTCACCCGCGTGTTCTTCGCACGGTTCGACATAAAAGAGAAGCCTCAAGCTGCCTCACAGCACCTGTCCAGCATTTAGAGAGGACCACCACAAAACCCGCACCAAGCCCAAAGAACCATGAGATCTCTCCTTCTCGCGCTCCTCAGCGCCTCCGCCATCGCAGACATCCTCCCACCATGTCAATCATCCAACGCCGCCTCCAAGCGATCAGAGAACCCCGCGAACGACCTCGAACGACGCGCCATATATCAGGGTGCAAGTTTCCTCCTCCGGCCCCTCGAGTAGGCGGAGACGGCTAATGTGTCGGGCTCATTGCAGATTTGCGCGAACGGAGCTTCAACCGGCGTGGGCTATTGTAGCATCTTCTACTGCGGTCAGCGCATCCACTTGCCTTGTTCGAATCGAGCTACTGTGGGTACAGCGTATCGCGTATGTGCGGTTCGAGGTATGTTGACGTGGCGGCGCAGTGCCCTGATCCGACGCGGAACACGCTCTGCTATGTTGACGACGCTACTGGAGGTGTTCGATGCTGAAAGGGCGAGATGGTTGGAGACAAAGGCTCCGGTATTCGGCTGCTGTATGTTTGGTTGGGAGGGTAGGAGGACGTTAGGCCATCTATGGGGTTTATTTCATTTTTACTCGGCGATGTATCTTGCGAACTACACTTTTTTGCGGCGACCGAACATTAGTGCAAATGCTTGATCACTTGACCTTCTTGATTCTCTGAATTGTCTGGATTACTGTTGGATCTGTGCTGAGCAAATAAAACGGCTTTACCTGACCTCACCTCGCTCAGTACTCCGTCGCAACGTGGCAGAAACAGAAAGCCTCGTATCTGTTTCGCGTATACCAAAGAATGTGTCTACTCGTACACTGTTGTCAACGCCACATACCCTTAGCGTAAGCCATATAGTCTAGTCGCTGTCATTGTGGCGCGGCGTACTCCAAGCCCAAACCGACGGCTGAGCTTCCCGCCGACATCATCAAGAAAGCATAGACAGAAACTCGTCTTGTTGCAGACCTTCGATTTCATGGTAGCTCTGACTTCCTCACCTAGTCAATCCAGCCCAAGTCACAGAACGCCATTCCTAACCCACCGCATTCCCTAGCTCATGCTCCTTGATATACTCACTCCCCATTTCATCATACTCCGCTCTCGTCACCCACCCCTCCTGCTTCTCCCCCGCCCACTTCGCCGCGCCTCTCCACGCATCTAACCTCGGATCCTTCGCGGTCCTCACACCCAGCTGCGCCTCCACCGGCAGACAAGCCCTAAGCTCCCTCCGCACCCTCTCCTCGAAACCCTGAAACAGCACATTTCCCCCGGTCAAAAACACATCCTTCAACAACGCATCCCTCACCCCCTGATCACCCACACGCTGCGTCAATATATCCGCCGCGATCTCCACCACACCCGCCTGGTCCAACCCCGCAATACTCGGCTGAAACACAACCTCCGGCACGCGTATCCTCTCCACATTCAAATGCACCTGATGCGCCTCCCGCTGACTCTCCGGGTCAAACGGCCGTGGCCCATGCAGGAAAGAGTGCAGTAAACTCCGGCTCCAGTCGCTCTGCGCGTCGCGCGTGCTCTCCTCCGTGAAATGCGGATCATACTGCAGCAGCTGCGCCTCCACGGCCTTCAAGCTCGTATTCAGATCCGTCTCCTCCTCTTCGTCGTCGGAGCCCTCGCCCGTCGCGATCGTGCGGTAGACGCCCCAGTCCGCGTCGTCAGCGCCGAAGGTGTCGTCGTCGCCTCCGCCGCGTCTGCGCTTTTTCGTCGGGTTGTCAGATGCGAGGTTGGCGATGGATTTCATGCGCATCTGGGAGGCGAGGCTCTTGCGGTCGGAGAGGTCGGCTTTCAGGCGGGCACGGTCTTTGATTTTCTGGACGATGCTTCTGCGGGCGGCGTGGTGTTCTTGAAGCCACTCCGCGGGGTTGGCGTCGCGGTGCGCGGCGTCCTGGCGTTCTTCTTCTTCTTTGCGGAGGCGCTCGCGCTCTTTTTCCGCTTTGGCGCGGGCGCGGGCGTCGTGGTTGGATTTGAGGAGGCGCTGTTGTCGTTTTTGTTTGATGCCTTCTTCGTCAAGCTGGTCGTCTGCAATCTCCAGCAACGGATAGGAGTGCGGCACTTCTGGCTCTGGTTCGAGATCGCCGACGTCTTTGTTGCGCGCGCGCTTAATGCTGCGTTCCATATCCTTAACGCGGCGGTCGAGCTGGGATTCGTCGTCGAAGTCGTCGGATTCGAGGAGGCGCTTGCCTTCTTTCTTGTTTGTGTTTTGAACTTTCTCTTGGAGCTGTCTGTAGTATTCGAGCTCTTGCTCTTTGCGCACTAGTTTCTCGAGACGCATTTTTGCGGCCTGTTCTTGGAGGCGGCGACCACCTTCTTTTCGCTTCTCGGCGGCGCGGGCCAGCTCTTCTTCGGACTTTTGAGGGACCACTTGCTCGGTGAAGGGCCATTGGATGACGTGCTCGCGGTCCTCGAGACCGGTCCAGTCGAGGTAGCGGGAGAGCTCGGCCTCGTAGTCCTGGGAGACGTAGCAGTGTTCATTGACCAGGTCTTCGAGCTGGGGGTCGGTGATGCGGGCGGGGAACGAGGGGTATTTCAACCTGAGCAGTTTGTTGAGGTAGTCAGCGGATTGCCAGCGACCCCAGTTGAGGCGTGTGGCGTGAGAGAGGAGGGGCTTGCGCTCGAAGACGGGGATAAGGTGTGTGGAAGTGTAGGCGGAAGAGACAACAAGACCGGATGAGCCTTGGTTCTGACGGTACGAGAAGAGAGCGTCGACGCCGTAGGAAACTTTGGAGGCGCCGTAGCATTCGAAGAGGATTTCGTTGGTGGTCTTCCGCGCGTATGGAAGATTGGCGACCGGTTCGGTCATGAGGACTGGTCGGTCAATGGCGCCCTCTGCGCTTTCAAGACCGAGCTTGATGAACACGTAGTCGAGGACGCCTTCGAGGACGTCCCAATTGTTGATTATATTGCTGCCGGGCTCGTAGGCATTCTTGGACTGGCCGCGCGACGTCCCGTCTGCAAACACGTCCGAGCCGCAGAACATGTAGTACCTGTTGATGCGACGGTCTTTATATTTGGCCATGAGCGGAGGCGTAACCACGCGCGGGTTCTCGTCGAAAGACCATCCCGCGCGCACCATCGATGAACCATTGTCGATGACAATGGCTGTGTCGCTCTTAGACTGTTTGTAGCCAGCGTGATCTGCCGTCAGATGTCCTGCAAAGGGAGGCTCGCTGGCGCCGTATATTTGCGCCGGCGGCGGCTTGGGAGCGCGCTGTGCGGGTTCGTCGACGGCCTCAGGCATTTTGGTGGAATATAGGTATGCTTATATACGATCTTACTTCTCTTCTGTAGGGTCCTTGAGGTTGTCCGTTGCTTCGAGGTGAAACAGCACGTTAGATTGATAGTTCTTGAACATCTGCGCCACGAGCTCTACGTTCATGTTCTGGAAGTTGATATCCTGCAGAGACTTGTTCAGGACCGACACCGCTTCATTCAGCTTCTCGACGTTGGTGATGATGCGGGAGAACAAGAGGTTCTGCTGATGTTCATGCGGGCTTTCCTGTGCGGGCTGTGTCAACCTTCTTTCCTTGAGTTCCAACCTTCGTGACGAGCTGTCCTACCATATTTCACGGCCACCATCCGCGGATTCAGTTTTATTCGACGGAGCAGGACTGCTTCGTTGCGCTTGTGTCAACGGAGGTTGGTGCAGTGGTGCAGGGTAGCGGCAGACGCGGCGATTCTGGTCTTCACCTAAACACTTTCAATTTTATCGCTTTCTCACCGGCAAGCATCCACGTTGCAGGAACCTCCGCAATAATACACTTTTCACATCTCAGACAACGGAACATCTATAGAAGTAGTCATGGCGCCCATCACACAGGCGTCGGACGAGACCAACCACCAACAGCTGATGGACAAGCTCGATATCTACGGCGTCCGTAAACCGTTTCGCAATCCCCACTGGCGCGCTGCTCAGCGGCGGAACAAGAACGTCAAGCAGATTGTATCAGAAGCCGCACGGAAAAACGAAGCATCGGTACTAGCCACGCAAGAGAACAGTCGTCTGGCGACGCCAACACCAGAGTCCGTCAACGGAGCGACAGAGAGCGCAACCCCATCAGTCAACGGCGTGCAGTCCAAACCGAACCTCGAGAAAGCAGATCAGAACCTCTCAAGACTGGCACTAGAGCAGAGTGCACAGCAAGTGAAGAGCGAGAGAGCCGGTGCGAACGTTCCACCTTCCATTACATACACCAATATCGAGTCTGCTCCGTCTCTGCACCCTAGTAGCCAGAGGCGGTATTGCGACGTCACAGGACTACCAGCACTGTATACAGATCCCAAATCCAAGCTCAGGTATCACAATGGCGAGATCTTCAACACCGTCCGCACTTTGGGACAGCATCCCATCGAGGCGTACTTGATCGCTCGCGGAGCGCACTTCGTCCTCAAGTAATTAAGGTTGGTTGCGCAAAAGCTATGCGAGCTTCGCGATCAGCGTTGCAAAAATGGCTGATCCGAAATAATGCGAAAGGAACACTGCCGGCCGCTCAAACAAGTCACCCAGGGGCAACTCCATGGCCAGGCCAATGTTTGAAGTTCGGAGAAATACCGTCGCCTAGCTGTCCAGAAATCAGGCTCGAACATTCTTCGACAAAAGTAAGGCATACTGATGCCAAGACGAGACATTCGCATTGCAAAGAGCGGCCAATCCTGCTGCCTTAGCCTTGCTACCCAGAACTCACAAATACAACCATGGGAGGATGAAGAGGAGGTGTGCGACCAGACTTAGTCAAGCCTCCCCTATGCCGCCGAGGTCGGTAAAGACCTTGGCGGAAGGACACGCTCCGGCTTAATTGTGATCAAATTGCTCTCCGCCGCGGAGACGGGTACCATAGCCTCACTGCAACAGAGGAATAGTTACAGCACTTGACGTGCTGTTGTCGCGGCGCTGCAGGCATGGGAACGAGACGGGTTTCCACGTGGGGATACCGAAGTATGCGAGCAGTTGAGCCTCAAGTTTCAAGTATCGCATTGAGACTCAACGTGGACACGTTTGAGAAAAGCTCGAATAGGGCTGTGTTGGACGGGCGGGATTGGTGATAGGCTTCGGCGAGATCAGCCTTATGCCGCAATGCAGCAGTTCCATTCAGTGGCAATGATGACTTGAGTGTCTCTCCTGGACACCGGACCAAGACGTCGATAACAATAAACAGAGAATTGAAGCAACGTAGACTGACCATGGGGCCTTCTGTTTGCGTTGGTGACGTTGAAGTGTTTTGACATTCTGCCCCCCATCGTGTTTCGGGTCCTGAAGCTAGTCTATATTAAGCGTGTCGGGGGCTAACATACATACCCGAAGAGGGAAAAGGGTTGCCATCCCAGGAACCAGGGTTCAGCCTTCTCCTGGTTCTTGAATTCCTCTCCCTTCTCCACCACCATTTCTCTTTGCCCTGCTCTTCCATCCCATAGCTTTAATCCGCCGCTCTCACACTCGTTTCATTTGCTGCTGTTTTTATCGCGACACCAGTCAGCTACCAGTCACTCATTGACAAGCATTGCACTTCACTGCTCATCTACACGGCCCACAGCTTAATTCAGACCCACCCTCGGGATCCCCCTACCAAATAATAGAACACTTCGGCCTGGTGCTCAGACAGCTTTCCGCACCCGTCCATAATCAATGCAGATCTGACCGACCAACCGATCTCTGCCAAGTGTACGCACATGGCCTCTTTTCACAACACTCCCAACTCAAACAACCACCGCTTCTCAAGGCAAGGATTCCAGCGTCTGCAACCCGGTGACAGCACCGTCAACATCCCCATGAACCGCGTGCCCTCCCCCGCCGCCTCTTACCACCCTCCCTCCCCCAACAATGAGAAGCAGGGGTTGCACAGCAATCCTGCGGGGAGTGGACATCGAAGAAGCATCAAGCCCGGCATGGCTGCACAGACCGCCGCCGGGAACATGCCAGACCACGATGAGGAGGATGATGTAGTGACGAAGATGGGGGTGTTCTACGACAAATTCACAAACTTCTCTGTCGTCACGAAATATCTGGTCTACGTCGTTCCGGTCGGTATAATACTTGCAATCCCGATCGTTGTTTGCCATCTTGTTAAAAAGCAGTCTAATATCGGCGGCGTGCCTACTCAATGGTTCTTCAGCTGGCTCCTGGTCGCCTGGTGCGGCCTCTGGATATCCAAAGCCTTCGCTCATTATCTTCCCTTCGTTTTCCAGGCACTGGTTGGGGTTGTCAGCCCTGGTGTGCGAAAGTATTCGCAGGTTATCAAAGCTCTTGAAATCCCCATATCACTTGTCGGCTGGGCTTTAATCTCGTTGGCCACTTTCAGGCCCATTACTGCAGACTTGCCCGGTGACCCTTCACAGACCCCTGATCCAAATCGGCCTGGTCTTTCATTGAACGCGCCGCACTGGGTCAGCATCGTCGAGCGCATCCTTGCCTCTGCGCTTATTGGCACACTTATTCTTCTCATCGAACGGGTGTTTATCCAGTCTCTATCTATCGGCTACCATCGAAAACAGTTCAACTTCCGGATCAAGGACTCGAAGCACAGTATCTTTTTGCTTAGTCTGCTCTACGATGCCAGCCGAGCAATGTTTCCAGCGTTTTGTGAAGAGTTCGCTGAGGAGGATGCAGTCATCAGCGACAGCATAGTCGTCGACACCAGGAAGCATGACAAATCTGGAGCAGCCACACCCATGCGCTTTGTTCGGGGAATGGCTCGCGTTGGTGACAAGATTGGCGACAAAGTTACGGGCGCCTTTGGCCACGTCGCCCACGAAGTGACAGGCAAGGACTTGTTTAACCCGGATAGCGCGCACGGTATCGTGGTGCAAGCGCTCGAAAAGAACAAGTCTGCCGAAGCCCTTGCGCGACGCATCTGGCTCTCCTTTGTAGTCGAAGGTAACGACGCTCTCTACATGGACGACGTGGTCGAAGTCCTCGGCGCCGGCCGCCAGCCCGAGGCGGAAGCCTGCTTCAGCGCCCTCGACCGCGACGCTAACGGCGACGTATCTCTCGACGAAATGATCCTCACCGTCACCGAGTTCGGGCGCGAGCGCCACGCCATCTCCAGCTCCCTGCAGGACGTCGACCAAGCCATCAAGGTCCTCGACCGCCTCCTCATGGGCGTCGTCTTCATCGCCGTCGTGCTGGTCCTCGTCTCCTTCCTCGTCACTACCTTCTACACCACGCTCGCCACCACCGGCACAGCCCTTCTCTCGCTCTCCTTCGTCTTCGCCACCACCTGCCAGGAGTTCCTCGGCTCCTGCATCTTCCTCTTCGTCAAGCACCCCTACGACATCGGCGATCGCGTTCACGTCTCCGACGAAGCCCTCATCGTCGAGCACATCTCCCTCCTCTTCTCCGTCTTCCGCAAGGTCCAGTCCAACCAGCTCGTTCAGGTGCCCCACATTATCCTGAACTCCCTCTGGATCAACAACGTCACCCGCTCCATCGCCATGCGCGAACAACTCACCATCTCCATCGACTTCGCCACCACCTTCGAAGACATCCAGCTCCTCCGCTCTGAGATGACGAAGTTCGTCCTCGACCCCGCCAACTCCCGCGACTTCTTCCCAGACCTTGACATTCAAGTCCTCAGTATCGGCGACATGGACAAGATGCAGCTGAAAGTGGATATCATGCACAAGTCCAACTGGTCCAACGAGGCCGTCCGCGCTGCTAGGCGCAGCAAGTTCATGTGCGCGCTCGTCCTGGCTCTCCGCCGGATCCCGATCAATGGCCCTGGCGGCGGCGGCGCAAGCCTCGGCGACAAGGCGAACCCGAGCTACTCCGTCGCGATCCCGCCGCAGCTGGCCGACCAGAACAAAGCGGACGCCGCGGCCGCGAAGGAGGGCGCACGCATGGTGCCGACGCGGAAGGACGGCGGGTCCAGCGATAAGCGGACCACGGCGCCGAGCGAGATGCATGCGGTGAAGAGCCTGAACGAGCGGAACGCCGCGGTGGATAAGTCGCGGGATCATAGCGACGATTTGAAGGATCGGCAGAAGGTCGAGGGACCGGAGTTGGAGGAGGTGAGGGGGTTGTTGCGGAAGGAGACGCTGAAGGGGCGGCGGAAGAGCAGTAATAATCCCAGGCGGAGTTTGTATAGCAGTCCCAGTGTGAAGAGCACGAAGAGTCTTGGGGCGCGGCGGAGGGAGGAACAGGAGGGGATTCCGCCGACGCCGACGGTGCATGTGGAGGCACCGCCGAGAGCGGCGAGTCGTGGTGATCGGAGGAGGGAGGAGGAGGAGGAGCCGGAGGCGCTGCCGAGGTTGCCCGCCGGGGCGTATGGAGGGTTGCCTGGGCAGCCGAGTCCGAGGACGGGGCTGTAGTCGTGGTGGTTGGGGTGGATGGTGGGTTGACTGGATGATTGGGGTGGATGATGGGCTGATTGGGTGGTGGGGAGGGAAAGGTGATTATGAGGATTGAGGGCTTGGTGAGCAAGCAGATGAAGACGACGTTAGGAGGGAAGAACGTACACTAATGAGACACGGATGATGTTCTGGCAGCACAAAAGCATAGATATGAGTGGTATAGTCGATCGTTTATATAGGCATTACGCCCTTTTTGGGAGGTTGGAAAAGAGCAGGCGGGCGTTGTTACGCTCGCTGGCATGGTGTGATTGTATAGAATTGAATGTGAGATCATTCACTACTACTACTTTTTCTGGTCTCTAGATGCCGCTGCTGTGAGAAAGAACGATCGATATACGTAGTGTTATGTTCTAGAACGCTGGGCTATGAGATGATCAGGTATGGTGGATGTCGAGCGTATACATAAGAGCAATTCAGTATCTGGAACTGTCGCAGAGATGGCAGAGAGGCGGCGTAGCTGGCATTCCCCGAGATTGCAGTATTATTCAGCCTCCATAAACGCTCTGCTGACAGTAACGACAATGTCGGCACGCTTTTCTGACATGCAGAATTGCTGGACGTCGAGCGTGTTCATGAGATCAATTTGGTATCACGTACTGTCGTAGCGATGCCAAAGATCCGGCGTAGCTGTATCCCCTCGGACGTGAAAGATTCCTCAACCTACACGAACGCTCTGCTGACTGTAATGACAATATCGGCATGCTGTCCTGACACGCACGACTGCTGGAGGTCGAGCGTGCACGTAAGAGCCATTTGGTATCTAAGACTGTCGTAACGATGCCAAAGATCCGGCGTAGCTGTATCCCCTTGGACGTGAAAGATTCCTCAACCCACACACATGCTCAGCTGACAGCAATGACAATATCGGCAAGTTAGGTTGACAAGCATGGTAAGCTGAGCGTCTCGGTGCCCTCGAGCAGCCGCACACACACCTTTCGATGCCTGTGTATCGCATTTCGTCCCGGGCCAGTGAACGGCATCCATATTCGCGCTTTGCTGAGCCGATTCCAGTCATCGTGGGGGCTGTCCTGCCAGTGTCTTCGGCGCATAACCATCGACGGCCTAACGTATCCCACAATAATTCGTCCGTGGCCGAGTCTCCTTGAAAGGCCGCGATCAACCTTTTGTACTGTCCTTGCGTAGACGTGGACCGCGCGACGGCGTACCTGACCAGCCTTTGTTACCATAACGTGGTGTTTCATGGAGGTGCCATTTGAGTGTTATAAGAGGGCGTGGCTTCTGCTACTGTTTGCGTGTTCTTCAGACAACTCTCCACCCAGCATCGCCCACAGCAACGCTCCATCACCACCAAAGCAACGTACCTCAATCACCACACAAGTCCAACCCACAACCACCATGTCCGAGCCCGACCACCCCGAGCTCCCACGCTTCTTCGCCGCAATCAAAGAGGCCCTCCAAATCTCAGACACCGCCTGGAACCCCACAACACTCGAGCAAGCGAAAGTCAAGGTACTCGCGGCCCCCGCAAGCCACTGGTTCCACGTCTCCGGCCGTGACGACGAGCACCTCACGGTCGCGCTGCTCATGCCCAAAGATACGGAGCTCGATCCGAAGAAAGAGGACTGGGCGAAGTACCTGATCAGCCAGAAGAACTTGAATCGCAAGCTGGGAACTGAGATCAGTGATGCGCCGACGCTGGAACTGTCGCGGTATTGCTTGGCCTGATGAGCGGTACTACTGTCAAGCGGACGCGAGGACTGATACTGATATGTCGCAGGGGCCAGCACCTAGGCGAGGAATACTCTCTCAGACTTTTTGCTCCAATCGCCGGTGAGCCCACGCAACTTGATTGGGAGACGGGGATCTCGATTGCTTCGGGTCAACATTAGAGAAGGAGGCGCGGGCAGTCTGACAACGCTCATGATGTATCGTTCCTTTTCTGCTGCACTCGAAGGCTTTCATGAGCTTCTCATTGTTTAGCCAGATAATGTTTAATCTACTGTCGGTGTTGGCTCTTGTCAGGTGTTTGTAGCGCTCTTGTTATACGTTTGCAGGCGCGTACGCCCCCGCTCTGTTTGCGAATCACTTAGTATCGTGGAGCGTTCGTGACAACAATGTAAGAAGAATTGAGGAGCATGGGCGTCAATTCGAGCAGATTGCGCTTCTGACACCGAGACTCTGGGCGCTTTACTAGGCCACAAGATACCACAGAAGCTGAAGTGTGGACGCTGTGAACTTACCTTTGATGCTTGCTTACTCTTCGGACTTTCCTGCACATTCAAAATCTTCATCACAACGATACTATCACCGCAAGCTCGCGACGCAGACATCAGAATGACGCAAACGGAACTGGCACGCTTCGTGAGCTACTGCCAACATCTGCACGAAGAAGGACCTGAGAACAACGCCGATGCTTGGCCGGCCGATCGCGAGTTTGTCAAGGAGAAAGTGACATCGTCGTCGGACCGCTGTTTCTCGACGACCATCAATAAAGACAAACACGAAATGGTGTTCGCAATATTTGGGCTACCGCCGGGCGCGGACGACCTCCTGGTAGCGAGACTATGTGCCAAAATAAACAAGTTGAATGCCGAACGAGAGAAGTATGAGCAGCGGACTGAGGTCCCTTGCCGATACGTGGCGGTCGAGTGAGTAGCAGCTGCGTTAGATGCTGGTGGGCTAACATGCGATACTAACATATGTGGAGGTACTTGCCTGAGACGGAGGAGTACGAGGTGAGGTTCTTCGACCAGGAATATGACGACGACACTGCCCAAGACTGGAAAGAGATCATCTCGCTGGGTGAGTGAGAGACCGCGGGACATATTGTCCCTGTCAAGTCAGAATACCGGGCGTTGTTGAGAGGCATTCAGTATCAGCATAAAGTCAGAGCCTTCGCCAGGAGCAAGTTATGTCTTTATCTTCACAAAGTACTTACTGCGCTAGCTTCTTGCTGTATGTGCGGCTTCCTCGAGAATAGCACTATTTCGGTATGCGCGCTCAACATCTTGGCACTGCTCGGGTATGAGTATTCTCTCACTGGGTAACGTACCAGCTCAAGTCATTCTCGTCGTCCAGCTCAAAGCTCGTGAAGCCGTTACCAAGCATGGCTCCCCATCGGTTGCGTGCGTCTCGGTACCGAATGTCGAAGTCCTCTGGTCGAACGCGCTCGACAAGCTTGTGGAATAAAAGCACGCTTCCTGCGAATGTTGCCTGTCTGTAGCGTCAGCACTCACCATGATGTAGATCAAATATTGTTGGATGTCGTCCGCTGACGCCCTGCCGGCGTATAGCAAAATTTGCAATGCAGGCATCCATAAAAGGCGGCTGAAGTGCTGTTGACTTACCGTAACACGTCCATCCACTCTATTGCCTTTGTACCAACTCCTACAACCACCAGTCCACGTCAAGGTCTTGTGTATCTGATCACTGTATCTCACAAACTCATCCACCACGTCCTGTTTTGGCGCCACACTCGCAATGTCTTCGGTGGCCATCTTAGCGAACCACTGCACCATCCAGTCCGCGGCCCACGACATTGAATACAGCAGTGAACCATGACCGACGGTGGCATTTGGGCCGGTGAAAATGAAGTAGTTGGGCATCTCCGGGCACGCAACACTGATGTAGCTCTCGGGCTCTTTTGACCACTTCTGCGCGAGGGAGACACCGTTTCGACCCACGACAAAGAAGTTTGGGACTTGACTCACGTCGAAGCCAGTGGCACAGATGACGACGTCCACATCGTGATGTTCGCCGTCTTCAGTGTTCACGCCCGTCGCATCAATGTGTGTGATAGCTGAATTGGTGAGATGAACATTGGATTGCGTGAAAGACTCAAGATAGCCTTGACCGGGCGTAATGCGGCGGCAGCCGAGCTCCCATTTAGGTATGAGCTTGTCACAGAGCTCAGGGTCATTGTTGAGCTTGTCGGCCATTTGCTTACGGGCGAAGTCGGTCGACTCAAGATTCTCAGTGGACCCTTTGACAAACATGCGGAAAAGCTTGTTGATCCGCCCTTGTATGAGTTTACGATAGTCCTTCATCTCGTCCGGGTTGGCGCGGAAGCTGGCTTTGTCCTCTTCCGTGTACTCAGGGTTGAAGCTGGGATCATCCTTACCCAGTAATTTTGCGGGTGTCATGCGCGAGACGACCCAGGTGGGACCACGTTGGAAGCAAGTAACTTGGGTACCGGACAGTTTGGCCATTTCTGGCAGAATCTGTATGCCTGAGGAGCCGTTCCCGATCAATGCTATGCGTTTATGGGTGTAGTCGTAGTCGTGCTTCCATCCTGCAGAGTGGACTAGCTGACCTCTGAAGTCATGCAATCCAGATATGTTCGGCCACTTCCACTGGGACAGGAAGCCACGAGCTGATACCAGTACGTCTGCGTATTCCACCCTCTCGGCTTCCCCTCGACGCTGGACCGTCAGCTGCCATTGAGACCTGTCTTCCTGCCAATGCGCACTCTTCACCATGGTGTTGAATCGAATATCTCGATCCAGGTTCCATTTCTTGACGGTCTTTTGGAAGTAGTCGAGTATCTCCTCGCCTCGACTGTAGAAGTGGCTCCACTCTGGATTTGGATCGAAAGGAAAGGCCTATCGATGTGGTCAGCGCTCCTGTTTCTGACATTGTGTGATTCATTGCCCATACATATATGGCTGACGGGACGTCGCACATGACACCTGGGTAGGTGTTTGCGACCCACGTCCCCCCAACACAGTCCTTGCCCTCGTAGATGACGTGTTCAATGCATCTGTCCATCTCTTCGGCATGCTGATACTGTATCTTGTGTGCAAGCGTCATGCCAGCGTAGCCCGCCCCCACCGTGACGACGCGGAGCTTTCTCTTTGGCGTGAAGGCAGGCACATTGCTCAGCGGGATGGTACATTTTGCCATGTGGTCCGCCTCATTGTATGCTTCTGCCGGCGGTATGCCATTGGCATCTCCGTTGACGAGGGGAGGAGCGCCATTGCTTTGAGCTTGCTCATGATAGTACGACGTTGGCTGTGTCAAATCGTCCGTCTGCTCATGGTGGACGCTGGTGCCATTGACGCTGGGCATGATGCTCTGGAGCGATGTGTGGTTCAGAGAACGAGGTCATGCTGCTGGCCGCGCTGGAGACTTGGAGATCGACCACGCAAACGGACATACGATTGCCGAGCTCCAGGGTAGATGTAGCAAGGTAGCTCGTCCAGAGATAGCACTCATTGGAAGCTAGCGTGATCTGGAGAGGGTGAGGAGTGGTGACAGAAAAGGATGGTGGGGATCGGCGTGGGGTGGACGGCGCGTTCCTGTCATCTCATCTCTTTTCATCCATCTCCATTGAGGTCTCACTCATCCAGGCTCGGACGCCAGTCGTTTCTGAGACATCTGCACCTCTGGCGAGACACCAGCCGAGCAGCGGAAAAGCTTGACGTGCGAGAATTGAAACCGCAGCGCCGGCCAAGAGCAGATCTCCTGCTGCAGGTGCGATCTTTGTCTGAGTCGAGACCCTCAACAACTCTGCTCCAATTTTTTGTACCTCTCGATTCCTTTAGATTGCTCCGCTTTGCTACTCCTCTGTTTGCTTCACTGTAGGTTCGTAAGGTCACAAACGCTCCCTGCAGCTGTCCAACATAAGGTCTCTGAGTAATCATGGCGACCGCTACCGCTTCTAACCACCAGCGGAGTCCTTCCATGGGAGCTCCAATCACTGACATTGCAGCCATTGGTCCTGGCTTCAGTAGGCCGAAGCACAAGAGAACCGCCACCGGATACGGTCCGCAAGAAATCAAGAACATCGAGTCAGTCATCCCTCAGCAGCAGCGCGCTGCATGGAAGAAGCATTCCGCTCGTGGCTTCCTGACCAAAGAAGAGTTCGAAGATGAGGCCGTTCGTCACATCGAGACCACTCTTGCTCGCTCGTTGTACAACTGTGATGAATACGCAGCCTATGCTGGTACCGCACTTGCTTTCCGCGATCGCTTGGTCATCGACTGGAATCGCACGCAGCAGCAGCAGTCCATGGCCGACCAGAAGCGTGTCTATTATCTGAGTCTCGAGTTCCTCATGGGCCGCGCGATGGATAATGCAATGCTCAACGTTGGATTGAAAGATGTGGCCAAGGAAGGCCTTGCAGATCTTGGTTTCCGTCTTGAAGACCTTATCGGACAGGAGCGTGATGCAGCACTGGGCAATGGTGGTCTCGGACGACTGGCAGCCTGCTTCATCGATAGCATGGCCTCTATGAATTTCCCCGCCTGGGGCTATGGCTTGAGGTACAGGTATGGTATTTTCCGTCAAGAGATTGTCAACGGCTACCAGGTCGAAGTGCCCGACTATTGGGTCGACTTCAATCCATGTATGTTCAAGCAATTTGTGGCCACTGCCCTTAAAGGGCGTGAATACTAATTTGTATCCAGGGGAGTTCCCCAGACATGATGTCACTGTCGACATTCACTTCTATGGGAATGTGAATAAGAGTCAAGACAAGACAAGTGGTAAGTCAGTCTCCGTATGGGAGCCTGGTGAGACAGTTACTGCAGTGGCATACGATTGCCCCGTCCCTGGCTATGGCACAACTACCACAAACAACCTCCGCTTGTGGTCCAGCAAAGCTTCAACTGGTGAATTTGACTTCCAGAAGTTCAATGCCGGGGACTACGAAGGCTCCGTTGGAGACCAACAGAGGGCTGAGACCATTTCCAACGTGCTCTATCCCAACGAGAATTTTGAGCGCGGTAAGGAACTCCGACTGAGACAGCAATACTTTTGGTGCGCTGCGTCGCTTTATGACATTGTGCGCCGCTTCAAGAAGACCGGTCGATCTTGGTCAGCCTTCCCAGACCAGGTTGCCATTCAACTCAATGACACACACCCCACGCTTGCCATCCCTGAGATGATGCGGGTCTTGATTGATCAAGAGGGCCTGGAGTGGCATGATGCCTGGTCGATTGTGACTAAGACATTTGCTTACACCAACCACACGGTCATGTCAGAGGCTCTTGAGAGGTGGTCAGTTCCTCTCGTGCAGAACTTACTGCCACGGCACCTTCAGATCATCTACGAAATCAACATGAATTTTCTGCAAGACATCGAGAAGCGCTTTCCAGGTGACCGTGACCTCATGACAAGAGTATCCATCATTGAGGAGAGCCAGCCGAAGATGGTGCGCATGGGCTACCTTGCCATTATCGGCTCGCACAAAGTTAACGGCGTCGCTGAGCTGCATTCTGAGCTCCTTCGCACCACTCTTTTCAAAGATTTTGTCAAGATCTACGGCGCTGATAAGTTCACGAACGTGACCAACGGCGTCACGCCCCGTCGCTGGCTACACCAAGCCAACCCACGCCTCTCTGAGCTTATTGCATCCAAGCTTGGCGGCTACGATTTTCTCAAGGACTTCACCAAAGTGGCGGAGTTGGAGAACTTCCTGGATGACAAGGCTTTCCGCTCCGAGTGGGCTGAGATCAAACATGCCAACAAAGTCCGTCTTGCACAATACGTTAAAGAGACTACAGGCGTCACTCTGAACCCTAACGCCTTGTTCGATATACAAGTCAAGCGTATGCACGAGTACAAGAGACAGCAAATGAACATTTTCGGCGCCATACACCGCTATCTATCCGTCAAAAAGATGTCCCCTGAAGAGCGCAAGAAGCTAGGTCCGCATGTCACCATCATCGGCGGCAAAGCTGCGCCAGGCTACTACATGGCCAAGTCCGTGATCCATCTCATCAACAAGGTCGGCGATATCGTCAACAACGACCCCGAGATCGGCGACGCGATGAAGGTCGTTTTTATTGAGGACTACAACGTCAGCAAGTGTGAGATGATCGTCCCTGCATCTGACATATCCGAGCACATCTCCACGGCCGGCACTGAAGGCAGCGGCACAAGCTGCATGAAGTTCGTCATGAACGGCGGCCTGCTCATTGGCACCTGCGACGGCGCGAACATCGAGATCACGCGTGAAATCGGCGAGGATCAGATCTACCTCTTCGGCAACCTCGCGGAAAAGGTGGAGGACCTTCGCCATGCGCACCTGTACTCATCGTCTCCGCCTACGCTTGACTCGGATCTCGCTGAGGTCTTTGCGGCGATTCGAAAGGGCACGTTTGCGGATCCGGGCCAGTACAATGCCCTTCTTGATAGCATCGAACACCATGGTGACTACTACCTCGTGAGCGACGACTTCCACAGCTACATCGAGACGCAGCGTATGATCGAGAAGGAGTTCTTCGGCGATCGCGAGGCCTGGTTGGACAAGTGTATCTTGGCCACAAGCCGGATGGGGTTCTTCAGCAGTGATCGGTGCATCACTGAGTACGCAGAGGGGATTTGGAATGTGGAGCCTGTTGTCGTGAAGGAGCAGAAGAATGGGGCTGATGGTGCATAATTTGGCATACTTCACAATTGATCAGTAGAGGCAAAGCCGTGCCGAAGATAGGCGAACAGAGGTAATGAGGCACGTTCCCATACTCTAATGTTAAATCCATCCCAGACAGATTAATGCCCTTCTAGTTCGACCCAACCCTCTCCACATGCCCCACGCCCTCCTTCTCCTTCTCCATTCCTCCGTCCACAGATCGAAACATCCGCTTCTCACCCCCCTCCTCCACACCCACACTCCCTCGCCTCACCTGCACCCGTTTCCGCACATTCCCCAGCCGCTCGCGCTCCAGACTTCTCATCACGTCCTCGCTTCTACCCAGGCTCTTCATGGCGCCCTCACTCTTGCCGCTCTCATCCCCGCTGTTGGTATCCGTGGTAAAGAGATAGTCCATCTCCTCGAGAGTCAGGTTCGCCGTCTCCGGATACACGAAGAAAACGAGCGGGATGAAGGCCAGGTTCAGGCACATGAAGATGAGGTAGGCTTTCCATTGGAGCTGGGTTATGATCGTGGGCGTGATCATGACGACAAAGAACTGGTGGTGTTAGCTTGAGGTCTCTGGGTTCCGTACATGCCCGTATGTGATTGTGTATCAGCGCGATGTCCTCTGACAGCGTGGTCGCCGGATCGCCCATTGTTCGAAGCGGCTAATCTCAGCAGCGCTAGCGGATGCGCCGACGGAGCTGTCGTGGTAGGCGATGGACAGACAAGGGCAACGCCGTACGTTCGTTCTCTTCGTATTCCTGGAGAAGAAGGGAAGAGAAAGGGCACTCACATTCCACAACCAATTCGCACTAATCCCCACCGCCACGCCCTTCGCCCTCGCATGCAACGGCAGAATCTCCGGCACATACACCCACGGTATACAATTCGCGGTCGCGCCAAAAATCAGCATATAAGTGAAGAAGAAGGCCACGGCGGCGGTGGCGTAGCTCTTCCCCGGCACCGCGAGCAGGGCCGCGATCATCATCATGGAGATGGCGAGGCCGAGGGAGCCCCACATCATGGGCTGGCGGCGGCCGATTTTGTCGAGGAAGAGCGCGGGCACCAGGGAGCCGATGGGGAACATGATTTGGATTACGCCGCCGAGGAGGAGGGAGAGGTTGCGGGTGAGTTGCACGTTGATTTGGAGGACGGAGGTCACGTAGTAGACTACGAGGTTGATGCCGCCCTGGGATTTGTTAGTTAAGGGGATTGTGGGGTTGTGAGGGCTAGGTAGTCGCACCATTTGGTTCATGAATTGCATGCCTGGGTTGGTTGGTTAGTGACATGATTGTGTTTTGAGGTGAAGAGGATTGTTGAGAGCTTTCTTGTTGACTTATGACAGCTTGATCTAGGGCAGCACTGGAAAGCCGGAACACGGTCTGATCAAGTGTCGACGGCACAAAGACCTCATAGCAACTGCTGCTGCTGCTCCGCCTTGCCCCTATCTGGCGTCGGCACCAACATAGCGGCTGCTCCTGCATCGCGCCGTCACTGAGTAAAGGAACGACTCACCATATGCCAGGAATACCCGCTTCCCTGTCTGCACCTCGTCGCGCTTAAAGATCTCACTCCACCGGTATTCTCCGGTTTCTCTCTCTGTCTCCAGCGCCTCCAAGATGTCCTCTTGCTCAATCCGGATCTTCTCAGTTTCCGGGTCCCCGTCGTAGACATCACACAGCACCTGCAGCGCCTCCTCATTCCTACCGTGCGCATACAGATACCGCGGACTCTCCGGCAGCCCAAACACAAGCACGATGACCACAAGCGCGAACACGACCTGACACGCAATGGGCACGCGCCAGGCCTTCGAGCCGTCTGTGAAGGACATGCCATAATCGAACCAGTAGGAAATGACAATCCCAACGCCGACAAACAGCGGTTCAGCCGAGACGATACGGCCGCGCTTAGACGCTTCACAAAGCTCAGACTGGTACATCGGAACAGTGGACGTCTCGATGCCAGTGCCCATGCCAGTGATGAAGCGCGCGACCATGAGTTGGGGCACGCCGTAGGAAGTACATTGCAGGATCGCGCCGACGATGACGAATGCCATGGCGAACCACATGGCGCGGCGGCGGCCGGTGATCTCGGCGGTGAAGAAGTTGACAATGCAGCCGGTGAAGCAGCCGAGGTTGTAGATGGAGACGATGATGCCTTCGAGGGCGGAGGAGGGGTGGTTGACGACGTTGAGGAAGTCGGGGTTGCCGACGATGCCGGAGAAGACGCCTTGGTCGTAGCCTGGGTGTTGTGAGTATCGTAGTGCGATGATCGTGGTGGTCGTGATCCCTAGTTACATAGTTCTCACCAGGGGAGTGGAATGTTATTACTGCAGTGACTGAGTGCTTACCGAAGAGAATGAACGCCATCTGACATGCTACGATAATGGCCAATTGCAGCTTGAAGCCGCGGCCAAACATATTGATCTTCATCTTGAGCACACTTTCTAATACCTTTCTCTATACACGAGCTCCCAGCAAACCTACAACGACAGCGTAGCAAATCTATGAAGCAGAGAGAAGAATGATAAACGGCACACTGCAGATACCCGCCTACTTGTACCTCATTCCGTACTCTGGGCGCCCTCACGGCAAACCTTACCCAATTCATTGGCGTCTTGTCAGAGTACAGACGACGATTGGTGACTGGCGCGGTCGTTTGGGACTGCCGTTGGGCGGACGCACGTGTGGAGAAGGTTTGGGGAGTTCGGACTAGTGACTGCCGTGCGGGGATGGCGTGTGGGAGGGGGAGGGACGTGACTGGCGAGATGACGGAGCTGCGCGTGCCTTGATATCCGTTGCATGTCTTGATCGATCTCGTTTATCCGTTTCATTCATTTCTCACAATGCGTATCCAGGCAGTGAGATAGAAGACGTTGAATGTGCTTTGGAAGGCACAGTTCTCAAGCCCCTAATCTACGGTATCCACTAGCGCGTTTTGGTCAAGAAGTGTATGTTCGTAACCGCCAACGTTCTACAGAAGCGCTTACCTCACTGGCATCCGCACCACCTCGGATTTTGACGAAAAATCGATTGCGACTTTCTGCAGATTGACAGCGTGGACGCACGGAAATCTATGGTCATTTCGTCGATTTCAATGTTGAAAGACGGCGCTTGTACAAGATGGAGCTAGCTCCACAAGCTAGCTGCTAGCTTACCAAGAGAACAATCATGAGTTCGAGGTCTCGCTGTCCAACAACGCGATCCGCATAGTTCTTGTGCATTGGTATGCGCACCAACCCAAATTTTGACCAAAAATCCGAATATGCAATTCGTTTGCGGTCACTGAGCGCAGTTTGTTGATTTCAATTGGCTTGTCTAGCCTGATGTGGGATAGCTCGCCGACTAAATCTTGGCGTCCCCAAGGCAGAATGCGTGCTATTCAAAAGGAACTCCACAATTGCATTTTGAATAGCAAAGCTCTCTGTATATACCACTGTCAAATACCCGAGCGGCAGCTAATAAAATCTCCTTCGCGGGAGACAATGTTATCACATCTTGAAACACTACCAAGGGAGCTGACGGATGTCGTGCTTTCGCATATTGATACATTTGGCGGCCGCGAAATAACTCTTGTCCGGCTATCCAGAGCGTCAGTGCTGTCCACCGCTCCCGCGAGACATTCTGTACTAAGACATCCGTTGTAGTTCGAAGGCATGCAACGCTTTTGCGCGCCGAGCGTTGTATCGCTCACTCGTGTTCGATGGGAAGATCCATAGCTGGAGAAGACTAGTCGGTTTCGCGCGTGCAGCGCTGACGAACACCGACATGGCATCTCATGTGAGCCACTTGTCTGTGGAGTATCTCCACGAAATTGTTGGCAAGGATTTCAAGGCCTGGTATAAAAGGTTCGACGCGGAAGAAGCGGAGAGTCTTCAAGCGCACTTTTTCGGATCGGACGACGCTTGTAGCGCTGCACACCACGCATCGCGGGCCACGCGCTTTTCTTTGCACTCGATGCTGCGTAAGTTGCCCAACCTGCAGTCTGTGTTCTTGGGTATCATGGATGAGTATCCCCCCAGTGCGCAAATACTTCAGACGATCAACGATCGCAACGTTTCCGAGTCATTGAGCAAGATTACAGATATCTCGCTCTACAATGAGGAAATGATTGCCATTAAAGCCTTTTACATGGAGTGGCGGGTCGATTTGGATGTGGGCATGGACCTCTTGCAGATACCAGGCGTCAAACGAGTGGAGTTACTTGGATTGGAGACAGATTGGTCGGCTCAAGAGAACGATGATGCTCTTAGCCAAACCAAGGAGAACCATGATCTGGAGCATCTCGGTCTCGCTTTCGAAGATCATGAACAGCGGTACGTACGACTACCCTCCCACCCTATAGACAACGATCAGGTCGCAGTGGCTCATGAAAATCAAATCTGGTTCGGATGGGGATGTTGTACTTGATACCCGTGCCAATACTGACGCCAATAGACTTGACAACCTCCACATCCCAATTCGCTGTTGCAAGGCTCTCACATCTCTACGCGTCTATTGCACCCCAAGCCATCGATTCGAAACACAGCCTCCGAATATCGGCGACGCGATCAACCACCTGAAGCCAAAACTTCGGAGGCTCGTGTTGAGCCTTCCCCTCATCCACGATCCGAAAGCGAGGTTCTCTCTGCAGGACTTCACCGCGCTGCAAGAACTCGCAGTCAACTGTGACGCCTTGTGCGACCTGTCCGCGCCTGAATTCGCACAGGACCTGGCGAAATCGGTGCCGCCACAACTGAAAGCTGTTCACTTTTTCATACTCCTGCATGGCACTCCCCAAAAGCTGGTTGACTTTGTGGAAAATGTGGGACGCACGCATCCCGATATGCGACGGCTATCGATGTCTGCGTCGTGGGTGGAGGGAGGCCTGGATGTGTGGACGCAGGAGCTCGCACAGGCGTGTGAGACGGCTCGTCTTGCGTTCAGTGTCTACGGCGCGGATGGGCTGGATAAAGATGGACCCGACGCTTGGACGGCACTGCCTGAGGGTATAGCGCGGGCGGCTAAAGCTATTCAGGAGACGCGATATCGGAGGATCAGGGAGATGGAGCGTCCCATTGATGAAGAGCAACAGTACTACACTGACGAGGAGGAGGAGGCTGAAATTTAGGTCGAAGCCGCCGTGAGATTTTGACGTGGCCAGCCTCCGAGCACAAGCGATATCTTATTGAGTATGACATATGGATAGTCTCTCACAAGTGTGAGTTTTTAGCCAGTTACGCCCATTGCCAACACCCACTTGCTCACAACGAGATGCAGCAATGACTGCCACGCAAAATGTGACACAAAGGTGTGTCTTAAGCTCGGTGTGGTCGCTTACGTGGCTCTCTAACCTTGGACGGGACCAGAACGCAAAAGCTTGTATATATAGCCAGATACACTCCTTCGACGAAAGCTCTACAATATGAAACACAAGCGATGCCTAGTACACTAAGCTAGTTCTCGAGAAGCCGATGGCTCAGTCACGGCACGACTATCGTAATTAAATTTAACCCCTTCAGCAGACTCTAAGCCTCTGCAGCCCACACCAGAAATGTGCCGAGTCCAACACCTTACTACTCAACTCGTTCCATCTTCTGCCACTTCTCTTCCCAAGTTCACACCCCAACTTAACTCTCTACGACGCCGCACTCTCCCTCGTCTCTTTTTATCTGGATATCACCCACAATGACCCTCAAGCCCAGCAATTTTCCAAACGCCGGTCAAGGTCACACCAACTCCCCACCCTCACCACCCCAGGCGCAGTCCCCACGGAAGCCAGAACACTGAGCATTTATGCACCGGTCTGCCCCGGCAAAACCTGGGATCTCGTTGACTCACTTGTATGCTGCTGGCGCGTCTTCTCATAGTCATGGTACCGGATCGTTGGGAGGGAGAGGGAGCCATTCCGTGAGGCAAGACAACAAGGAGTGTGGAGGCAAGAGCAAGATCGACATTTTGGTCGCGAGAGCGAACGAGATAACCGCTGAACCAACACATCCATCCAACCAGCAGCATACCAACCCACCTCACCAACCCACACAAAACCCACATCCGCACCTAACAAACCCCATCACCCTCCCCCGCGCCCCCCTCCCGCCCCTCCGTCACCCCCCACAAAACCTCATACCCCCCATACACACTCAACCTTCCCTCCTCCACATAATGCGTTCCTGTACCCATCGCAACACTCACCTTCAAACCCGGCAGCCTCCCCAGCTGCACCTCCCGCCCCTTTTGCGTAACCTTCCAACTCAAGTGCTGCCGTAGACACCGCACCACCTCTTCCTTATCCAGACTCCGCAGCTCCATCCCGTAGTCGTGCCTCCCTGTGAGAGAAGCGAGCAGCGCATTCGTCAATACCACCTGCCCCGTCGATTTGGCGTGCTCAGCTTGTTGCCGATGGCAGTTCCCGCACCCTTCCTCGGCGGATCGACCCAGACTGGCGGCCGGCGCGGAGAAGTTGTACACGGAGCCTATTTCATGCCCGTTGAGCGAAAAGTGGACGCGGAAGGGGTTGCCGTTTAGTGCGAACTTTTCGTAGAGGACGTTGATGACGAGGTCGGGGGTTGTGGCTTCAGTGGGGTTGGCTTCGGTGGGTTGGGGGTTGTGGGCATGGATGGGTTGGCGTGGTGGGTTCGGGGCGGTGGAGGGGTCGGAGGGCCCTTGAAGCGGCTTCTGATCGTTTGCGCCGATGGTTGAGGCGACGGCCGCAGCGGGCTGAGCGGCTGCGGCTTTGAGTTGGATTGTCAAGCTTGGTGATGAGGGTTGCAGCGCCATTTTGCCTGTGCTGCCGTAGAGCCTGTCGATTTGGGCTTTGATGTCGTTTTGGTAGGCTGTCTGGTTGAATTGGCCGTTGAGCTGGTATTTGCGGAGCCATGGTTGGAGCTCAGTGTATGAGTAGCCGAGCTTGATGTGGTCACGTTGGTCGTCTGAGTTCCAGTACGTGCCTTTGGTGTCACGATGGAAAGGCGTAAGCGCGGTCTGCGGCGTATCGAGCATGCCGACTTCGTTGGACCAGGTGCCGGTGTCCTCGCGCTGCGCGTTGAAGTTGGAGTCGGGGCTGAACCACTTATCGGGGTAGAGAGCCTGCCAGATGGCGTAGAGGCGGTCGACATTGCAGTGGTGAAGCCAGAAGATTGGATCCAAAGCCGCGACGGGCACGATAGACATGTGGCCGAGCCCGCCTGTGTCGCCATGAATGTTGTTGTGTATGCCTTCGAGAGAAAGGTAGTGAGGGATGTTTTGGCCTGGAGGGAAGGGGCGGGGGTTGTAGCGGGTAGATGCGAAGGCGTCGTAGCTAGCGAAGTATGACTCCGTGAAGAGGCGAAAGACGGCCTCGGGGAGGACGCCGAAGCCAGTTTCGGACTCGAGAGCCTGGACGATGGCTTCGGTGTTTTGCACACCACCTCAGCTATAGACGACATCAGCAGTGTGCACCGGGAGTTTGTGCGGAGGCAATGAATACTTACACCCAGTCTGCTTGGTATCGCGGGTCCGAAGGATCGTCAGTGGGCGACTGCTTGGAGGTGGCAATGCAGTCTTGGAACTGGCATGGGGTCAGCGTAGGACTCGTTACTTGGATACGTAGCAAGCAGCACTTACTGGCTCTTCATTGACCTCCGTGATACCGAACTGGCCCATAGTTGCAATTTGCCCATTCACAGCGGGCATCTGAAAGTCCCAGAAGGGATTGCGGACTGTGGCTGATCCGGTCGGCGTCCGTATCTCTACATTCTTCAGGCCGACAAGCGTAGGGGTACTGAGCTTCGCCCAATCCTAGTCTCCTGCCTCAGCGAATGTGAACTTTCCGTCGCCGGGCGAACGTACCCAGAATGGCAGACGCCATTGATCAGCAGCGGTCTTGAGATCTGCTTGATCATCTTCGGCATACTTTGGTATGACTTCGTTGATCATGATCTCGTGGATACGTTGCTGGGTTGCATCAGCTATTACCTAGGTATTCTTAGATGTGACACAGGCGTGACGAACCTCGACAAGCAACAGATATGGCCGGTGCCATGATGGGAAGAGGACCGAATCGTGAGTGCAGTAGCCAAGGTTCTGGTCCGGATTGACAGACTTGGTGTTCTCGTCCTAGGGGACTAAAGGTTGACCATGGATGCCAGCAATCTGGAAATAAGACAGCTTCTGCGTGACATCAATCTGTTGGAAGATAGTCAAAGCTTGGATGACCAGGGCGTGCTGGTTGACATCGACAACAGATGAGCTGTTCCACCATTCATCAATGTCACGGCGGACAGGAACTTTGCCATTGGGGCCAGCCCCAGCTTTGATGCCGATAATAGGATAAGTAGCTGCCATGATGGAAGTTGATTAGAACTGGAACCGTGCTGGGATCCTCAGCGAGGAGCAGTCGAACGAATATATAATATCGCTGTTTCCATTCTCGTTGAGTGTCAGATGTACGCGTGATACTTTCAGTACCTATAATACTTATCATCATTTCTTAAGATGCTGTCTGCGGTGAGGCAATGCCAGCTCGCAAGCGGCATACTGAGAGAGGAGTCACTGTATGTGGCAACGGCCGCCTCACCAATGATCATTCACAAACTAATGATACACCCTGGTGAAGCAAATCACAAGTCATGGACAGTTGAAGATGATTACTTCCGCATATAGTCTTACTCTCCGCCTGGCCACAAATGTTCGAGGCCTCCGCTCATTGATGGGTGTCAGCTTACGGTGGGGTCAGAATCCACATACGAAGGCTGCTAAGCGGATACAAGAGAAGGCGAGAGAGCGAGAAATGCTACTGGTGATCCGCGCAAATTCTGCTCCAGAAGCATGCACGCATGTGCCTCCTTCGAGGGCGTGGGCAGTAGGGCTGAAAGCGAGGGCGGTGAGGACTGAAAGCTAACCCGCTGGCGGTGGAAGGACCTCCAAGCTGTTTCATTTCGAGTCTCAATTTGCGTCACTCTGTAGAAAAAGCCTGCTTGAACCTCTGTTGTTTCCTCGAGCGACGAGTACTCCAGAGGGCCACGAGGGCTGCCAAGGTCAAACGCCGCTGGAGGAAATTCCGGCGAGGGTCAACCCCAGAATCACAAACTAGTGCCATAGCCGCCTCATTCTGATATCTGGGGTCGTATCTATCGTCGCCAACTTAGCTTTCTGATTGCAAGATGTGTTTCGACTGCACTGCACTCGTGCGCATTTACCCATACGCATAGCAAGTAGTTCGCAGCGCTGGTGCAGAGATGCGTAATCGCAAACGTGCTGATGAACAGCTCGGTGGCCACGTGCCGATGTTTAAGGGGAATGGTTCCTGACGCCGAGAGAACTTCATTGTAGCAATGCATGCGTCCACTGCGATGCGCTTTTGTGCAGCGTTCGATGTAAATAATGAATACTTCGCAGCAGTGGTGCAAGCTGGCGCAGTGAAAAACGGCCAAAGAGCCGTCGAAGGCGGCAAGCTATCCTGTTAGACTATATCAGGATTAGCGCTGCTTGGCATATCGTAAGCTATGACACAACAAGCACTATATCACCTGACCAGATGCAGTTTCAGAACTCGATATAAGCCTCAGGCCTCCCGAACTTCAACAGCTGGAAGCGTCAGGAAGTTTGACACCTAGCCATATGAGATCAGCCACGTTGCCTTCTAAATCACCTCTATGTAAGCATGGCATTCTGCCCTTCCCAACATCATGACCGAAGACTCCACAAAGGTTCGTCCCCATCACGCATATATGTCGCCGACCCACCAATGGCACCCCACCGGCGGCCTCGCGCACAAAATAGTCCACGAACTGATGTCTCCAAAGTCGCCGCCCCTGAAAGACACTGAGCTCACCCGCGAGAATGTTATCCTCAAAGTCCCGCATGCCCCCGCTTTCACAGACTGCCATGACTGCAGAGTCGTCCACATCAGTCCTGGTGCAGTCTGCAAATATGGGACACGTGTCACCTCGCACGAAGCTGCAAATTTACGAGCCGTCAAAGGCCACGTCAACGCGCCAGTTGTATTCGACTGCTGGGTCCACGATGGCCAAACGTTCCTACTCGAGGAATATCTCAACGGAGAGCGACTGGATACGATATGGCGTCACATGAAAAAGCACGAGCGCCGGGATCTTGTCATAGCGGTTGCACAGCAGTTGGAAAAATTGCAGAAAATCCCTGTAGCGCACCCGGGTCCTCAGGGCGGTCCACCGAACGCTAGGTGCAACTCGTTCTATTTCACTTATTACGGTGCAGGACCGTTCAAAAACAGAGCGGAGTTGCAGGCGTGGTTCAAATCCCGGCTGGACGTCGTCAAGAGGCTGGGTCGGGTGGAGAAGACTACGCCAGATCTCGAAGTCAAGAGTCTAGTGATGGGTTTCCTGGACTTGAACTGGACGAATATCCTCGTACACAAAGGGCAGCCGTATTTTGTCGACTGGCATTTCGCAGGCGGATATCCTGCCTGGTTGGAGAAGGCGACCCTGGCGAAAACAAATGGAAACAGCAAGGAAGAGGTTGTTTTCTTGGAGATGCTGCTGGCGGAGTTTCAGCCGAAGCAGTGGGCGTCAGAACTGAGGACGTTGGATGATATGACTTGGGCGCTCACGACTGGCGCAGGCATGGATAATCCATATCTAGAGAGATGAGGTGGTTGTCAACGTGTCCCGGCTCTTCGGGTTGGCTTCACAGCTTCTGTGTAATTCGCAGAGCACCCACACGTTCGATCCTGAAACTCTGAATGGTCCGTTCAGCGGCCCATCCGCCGGCACTGCTCAATAACAGTCGGCTTTGATGCTACTGGGATCAGTGTAGATGCTGTACAAAAATATCTGTGCTGAAATTGTTCCCTTGGGTAAGTCGTAGAGCCTCCAAGCGTTCCCTTCTGTTGCCTCACAACTTTTGTCAGGCTGCTAGCGCACTGGCGCTGCACTTAGACGCTTTGTTTCAAAGTTGAACGACCCTTGGAAGAAACTGTGCCGACATTTCCTCTCCAGTCTATTCTGAGCTCCGTTTCTGAACTAGTTGTTGCTGGTGTGACTGCTCTTCAGGAATGCTCCTATACTCATACTTTGTTTTGTAGCGAAGCTTGCGCAATCTTGCGCAGATGCAAGGCTTTACATCCAGTCGCGCAGTCTCGTTGCTGGGGACATTGTATCTGATGAGAATCTATGTCACTGCCTAGCGAAATAGAATCTCTCGAAAAGATGATCACGAGAACAGTGTAGCCACTTTGAACAGATTCTTCAAATAGCAGAAATCTCGCTACGGTACAGCTGATCGAACCTAAGTATAGAAGGTACCCGGCGCAGAGCCGACAGCAGTCTGCTGTCCAGCCGATGCCGCCGTGTCCTTGGATTTCCATACCGTGTTCATGGCGACGGCGGCAGCGTTGTATTGCGAGTCCTCTTTGACCCACCCTTTTTGCTTGATCTTATTTATCAAGCAATAAATCCAATAACGACAGCCGTTACCGGTAGCGGTGAACTGATACTTTTCCATGCCATTGTCGGTAATCAGCTTCATGACGTCGCTCACTGTGGGGCTTCCCTTCGTTTCGAAGGTTGCCACCTTGTTAGCGGTATTACTGTACGCATAACTCTTCTTGTAAGTCAACAACTGCATGCGATTCAGGTTCCCTGGGAGCGTGGGATTAGGGTCCAGACGGATGGAGCGTCCTGGCGTATTGCTCGTGATGAGGAAGACAGTCCAATGATTTGTTTTCTTGGTTGTTTCATCAGACGTTCCAGCAGCGACCTGATTTTGGACATTGTACGCTGCAACGGCAATTCCTGTGGGACGACGTGTCAGCCCATAGCAGCTCATAGTCTCCCTCTAAACGACACCAAATTGCTGAAAAGACACCATGTTTCTGAAAGGTTGCTAAAGATGACGAAGAAATCATACCGATGACGCGCTCGTTGTCGCTCTTGCCTTTCTCGCTCGGCGGCATCCATTGGATTAGCTCAGGCATCTTCAAGACGTCGAATTCTTACTTCGAGAATTGGGTGTGTAGGAAAGTATTTGTTTGAGTCACTGGAGGCTTTGACCCTTACTGAGAGTAGCCTTCATCTTATAATATGCGATTGTGGCAACACGTATGGTTCTAACGAATGCACACTCTGACAAGAGACGTGTCGTTGCAGCCCACCTTCGACCGATCAAGCCGTGAATGGCATACAGTTGGGTTTTCGTCCCGCTGGTCATACGTATCTTCAACGCCGGATGCCGACGATGCTTCTGTGATGTTCATTCATGTGGCCAACCCCTTGACGAACGCTATCGAGCAAATACGGACATGGTATCGTTTGTCTGCCGGAACCGCGTTCAGACGTTCCAGCAAGCGCACAACAGATCGCCTTACCGGCCGCTCCCAGCGAGCTGCGCATTTTGCGGCGTGTGGCAGCTGAGAAGGTTGACGACCATATGCGATCTGGCCGCGAAAAAAACCTGCGACCGCTTCACAATAAATAAGCAGTTGCAAGCAGAAGAGACTGCATGAGGTACGTGGTCGAGTAAGGTGCAGAATAAGCCCATCGTGTTTGGCGCACGGGCTAGCGCGGGAACCCCGTGTTCTTAAATAGGTTAGAAGTATGTTTACGACCTATTGGACCATGTGAGCGTGGACTACAATAATCTACAGCATATTTGCACGTAAATTATATAGCCAAGAATACCTACTGCCGTGTACATCTAATGTCAGACTAGGTTGCCGACAGCGGAATACTGGACAACCGGTGGTGCCAGAATTCGAGCGTATGCGTAAGCGCAATTAATCGTTTAAAGTGGTCATAGAGATGCTGAAGAGGTAGCGTGGCTATAATTTCTCGCATCATGCATTTGCTGATGCTGCACAAACACTCTGCTGACTGCTTTGAGGATGGGTCGGCAAACTATCCCGACACACGCACGAGAGGTGATCACCACAACGTTGAACCTTCTCTTCGGGTATACACGATTGACTTCTGGGCTTCAAGCGCTAAGGTATAATCTACTAGCAATTGGCCATCTAAGCGCAATTTACATGTATTTTTACACGGCCTTCTTCACGAGTCACTATCCAGTGTTGTGCATTTTGCCGGGCCGCGCGACCCTCTCCGCTTTGGGTCCTGCCGCTCCAGAGTATGCCCCACACGACCCACATATACCTGCGGCCACGGCTGAAAACGCTTGCATACGGTCTGCGGTCGTTGCGCAAAAGAAGACCGTGCGCAGGAGAAACGTTTCCATGCCGCTTCTTTGGTTTCTTCGCCTTTGGTTCATGGTTTTCTTCGTCATCACTGCGTTCTCCATCGCTGGGTCGAGCTACCAGTGCGGAACCATCACCCGTCATCACTGGATGTTTCATTTATCACGCAATGATTACTTTGATCGTCACTTGCAGCTGCGACGAAGCACGCCCCATGATGACGGATGCACTGATTACTTCATAGAAGGTGGAAAGCAATTGTGAACGTGTCCCTCCACCGTGGCGGCTAGGCGAGGTCTACCTTCCGACCCTCCGGCTCTGCGTTTGCAGTGGTCCGCAAATAGCGGATGGGGTAGCGACTTCTGTTATGCGGCCTCGGCGAGCTCATGCAGACGTTTGCGCTAGTCATTTCCTGAAAGATTCAAGGTAAGTATGAACGTGTTCCTCCAGTCGCAACCAAGAACGCCGTGGCGGCGAAGCGAGGCCTATCATTCGGTTCTGTGTCTGTAACGGTCTGCAAATAGCGGATCCTGTAGTGTATTTAGTTATGTAGCCTCGCCGAGCGCTTACACACGTTTGCGCGGAGTATTTCTTAGAAGGTCGATGTTGAGTTAGGACTTGTCCCTCCAGTCACAGCCAAGAACGTTGTGGCGGCCAAGCGAGGCCTATCACCTTGCTCTGCATCCGTAGCGATCTGCAAACAGCGGATGATGTAGCGACTGTTGTTATTTGGCCGTGTCGAGCTCTTTGGGACGTTTGCGTCAAGTATTTCGAGCTTGAAAGCGTGGTCCAGAGGCTGCAGTCGGAGGGGCGGATTGCAACGGTCGCTATCGTCAGTTCTAGGTGTCTCTCTTGCGAACACCTGTACGCCGAATTACAGCACACCTATGTCAGATCGAAGCAGTCACTGTCGTTGGTTCTGGACGTCTTTCTTGCGAACACCTGTGCTCCGAAGTCAGAGTACAGTTGCGTCGCTAATTTGGTATGGATGACGTCTGCACACAGAGTGCAATGTATTGTTCTTCTCGCGTCAATGGTAGCAGCCACGTTGTGCTTCTCAGAAGATGATATATCTTTCCTTGAATCTTTCTTGTAGACATGCTCAATAGCCCAACATATCTGCACCTCACAATCCACTAAACTTACTAAAGAACATCCTCTGTAGTCACTATGCCTCCCAACGGAAAAGTCCCTGTAAGCCAAATTCTGTATCCTTCGCCTTTCTTCATACAATGTATAGGAAGATAAGGGAAAGCACCACATGCTCACATAGTCACAGGATGAACCGAAGATCGAACGCACTGGTCGCGTTCGTGAAACCATCACCGTTTCCAAACACAAGAGGGAAGTGCGTGAGAAGGGTGGAAAGTGGGAGGTCAAGACCCTGAACCTGGTTATGCATCCAACCGGCTATGAAGAGCTTGACGTGCAGAAGATTCACATGCAAGGCGATGCCAATGAGCCATTCTTTGGAAATGAGCCGCTCTACGCGAGCAAGCCCGAAGATCAGGAAAAGCTTGTGAAGGCTGCGAGCTCAAAGTAGTGGTTGAATGAGATAGAGTTTGCAGGAATTGATCTGAGTAGAGACCATTGAGATTGATCAGCTCTTGTCATCTTTGGCTGCTACAATACTGCCGCGCTGTTAGCAATAGACACAACCAAGCGAAATAGTCTACTGTGTTATTTGTGAAGATGCTCCAATCAATCTCGCCTTCCTCATCTTTATCATCAGTATTGTGATTCATGAAATACATTCTCGTCTTGGTCACGGTGTAGCCGAAGCCAAATTCCCTCGAAGCTGCTCCGCGCTCAGCCATCTCGAATTTCCATCTCTAGCACGATTCGTTGAAGTGGAAAACACCGCCTGCGCCACAATCATGATGAGCACGCCCAGAAACAAACCCGACACAAACGGCTGCAAGCCCCCAGTGACTCGTTCCAGAAATGGCCCAATATCGTATGCACCAAGTTTCCTCAACCTTTGATCTTTCGCCGTGCGCAGCCCAGCCAGACCGTCAAGACTGTTTGCGTTATTTCGGCGACGGTAATTCTGCACCCTCTCCGGGCCCAATTTTGTTGCAAATTCGTTCAGCTCGTCTCTATCCGCCCACTTGCTGGCTTGCTCGTTCGACTGCATTGCAGCAGTCTTGGCGTCTGGAGCAGTGTCCGACGGCGCTATATCGGACGGTGACGGAGTCTCCGCTGCAGGTTGTAGCATAGGAACAGCCTTACCACAAGACGTCGAGACCTTCCAGACCTCCAACATGATGATCGCTCGCGCACCTGGTATGGCTTCCTTGCCCATGCGCTTCAGCATCTTCGGGAATGCTGGTGAGTCATGTTCGATCACCTTGCCCCAGCACCAGAAGCGCAGGATGCGGCACAGCGGGTCGTAGCTGCACCAGCACAGTGTCACGCGGCCGTTCTCGTATATGTGAGAGACCGTCTCGCAGCCAGAGCCAGTTGCGTCTACGTATGCGCAATGATTGGGGTCGAAGATGGTGAAGGTGGCAGATGCCATACCCTTGGGCGATAGATTGATATGTTTGCCTCTCAGCGGCGCAGAAGCCACCCAGAAGCCCGGTTGACGAAGTGCCCAGTCGCGCAGGTCATCTGAAATGCTGGGTATTCTCAGCTACAGTACAATGCTTCGTGGCCTCACACCACACGTGGACGCTGCTTGTTAACGTACCTGGGGAGAAACTTGACCATTTTGCCGTAGTTCGTGCCGTGGTTCGGGGTTTCACGCGCTTGGTCAGGAGTTTCGAAGAGTTTTTGCGGGAGTTAACAGAATACTGAGAGGTATCTAATGGCTTACAGTAAGCGTGGCGCAGGCTGCATAAGCACTACGGCACACCGAGCAGAGCGCTGACAACCACAAAAGAGAGCTAGCTTAAGCCATGAAACATCTACCACAGCAGACACAAGCAACGCAGGCGATTGTGTAGAAGAGCGAGCATCGAAGTCTTGATTGAATGACGAGGATGCGGTAGTTAATCTGCCTGGCCGTTGAAAAAGAGGATGGCCGGGGAAAGGACGGGCGCCCACAACTACCGACTGGTTATAACCCCGACTAATCCCGCGTCCGCCTTTTAGCCTATTCTACCACCAAAACCCGGATATACTAACCGCGTATATAATAAAATAGTATTAGTTAAGTTACTATTATATTTAAAATTATATATAACGTTAATAAAGCTTAGCTTTAGTAGGAAAATATTATTAGTATAGATAGTAGGCTTCTTTAATTACTAGCAGGCTAGATAGTACTAGCTCTACTATTGATTAAAGAGACCTTTAGTATATTTAAATCGCCTTACTTAATTTTAAAATAGTTATATATATTTATACGTATAAAATTACTCTATTTAATAAAAAGAAAGAAAGAAAGAAGAAGAAAGGATAGAAGTATACTAATAATATATCTTTTAGTCAAACTAACTTAGACTTTAAAACTTAGCTTAAATAGTAGTAATTTATTATAAAGTAGGTTTAGCTCTATTTTTAAGACATTTTTAACACTATAGTAATAATGTTTAATAGGTTTTAATAAGCTCTTATAGTTAATATAGGTTAAAAGTTATTAGTAACGATTTTTATTTTTATAAGCTCTTATATCTTACTATTTTCTTTGTAAGTAGCTTTCATATTATACTTAAGGTTTAAAAAGATAATTATAGCTATTAAGCCTATTAAAGAGTAAGAAACTATACTATTTTTACTATTAAAAAAGATATAGTAAGATATAATATTAACTCTTAACTTTAATATATTTAAATCTATTATATTTATATAAAGACAGTACTTTAATATATATATAAATAGAGAGTAAGTCTTAATAAGCTTAGTAATATTATTTACATAAGAAATAGACTTAGTAGTAAATTTTATAGGTATCTTACTAATATTAGTATATATTTTAGTTTACTACTCTCTTCTTTTAAGCTTACTTAGATTACTAACTCTAATTATTCTATTTTTTAAGTATAAGATACTTATCTTAGTATAATATTACTAGTATAGTCTCTATCTTGCTATAATAATAATATTATAAAAGCAACTATGCTATAGAACTTATAAGACACTACTATATCTTTAGAGTACAATTTTTAGAAAGAAAAACTATAAACAGACTAATTTCTAGAAAATAATTAATATAGTAAGATTATATAATCTTTTGACTAAAGAATATTAAAAAAAAATTTTACTTTTTAGATATTTAAGTATACTATAGTCTCTATAGCTTCTCTACTTATAGCTTCTTTAACTTTACTATCTTTAGCTTTACTTTTAGTATATATAAGACTACTATATTTCTTAAACATAGAGCTAATAATAGTATTAACAGCTTATTTAGTATATTAGATAGCTATTATTATTATTATTATCTTTACTACTACTAGTAATCTTATTTTAAGTCTTAAGATTCTTTTTTATATCTTTAGCTATACTAGCTTTATTTTTATTCCTATCTTTAAGACTTTTAACTCTTATTTATAACCTTACTTACTTATTTAAGTTACTTAGCGGCAATAGTATATATTTACTATATATAGTTTTAGAAGTCTCTAGTAGTATAGTAACGTCTATCTTTTTCTTATTCTTCTTCTATTAGTTTTTTACTACTTAATTTATAGACGTTCTAGTATAAATAATACTAGAGGTTATAAAATAGCTTTAGCTCTAGCTTAATAAATTTCTTCTTTTTCTTCTTTTTCTTCTTAATTTCCTTTTTAATCTCCTTTTTAGTAGATAAAGATATAAACGCTATTAGAGATAATAGTATAAATAACTCTTTACTATATTTTTTAGGCTTTTTTAGCTTTAGCTATTATCTTTAGATTATAATATAAATATTATTCTTCTTTTTCTTTATAAAGTACTTTACCTACTTACTTAACGTTACGCTAGTATCTTTAAGATAATAGTAACTTATACTAAAGAAACTAGATCTACTTATAAACTTATTTTTTATCTTTATAAAACTATATATAAGATAAAGGTAAAAATAATTAATAATCTATAACTAGCCTTTTAGACTATAGTAGCTCTTCTTAAAGATAAAGATATATAGTAGAATAAGATTATTATAAGTAGCATTAGACTATTCTATATTAGTATTATAGGTAGTATTGCTACTAATCTATATAGTATAACTAAATAGCTTCTTTTTACTAAATATAATAATATAGAACTAAATATAAGCTTTAATAAGAGTACTTTTATTAGTATTTTTTATATACTCACTAACTATTTAGTTAAATTTAAGATAGCTCTTATAGTTAGGACTTTTAGGATTCTTTATACGCTTATTTTAGTTACTCTTTAAGTAACATTCTTTAACTTTAGCTAGTTTAGAAGGCTATACTAGCCTTGCGGCTAAATTTAATATAGACTTAACTAGCGCTAGCGTAGTCTATTAACTTAATTACTTTTAAAATATATTCTTAAGCTCTAGAATAATAGTATCTACTAGAATAGCTAGTACTAGAGGTATCTTCTATATATAACTAGGGTAGAAGCGACCCTATATAATAGTACTATAAAAAATATATAAATTACTAGAGTATAGGTTATTCTAACGAGCTATAGTTAAAAATATATAAGCTCTATTATTAGTAAGATATTTATAAAAGTACTATATATATAAAAGTTAATTATATTTTCTATTTCTTTTTTCTTCTTTATTATATAAAAATAAAGAATAGTAAAGTTCTAGCTTAAAGCCGCTAATATAGTTAAATTCTTCTATATACGTTATTAAAGTCTACTAGCCTTACTATTAGTATACTTACTAAGAATATTAGTATAAAGCTAAAACTAACTCTTTTAGATATAATATAATAATAGTTAGTATAGTAATAACTATAGCTTAAGTAGAGTTAGAATTTAGTATATAGCTAAGCTACTTTACTCTATATTATAGATAGTACTACTATTAATAGACTATTACTATTATACTACTTTAGATACTAAATATATTATTATTTTAATAAATTAGTTTAGTAAAATTAGTACTATCCTTTTATATAAGTTATGTTATAGAATTTCTTTCTATAGCTAAATACTATATTATTAAAGTATACTATCTTATAAGACTTATAAATAGTATTAGTCTTATTAAGTAGTAGTATATATCTATTCTATTTTAATACTTAAATTAATTCTATTATACGCTAAAAAGCCTTTAATATACGCTAGATTATTTAGCTTCTTCTTTATACCTATCTTACTATTACTATCTTATAATTTATTTTTACTAACTATATTCTATAGCTTATCTTAATAGTCTTTAATTAGCTATAGAATTAGCTTTACTAGACGTTATCTATTCTAATAGAATAGCGCTATAGTTTCTTTAAGATTATTACTAGTATTAAGATATACTTATAAATTCTAGTATAGCTAAAAATAAGTCTATTAGTATATATAGTAATTAAAGTTAAACGCTATCTTCTATTTTAGCTACTTAAGATAGTTAGTATTAACAAGAAGCTCTTAGTACTTTATATACGTTACTAAAGATAAGTATTTATTTTTATTATATTTTAAAACGCTATATAAAAAGCTATTAAGTATTATAAAATTAATATTAACTATAAAGTTCTTTATACTAGCTAGTAGCTATAAGTAGTTTTTAATTAGCTACTTTAAAAGTATATAAAATTAATTCTTTTAAGCTTAAATTAGCTTTAAGTTATAGCTAGTAATAAAGATATTAATAGTATTATAAATAATTAGTATATAAATTATCTTAAGTATAATTTTATCTATTTCTCTAGCTTTATTAAATTTACTATTATTCTTATAGAATTAAAATAAATTAGTAAAAGTATATAGTTATCTTTATCTAAGTAGACGCTACTAAACTTTAATCTTTTAGTTCTTTTTACTTATACTATAAAAGTAGTAGAACTATAATAAAGAGCTATAGACTTTTATCTAAATTTTTCTATAGTAAAGAGTAACTAGCTATATCTCTATATTATAGTTAGTATAAATAATTTATAGAGAGTATTAAAGATCTAAAAGCGTTTTAATATATTATTAAAGTATAAAGTACTATATATATATATATAAAGATACTAATAAAGTAAAAGAAAAAATAGAGTAAGTATAAATATTAATATTTATATAAACTTAAAAGCTAAACTTTTTAAGCTTTATATATCTATTAAGAGACTAAATATAGTTAGAGTCTTAAGTATAGTTAGTATAATGAGAGTAAGAAGGGTAACTACTATACTAGAATATACAGTAAGTAACGTCTTTTAAACTAATTTACTATAAATTAAAAATATTTATATCTTTATAAGATAATACTTCTTTTAATAGAGATAATAATAAGTAAACTAGTAGCTATAGTTTATTATATTATTATTACTAAAGATCTTCTATATATTAGTAATATAGTACTTAAAATTAGTAATATACTCTTTAAGTAAGTAGTAAAGTTTAATATTTATATTCTTTTAAATTTACTAGAGTACTGTAACGCCGGTCGCTAAGAGAACCGAACTAAGGCTTACTTACCTTGTGTACTTATCGACCTTAGTAGTAAGTATCTTGTATGCTAGAGACTAAAAGATAGAAGAAGTGAGACAAATTATAAAGAGTAAGAGAAGCTTAACTAAGTAGATAGAAGATAAAGTACGTTACTTAAATATAGTTAAGAAACTTATATTTAAATATTAAGTTAGTAGACTAAAGTTTATTTTAAAATTAGCTATTAGTTTAGCTATATAGTTTAAGGTATATAAGTAGGTTTCTTTATATTTAATAGTTACGATAGCTTCTCTATCGCGCTATTAGAATTCTATTGCAATATAGCGATATCGCTAACGTCGCTATATTGGAGTTATTAGGTATTCTATATAATACTTTAATAAGGCTAGCTATGCTTAGCCTTATACTAGCTAAATATAGTAAAACTGTAATACAAGGTCTCCTCTTTAAGGCTAGTCGTTTATAACGGCCCTAAAAATATTAAAACCTTGTTGTTACTTAGTAACAGATTTAATTCTATAAGTCGTTATATTTAAAATTAAGAAGGTCCTTAATACTAATAAAGCGCTTAAGATTAATACTGTTCTTACTAAAGTTTATAATCAAGAGATGCCTCTATATTTCTGTTGCTCTTATTTAGACAAGAAGTATGTTCTAAAGTCTAGAAAGGTATTATATTTTGTGTATATTTGCGATAAAGAGTTGTATAACGTTTATTTATCGTTAGAAGATAGTTAGTTTCTATTTAATGTTTATTTTTAAACTAGTTTTAACTTCTTTAGCTTAGAGTATCCGTTCTTAGTACTTATAAGTATTAAACGCCCTTTAAAGGCAGCGTAAGCGTTTAATAGAAGAAAAGAAAGTTGTTTGTATAGCGAAAAGACAGTATAAAGCTATTAAAGCGGCGGTTATTAATTTAAAGAAGAAACTTAAAAGATTACGTATCTAGATACAGAATAAAACAGATTAGAATAATATATTGTTCGAGAAAGAATAGCTAGCGGCTATATTTAGTAGTAATATTATAAATATACTAAATAGCTTAAGTATAGATTTTCGTAATAATCTATATTTAGAGTTAAATAGTAGGTTACTAATATAGTAAGCTGGTTCGTTTATAGGTAACCTAGGTACTAGCGGAACGTACTAAATAGTAAATTAGAGTATTAGTGCTACTACGATTAATTAATATTTTAGTTCTAATATCGTTAAATAGTATTTTTATAGTTAGTTAGGTTTTATTCCGGTTTCTATTAGTTTTTATATTTAGAGTATCCTTTCTATTTTATAAGGTACTATTGTTTGCTTCGGTATTGTTTATAGGCTTGAATTATTTTAATCTTATACTTATATTCTTAGTTGTTCGAAAGGATTTCTAGGTTAAATTGTTCTACTTCTTAGAAGTAGGCTAGTTTTAACAGTACTACGTAGAATACAGAATATATTCTTATTATCTTTAAAAGTTTAAGTTTAAATATTACAGGTCTTAATTGCTATAAGATTTTAAACAGTTTTGTCTTAGTATAGTTAAGTTTTTTACTTAGTTTAATAGTTTTTAAGTTTCTTATAAGTAAGTAAGCTCTTTTTCCTTCTTTTATACTTATATTTAAGATAGTTTTTAACTTATTATACTATTTTTTAGTTTGTTTGTTAATAAACTCGCTGTTAGACTTTAACTGCTGGTACAGAGTTTTTATGCTCGTAGCTATTTGCGTAGCTATTTTATTTTCTGTAGTATTCTATAGTTGTCTGCTCTAAAGAGGGTAATAGCTATATAAGATATAGAACAGAGTTATTTTTATTATATCGTTCTTTATATTATTATACGTAGCTTGCGCTACTAATAGTAATTATATCTAATCGTCTTACTAATAATTAATATATGCTCAGAGATACTATTTTAGTATTTAATTTATTTGTTCTGTCTATTCGTCTGTTTACAGATAAAATAAAGTAAATATTTTCTATTTTGTTTCCAGTTATTGTATTAGAGATGTCTAAAATCGCGAGACAAATTTTTAATCTCTATTAAAGACAATTCTTTACGGTTGTCTATAGTTAGCTAGAATAATCTAAAGAAATATATATACTAAATTTTCTAAATTGCTAGCTTCCTTATAAAATACAAAATATATATACTTTGTTAGTTTATCGCATATAACTAGGATAGCATCGTAAGCTACTTCTATAAGTAGATTCTTAGAGATTAGTAACTTAGTAATAAAGTCTAGTAAGACTATATACTATAGTCTTTTAAATATTTTTAGTAACTGTAGTTTACTATATAGTAAGTATCTTAAATACTTAGTTCTTACGTATACATCGTATTTTTAAATATAATTCTCAATATAGTGCCGGATTCTTAGAATATAGTAGATTCTCGTAATTTTTTTAATAATGTTATCGATGCCTTTATATCCTTTCGTTAGATTATCGTAGAAGTTACTAATAATATATTGAATTAAGTTTTATAGAACGTAAATCTTATCTTATTACGAACGCTAAGCCCAGAACGGCTAAGCGAATCCCCGAGCATTAATACCTACTACTCGCTAGAACGCTAACAGGTACTAGCGCACCTTTAGCCGATAAAACCTCTTTAGCCAACAGCAGCTAAAGCGGGTACGTCGGACTAGAAAGCCGCGGTTATCTATAAGAATACTAGCGGCTACAGCGGCTCTAAGAGAACCTCTCTTGTACCTTAGACTATATAGCTAAACTAATGGCCGATCTTAAGCTAAACTTTAGTCTATTAACTTAATATCTGAATATAAGTTTCTTAATTATATTTAAGTAACGTACTTTACCTTCTATTTACTTTAGTTAAGCCTTCTTATCTTTTATAATCTGTCTCGCCTCTCCTACCTTTTAGTCTCTAGTATACAAGACAACTACCACTAAGGTTAATAAGTACACAAGGTAAGTAAGCCTTAGTTCGGTTCTCTTAGCGACCGGCGTTATACTTTAATAGACTCGCTATAAAAGTAGAGAAAGCAGATTAATTATATCTACTACTTCGGTACCCAATAGCTGCGACGCTATAGATAGGTTAGCCAATAGGATAGCTAGTACGAGTAAGATATCGAACGTTAATACTAAGATAAGAAAAAGCTTCTTAAATAAACGTTTTAAAGTTACTTTATTCTTAATACGCTTAGCCGTATACTTTAAAACTTATAAAGACTAGTTTCTGAATAACACTACTATAGTTCTATTCGCTACCTTTTGTATAAATAGAGATACTTATAAGTAGATTAAGTATTATTTCGACGATTTCTTATTTACCTTAATAAAGAGCAGACGCGAGAATACCGACAAGTTCTTTGCTAGCTTCGTTTTCTTTTAGAAGAAGCTTTATAAAATCTTTAGGCAAACCGACGCTAGACGCGTCGCTACTAGAAAGCTTCGGAACCTTAAGTAAATAGGACCAACGAGCAGATACGCCGCCGAATTTATACAGTATGCTAATTAAACAGGATAGAATAAGAAACTTCTTATTGAGACTTTCTACAAAGAACTTAAAAATTATATTAAAGAAATAATCTATATTTATAGAGAGAAGTTTAATAATCTCGATAACTTTATACAACGAGTAAAGAAAATTAACGACAGCAACTTTAAAAGATAAATAGAAAAGAAGAGTAACTCTACTAATAAATTCTATAGAACAAAGAATCAAGCAAACTCTTAATAAGACCGAGGCAATCTAATAGAGTTAGATTTTATAAAGTCTCAAGAAAAACTAAACAATCAGGAACAAGAATATAGAATAAAGAATAAGCTATACTTATATTACAGAAAACTAGGGCATTAAGTTAAAGAATACCGTTTCAAAAAACAATAGTTTAACAGTACCGGTAGAAACAGACACAATAATCAATCTTAGAAACTCTATTTTCTACGACAATAGTTTAATATAACTATTTAGACACAAGAGGACAACGGTTGCAATAAGGCAATAGAATTACTAGCAGCCTTCTTCGACCACTAATATATAAACTCAACCGAGGATTGTCCCCTTTAAGAATTAAGTCTCTTATAGAAGACTATTTAGAACTAATATAAGTACATTACTGAACTAACTAAGAAGCAAAGGGATATTTACTGGAGCGCTTTCTGTAACTAGAAAGATACTTACTAGGTTTCTTTTAACAAGAAATATAACGAGTAGAACTTATTTAACTTATATAAAAACTGAGACACAGATATTGAGTTATAGGAAGAAATAAAGGAACGATAAATAAAACAGGAATAATAAAGTCTATAGAACTAGAACAACATTAACTATACTATCTCAAGGCAGTAGATACGAGATACCGTTATACTATATAAAACACTATTCTAAACTACGTACTACGATAACGATTATACGACCTACAAATCCGATAAATTAGGGTTAGAATGATAGCCAAGGAAACCGATATCTTTAAAACAAGGTTCGATACAAGAACTAGACCTTATTCGAAGAAGATCTAGGTCACCTTACTCAAAAACCTAAGAAAAATTTAAGGAAGAACAGACCGTAGAGGCTAAGTAAGATAGTAGCTACGACACGTTATAGACAAGATAACGACTTAAAGACAAAAATATAAATTCTAATGGTACAGAATTCTTACTCAAGAACAATACTAATTAGAAAGAACAAACTCTAATTCATTAAAAAATAATAATATAGAGACTTTGTTAATTAGCCTTCTACAATAGAAAGTTAAGCGCTAATAGAGATATTAATAATATTCCGAGATATATTTACTTACGTCTACGACAACTAGTAAACTATCTTATTAGAGGTCTAAAATTATATAGTCAGTACTAATATCTTCGACTAACAATATATAATCTACAGATACGATAGGTTTTAACTAGCAATAGTTGTATAATTAAGGTAAGAATCGTAAATAACAAACTAGACGTTATAATAAAGATAGTACTAGAATACCTTATACAGGAATTCTTATAGCAGATTAACTAACAATAGGTTTTAATACTTAAAATACTCTAAAATATATACAATTAACAGAAAAAAGACTAGGCCGACTGCTCTAAGGGCAGTAGTACCGGTCCGTTTAACGGTTAGACCCTTTAAAAGTCTAGCTCTATACGAGCTTAGCTTTTTACAGAACATATTTATATACTCGGGCAACAATAAACTACAGAAACATTAAAATTATAATTAATTTAGGCGTAATAGGCAACTTTATCTTAATACGCTACGTTAAGGAGTACTAAATATAAATATAAAAGAAGAAATTACTCTACGTACTGTTTAAATTTTAAAGGACAGAGAAAAGAGTCGACTACGAGACTTTACCAATAGATATAATAATTAGAGACTATTAGAAAGAAATTACTTATAATATTATAAATATTAACTAGTACTACGCCGTACTAGGTATACCTTAGTTACAACAATATAACCTAAAAGTAGATTAGAGAACTAAGAAACTCCTCTTTATTAGGTATAAGTACTCTAAACAAGAGTCGTTCTACAAAATAAATACTCTATAAGCTATTTTTAGTAGTAAGAATAAGAAGCACAATAAAGAACTTACGCGGGTTAGTACTACTATACTCCGATACTTAGATATTTTATAAGAGAAGTCTAACGCAGTATCTTGTTTATAGCTAACTACACGTAAGTATAAATAAGAGACAACTATACGCTAACGATTCTATACGACAACAAGTACTTAGTTAATTACTAAGATACCCGAGAAATACAATTAATTTTAATACTTATTTAAGGAAGCTAAGCCGAACTTAGCTCTTCTAGAATATAAATCGTAAGATTATATAATACCTTTATAAGAAGATAAAATACCAACCTTTAGTCTAATATACTCTCTATTAAAAGCAGAAAATTAAGCGCTCCGCAACTATCTCAATAAAAACCTTAAGAAAGAATTTATCTAAAAGTTAATATTACTAGCTAGATACTCGATACGCTTTATACTAAAGAAAAATAGTAAACTACGACTTTACGTAAATTATAAACAATTAAATAAAGTAACTATTAAAAACCAATATTCCTTACTACGTATCGACGAAATAACAGATCGATTGTATAACGCGTAATAGTTTACTAAGTTTAATCTATAAGGAGCCTATAACTTAATTTCTATAAAGAAAGGCGAAGAATAGAAAACAACCTTCTATACTAGACACAGACTTTTTAAGTATTGCGTTATACTCTTTAAGCTAATAAACGTACTAGTATTATTTTAAAAACTAATTAACAATATACTTAGTAACTATCTAAATATATTTATAACTGCTTATTTAAACGATATCTTAGTATATAGCTATATACTAGAAAAACATAAAAAATATATTAAGAAGGTATTAGAAAGATTAGCGCGTACCGATTTACAAATTAATATCGAGAAAACCTAGTTTTATTAACAATCTGTTAAATTTCTTAGATTTATAATTATTAAGTACGGTCTTTAAATAGAAGATTTAAAGATTTAATCCGTTTTAACCTAGTCTATACTAAAAAATATAAAATAATTGCAATAGTTTTTTAGTTTTACTAACTACTACAGACAATAGATATTTAAATTTGGCCGAATTACAGCACCGCTGTTTTAACAGACAAAATAATTGATAGAATTCTTTTAGACGTAGAAAGAACAATTAGTATTTAAAGAGCTTAAGGAAGCTTTTAAGATCGGACCCGTACTAGTAATATTTAATCCTAATTTATCGATTATTATAGAAATAGACGCGTTAGACTATATAATTAGAGTATATATAAGTTAAAATAACAAGAAAAGAAAGCTTAGACCAGTAGCTTTCTACTTAAGAAAAATATTACTTATAGAGTAGAACTACGATATTTACAATAAAAAGCTTTTAGCTATTATAGCAGTATTCGAGATATAGCGAGCTTACTTAAAAGGAGCAAACTATACAATTATAATATATACAGACTATAAGAACCTAATCTACTTTATAACAATAAAGAAACTTAACCGCAGACAAGTTAAATAGTTAAAAACTATAGCTCTATACAATTTTATTATTATCTACAAGAAGGGTTTTAAGAATAATAGAGCCGACGCTCTAAGCCAACGTTCTAATTATCTTAATAACAAGGAACATATCGAGCATATAATATTTTAAGAACACAATAACGAGATTAGATACAATTAATTGGCTATAATAACTAAGTTTATTATCGAACCAGACAATCTAATCCTAAACATTCTAAATGACCCTAAAACTTATTAGAAAGACGAGAAACGATAGCTAGGACTAATAAAGAACAATAAGAGCTATTACGAATTCTAAGGCAAAATCTATGTTCTAAGGAATCTAATCCGATATATTATTAGTAACTTCCACAATAACCCAACAAAGGGACATAAGGGTATCGACAACACTATAGAAAAGATTACAAGAACCTACTATATCCCGAGAATCCGACATTATATCAAAAATTATATCCGAGAATGCGACGTATACGCAAGAACTAAGCACCTAAAGTATATATTATACGGTAAATTACAGCCACTAAAGATATCTAAAAGGCTATAATATACAGTTTTACTAGACTTTATTACTAAATTACTAACGTTCAAGGATTTACTAATAGAAGTAGCTTACAACGCTATCTTAGTTATATGCGACAAACTAACAAAGTACGCGTACTTCGTATCTTATAAGGAAGCTAGCAATTTAGAACAATTAGTGTATATATTCCTTTAGATTATCCTAACAAACTATAATTAACTATAAAGAATTGTTTTAGACAGAGACTAAAAATTCGTCTTACGATTTTAAACATCCTTAATGCAACAACTAGAAACAAAACAGAAAATATCTATATCGTGCTATCTATAGATAGACAGATAAATAGAACCAACAAATTAAATACTAGAACAGTATCTTCGAGTATATATTAACTACCAGCAAAACGACTAGGTACAATTACTACTAGTAGCGTAAGCCGCGTACAATAATATAAAGAACGATATAACTAAAATAACTCCGTTCTATACTTTATATAGCTATTACCCTCTTTAGAGAAGACAACTATAGAATAATACAGAAAACGAATTAGCTACGTAAATAGCTATAAGCATAAAAACCCTGCACCAATATTTAAAGTTAGACAGCGAGTTTATTAACGAATAAACAAGGAAATAGTATAACAAGTTAAGAACTACCCCGAATACAAGCATAAAAGAAGAGAAAAGAGCTTACTTACTTATAAGAAATATAAAGACTATTAGACTAAGTAAGAAACTTAACTATACTAAGACGGAACCGTTTAAAATTCTATAGCAATTAGAATCTATAACCTTTAAACTCAAACTCTCAAAAACAATAAGAATACATCCTATATTCTATGTAGCGCTGTTAAAACTAGCCTACTTTCAAGAAGTAGAACGATCTAATCTAGAAATCCTTCCTAACAACCAAGAACCCGAGTATAAAGTCGAAACAATTTAAGCTTATAGACAATATCGAGGCAAACAACAGTATCTTATACAATAGAAAGGATATTCTAAATATAAAAATTAATAGAAACCGAAATAAAACCTAACTAACTATAAAGACACTATTTAACAGTATTAAAACTAGAATATTAATCGGTTATAGCAGCACTAATACTCTAATTTACTATCTAGTATACCATACCAACACCCAGGTCGTCTATAAACAAGCAAGCTTACTATATTATAAGCCTACTATTTAATTTAGAAAATAGATCTTTACAAAAATCTATAGACAGCCTGCTAGACGCATCTAGTATATTGCTACCTAATATAGCAGCAGACAACTCTTCTTGCTCTAACAGCTTATTATAATTTAATTTGTCTAAGATAGACGCACGCAATACGTCTACCTTCTCCTTTAGCTGCGAGACTTTTTTATTTTTCCTAAAGCCACTCTTTCGAAGTAACTCAAGCTTTTTCCTCCGCCTCTTCCTTCGACTGCTTCTTTTTGGTACGACGCTTCTTAGCGCGTTAAAGAGCATTAGATGTTTAGAGATATTGAGAACAAATAAAATTAGCTAACTAACGCGTTAGTAAGAGAATAGAAAGTAAACAGAAAAGAAACTAACTATTAGTTAGCGAGAGACAAACGTTATAGAGCTTCTTTATACAAGTACAGCCTGTATATATACAACGACTAGACGCTAAAAAATAACGCTAACTTAGACGAGCGCAACGAGAACAAGAAAGCATTTTGTCGCTATAGGTTTCGATTAAGAAGGCACGAACCTACTTTTAATTAGTACTAGACAGTAACATAGCAATCTTAAATATAACGACTTACAGAACAAATCTAAGGGACTGCGGCGAGTTGTACTTATACGGTATTAAAAAGAGTAAAAAAGCAAGGGTCAGTTAAAGATAACTTAACTAAAAGAAGAGGAATTGTATTATAAACGCTAAGCTTAGGACGGCTGAGCGAACCTTCGAGTATTAACATCTACTACTCGCTAAGACGCTAACAGGCACTAGCGTACCTTTAGCCAATAAAACCTCTTTAACCGACAGCAGTTAAAGCGGGTACATTAAGCTAGAAAGCTGCGGTTACCTATAAGAACACTAGCGGCTATAGCGGCTCTATTGAAAATTAACCAACTAGCTGGTTAGCTGGAACCCTTAGGGACCTAGAGTATCGGATAGGTTCTAACAGCTGTCTTAATCTAGAATAGAACAAGCCTTTTATCTAAAGGGTCGGGCCTAGTAGCCCGGATCTAGAACAAAAAGAAGCATTATACAGCCTATTTTAGACAGCTGGCCTGTAGTCTAAGACAATATAGAATAGACTTAAAGACTAATAGTTTTAAATAGACAGAATTACTATCTTGTACGGTAAGTTACAGGTTATTTAGCTTCTATTAAAAAGAATAGATATCTAGTAAGTCCTATATATACTACTAAACTTAAATATATAAGCTAGAATTCCTTTAGAGGATTCTAGCTAATAAGACAGACAATATAACAACAGCTTCTCCTTGCTACTAAGTATTGTATCTATACTAAGCCTAAGTATTGTACTAGTTCTAAGCTAGTCTCGTCTTTCTACTCTTTATAGTAGTATCCTTCTTCTTTTCTGTATCTTTTTTAACAGGCCCTAAGAGAACCTCTTTTGTATTTTAGACTATATAGCTAAACTAATAGCCGACCTTAGACTAAACTTTAGTCTATTAACTTAATATCTAAATATAAATTTCTTAACTATATTTAAGTAACGTACTTTACCTTTTATCTACTTTAGTTAAGCCCCCTTATCTTCTATAATCTGTCTCGCTTCTCCTATCTTTTAGTCTCTAGTATACAAGACAACTACCATTAAGGTCAATAAGTATACAAGGTAAGTAAGCCTTAGTTCGGTTCTTCTAGCGATCGACGTTACATATCTTAAAATTTATAATAGCCTTTATTGTTCTTAGTTAATTTTAAGTATTGTTTCTTGTTTTTCTAGTAGGTTTTAGGGTCGTTTAAGATATCTAGAATTCTGCTGTCTAGTTTAATAACAAATTTAATTGTTATAGCTAATTAATTGTATCTAATCTTATTATTGTGTTCTTAGAATATTGCGTACTCGACGTATTTTTTGTTATTAAGATAATCTAAATGTCGGCTTAGAGCGTCGGCTTTATCGTTCTTAGAACCCTTTTTGTAAGTAATAATAAAGTTATATAGAGCTATAGTTTTTAACTATCTAACTTATCTGTAGTTAAGTTTCTTTATTATTATAAAGTAAGTTAGATTCTTATATTTTATATATACTATAATTATATAGTTTGCTTCTTTTAGATAAGCTCGCTATATTTTAAATACTGCTATAATAGCTAAAAGCTCTTTATTGTAAATATTGTAGTTCTATTCTGTAAGTAATATTTTTCTTAAATAGAAAGTTACTAGTCTAAGCTTTCCTTCCTTATTATTTTAACTTATATATACTCTAATTATATAGTCTAACGCGTTCATTTTTATAATAATTGATAGGTTAGAATTAAATATTGCTAATATAGACTTAATTTTAAAAGCTTTCTTAAGCTCTTTAAATACTAATTATTCTTTTTACGTCTAAAAGAATTCTATCGATTGTTTTGTTCGTTAAGACAGTAGTACTATAATTTGGCTAAAGTTAAATATCTATCGCCTGTAATAGTTAGCAAAACTAAGAAACTATTATAGTTGTTTTATATTCTTTAGTATAGGTTAAGTTAGAACAGATTAAATCTTTAAATCTTTTATTTAAAGACTGTACTCGATAATTATAAATTTAAGAAATTCGACGGATTGTAATTAAAACTGGGTTTTCTTGATATTAATTTATAAATTGGTACGCACTAATCTTTCTAATACCTTCTTAATATATTTTTTATATTCTTCTAGTATACAGCTATATACTAGGATATCGTTTAAATAAGCAGTTATAAATATATCTAGGTAATTACTAAGTATATTGTTAATTAGTTTGTAAAATAATACTAGTACGTTTATTAGCCCAAAGAATATAATATAATACTTAAAAAGTCTGTATCTGGTATAGAAGACTGTTTTCTATTCTTTACCTTTCTTTATATAGATTAGGTTATAAACTCTTTATAGATTAAACTTAGTAAACTATTATACGTTATATAGTTAATCTATAATTTTATCGATACGTAGTAATAGATATTAGTTTTTAATAGTTACTCTGTTTAATTGTCTATAATCTATATAGAGTCGTAGTTTACTATTCTTCTTTAATACAAAGAATATTAGATATCCGGCTAGTAATATTAATTTCTGAATAAATTCTTTTTTAAGATTTTTATCGAGATAGTTGCGGAGCGCTTAATTTTCTGCTTTTAATAGAAAGTATATTAAACTAAATATTAGCGTTTTACCTTCTTATAATGGTATTGTATAATCTGACAGTTTATATCTTAAGAGAGCTAAGTTTAACTTAGCTTTCTTAAATAGATATTAAAATTAATTATATTTCTCAAGTATTTTAGTAATTAACTGAGTACTTATTGTTATATAGAATTGTTAGTATACAGTTATCTTTTGTTTATACTTGTATATAGCTAACTATAGATAAGATACTGCATTAGACTTCTCTTATAAGATATCTAAGTATCGAAGTGTAGTAGTACTAACTTGTATAAGTTCTTTATCGTACTTCTTATTCTTACTATTAAAATTAGCTTATAGAGTATCTATTCTATAGAACGACTCTTGTTTAGAGTACTTATACTTAGTAAAGAGGAGTTTCTTAGTTCTCTAGTTTACTTTTAGATTATATTGTTATAACTAGAGTATACCTAGTACAGCGTAGTGCTAGTTAATATCTACAATATTATAAATAATTTCTTTCTAATAGTCTCTAATAGTTATATCTATTAGTAAAGTCTTGTAGTCGACTCTTTCCTCTATTCTTTAAAATTTAGATAGTATGTAGGGTAATTTCTTCTTTTATATTTATATTTAATACTTTTCGATATAGCGTATCGAAATAAAGTTGCCTATTGTATCTAAATTAATTATAATTCTAATGTTTCTGTAGTTTATTGTTGTCTAAGTGTATAAATATATTTTATAAGAAGCTAAGCTTATATAGAGCTAAGCTTCTAGAAAGTCTAACTGTTAGATAGATCGGTACTACTGTTCTTAAAGTAGTCGGCTTAGTCTTTTTTCTATTAATTATATACGTTCTAAAGTATTTTAGGTACTAAAACCTATTGTCGGTTAATTTACTATAAGAATTTCTATATAAGATATCTTAGTACTACTCTTATTATAACATCTAGTTTATTGTTTATAATCTCTATTTTAATTATATAACTATTACTAATTAGAACTCGTTATATTTATAGGTTATATATTGTTAGTCAAAGGTACTAATACTAACTATATAATTTTAAACTTCTAATAAAGTAGTTTACTAGTTGTTGTAAGCGTAAGTAAATATATTCTAAAATATTATTAATATCTTTATTAGCGCTTAACTTCCTCTTATAGAAGGTTAACTAACAAAGTCTCTATATTATTTCTTCCCAACAAATTAAGGTTTACTCTTTCTAATTAGTATCGTTTTTAAGAGAGAATTTTATACTATTAGAATCTATATTTTTATCTTTAAGTCGTTGTCTTATCTATAACGTATCGTAGTAACTATCTTACTTAGCTTTTATAGTCTATTTTTTCTTAAATTCCCCTTAGATTTCTAAATAAGGTAACTTAGATTGTCCTCGGATAAGACCTAGTTCTTGTATTGAATCTTGTTTCAGAGATATTGGTTTCTTTAGCTATTATTTTAATTCTAATTTATCGGATTTATTGACCGTACAATTGTTATTGTAGTACGCAGTTTAAAATAGTATTTTGTGTAGTATAACGGTATCTTATACTTACTGCCTTAGAATAGTGCAGTTAATATTGTTTTAATTCTACAGGTTTTATTGTTTCTATTTTATTTATCGTTCCTTTATTTTTTTCTATAACTTACTATCTGTATCCCAGTTTTTATATAAATTAAACAAGTTTAGTTTGCTATACTTCTTATTGGTAGTAACCTAGTAAGTATTCTTCTATATCTAGATAGTTATATTGAACTATTGTCGCAAACAGCGGGGCTTCTAAGATCGATTGTTGTGCCCGCTTTGTTCTATACTGTTAAACTATTGTTTCTTAAAATAGTATTTCTTAACTTAATATTCTAGTTTTCTGTAATATAAGTATAGCTTATTCTTTATTCTATGTTTTCTTTTCTAGTTATTTAATTTCTCTTAAGGCTTTATAAAATCTAACTCTATTGGATCGCCTTAATCTTATCGAAAGTTTACTCGATTCTTTGTTCTATAGAATCTATTAGTAGGGTTATCCTTCTTTTTTATCTATCTTTTAAAGTTACTATTATTAATCTTCTTTACTTATTGTATAATGCTAGCAATTTAGAATAACTAGTATATACATTCCTTTGAATTATTCTAGCTAACTATATTTCTAATAGTTCTTAATAGTTATACTTATTAGTAGAGTTTTGTAGTTAACTCTTTTTTTTGCTCCTTAAAATTTAAACAGTACGTAGAGTAATTTCTTCTTATGTATTGTTATAAACCCGTTCTAGGTCCTCCGAGCGCTAGGCCTCCAAGCGCTTGGCGCATTATCGCAATTTCCGATCAACGTTCCCGACACATTCTAACCGCACTATTGCCCCTAGCTTTCCTATTTCTAGTTCAGCGCATCTATTAGGTAATTTAAATCCTCTTAATATATATAAGGGCATCGCTCGACCTCTTGTTCTTATTCTGTATCTAATTCTCTTTATATCTACAATTAAATAGAGCTCTTAGTATTGCGTCCCTACTGTTATTAGTTCGCCCTCTTATATATATTTATATTCGGTACTCCTTAACATAGCGTATCGAGATAAAGTTACCTATTGCGTCTAAATTAATTATAATATTAATATTTCTATAGTTTATTGTTATCTAAGTGTATAGATACGTTCTATAGGTAGTTAAGCTTATATAGAGCTAAACTTTTAGAGAATCTAATCGTTAAACGAACCGGTACTACTACCCTTAAAGTAGTCGACTTAGTCTTTTTTCTGTTAATTATATACGTTCTAGAGTATCTTAAATACTAAAATTTACTATTAGTTAATTTACTGTAAGAATTTTTATATTAGATATCTTAGTACTACTTTTATTATAACGTCTAGTTTATTATTTACGATTTCTGCTTTAATTATACAACTATCGCTAGTTAATACTTATCGTATTTATAAGTTATATATTGTTAGTTAAAGATATTAGTACTAACTATATAGTTTTTGTTAAAATAGTACAGAAAAGAAGAAGAATACTACTACAAAGAGTAGAAAGACGAGACCAGCTTAAGACTAGTACAATACTTAGACTTAGTACAGATACAATACTTAGTAGCAAGGAGAAGCTGTTATTATATTATCTGTCTTATTAGCTAGAATTCTCTAGAGAGATTCTAGCTTATATATTTAAGTTTAGCGGTCTATATAGAACTTACTAGATATCTATTCTTTTTAAAAGAGGCTAGATAACCTATAACTTACTGTATAAGACAGTAATTCTGTTTATTTAAAACTATTAGTCTCTAAGTCTATTTTATATTGTCTTAGACTACAAGCCAGCTGTCTAAAATAGATTATACAATGCTTCTTTTTGTTCTAGACCCGGGCTACTAGACCCGACCCTTTAGATAAAAGGCTTGTTCTATTTTAGACCGAGATAGCTAGTAGGATCTATTCGATACTCTAGGCCTTTAAGAGTTCTAGCTAACTAGCTAGTTGGTTAATTTCTAACACACTTCCTTAATCGACTAGTTATTTTAGCCGGATTATAAGCTAATTTAAGTTCTAAACGTTAGTATTTTAGCTAAGTCGATTGGTTTTATTAAACTGTCTGCTAATTGTTTCTTTATAGAAACGTATTTAAGCTCTATTTGGCCTGCCTAAACGTTTTCTCTAACATAGTAATACTGTATATTAATATGCTTAGATTTAGCTCAGAAGGTAGAGTTTTTTGTAAGTTCTTTTGCTAAATTGCTGTCGGTAAGTAACAGTTTTATCGGTAAAACCGGGATCTCTAGTCTAATTTAATCGGCTTGCTCGGGTAAATATATGCTTGTCTGGTGCGTTAGAGCCCGCCGAGTCTTTTTATCCGTAGACTTTTTAAAAGTACCCGCTAAAA